>CM060708.1:9356852-9915794 GCA_030686995.1 Artemisia argyi | reverse complement strand
GAAACGGATGAGAAGGGACTAAACGTACGTGTAAATCGTGTTGTTGGATTATTTCGGTCTCATTAATTAAACCGGTTATAATTGTATTCGGGTCATAACACATGCATGCATAAAAAGCGTGCAAAAACAAACAGAAATGGGTAAAAACGTATGGAAACGGATGAAAAGGGACTAAACGTGTAAATCGTGTTGTTGGATTGGTTCGGTCTCATTAATTAAACCGGTTATAATTGTATTCGGGTCATAACACATGCATGCATAAAAAACTTGCAAAAACAAACAGAAGTGGGTAAAAACGTATGGAAACGGATGAAAAGGGACTAAACGTGTAAATCGTGTTGTTGGATTAGTTCGGTCTCATTTAATTAAACCGGTTATAATTGTATTCGGGTCATAACACATGCATGCATAAAAAACGTGCAAAAACAAACGGAAATGGGTAAAAACGTATTGAAACGGATGAAAAGGGACTAAACGTACGTGTAAATCGTGTTGTTGGATTAGTTCGGCCTCATTAATTAAACCGGTTATAATTGTATTCGGGTCATAACACATGCATGCATAAAAAACGTGCAAAAACAAACAGAAATGGGTTAAAACGTATGGAAACGGATGAAAGGGGACTAAACGTGTAAATCGTGTTGTTGGATTGGTTTGGTCTCATTAATTAAACTGGTTATAGTTGTATTCAGGTCATAACACATGCATGCATAAAAAACGTGTAAAAACAAACAGAAATGGATAAAAACGTATGGAAACGGATGAAAAGGACTAAACGTGTAAATCGTGTTGTTGGATTAGTTCGGTCTAATTAATTAAACCGGTTATAATTGTATTCGGGTCATAACACATGCTTGCATAAAAAACGTGCAAAAACAAACAGAAATGGGTAAAAACGTATTGAAACGGATGAAAAGGGACTAAACGTACGTGTAAATCGTGTTGTTGGATTAGTTCGGTCTCATTAATTAAACCGGTTATAATTGTATTCGGGTCATACCATATGCATGCATAAAAAACGTGCAAAAACAAACAGAAATGGGTAAAAACATTTGGAAACGGATGAAAAGGGACTAAACGTGTAAATCGTGTTGTTGAATTAGTTCGGTCTCATTAATTAAACCGGTTATAATTGTATTCGGGTCATAACACATGCATGCATAAAAAACGTGCAAAAACAAACAGAAATGGGTAAAAACGGATGAAAAGGGATTAAACGTACGTGTAAATCGTGTTGTTGGATTAGTTCGGTCTCATTAATTAAACCGGTTATAATTGTATTCGGGTCATAACACATGCATGCATAAAAAGCGTGCAAAAACAAACAGAAATGGGTAAAAACGTATGGAAACGGATGAAAAGGGACTAAACGTGTAAATCGTGTTGTTGGATTGGTTCGGTCTCATTAATTAAACCGGTTATAATTGTATTCGGGTCATAACACATGCATGCATAAAAAACTTGCAAAAACAAACAGAAGTGGGTAAAAACGTATGCAAAACGGATGAAAAGGGACTAAACGTGTAAATCATGTTGTTGGAATAGTTCGGTCTCATTTAATTAAACCGGTTATAATTGTATTCGGGTCATAACACATGCATGCATAAAAAACGTGCAAAAACAAACAGAAATGGGTAAAAATTTATGGAAACGGATGAAAAGGGACTAAACGTACGTGTAAATCGTGTTGTTGGATTAGTTCGGTCTCATTAATTAAACCGGTTATAATTGTATTCGGGTCATAACATATGCATGCATAAAAAACGTGCAAAAACAAACAGAAATGGGTAAAAACGTTTGGAAACGGATGAAAAGGGACTAAACGTGTAAATCGTGTTGTTGGATTAGTTCGGTCTCATTAATTAAACCGGTTATAATTGTATTCGGGTCATAACACATGCATGCATAAAAAACGTGCAAAAACAAACAGAAATGGGTAAAAACGTATGGAAACGGATGAAAAGGGACTAAACGTACGTGTAAATCGTGTTGTTGGATTAGTTCGGTCTCATTAATTAAACCGGTTATAATTGTATTCGGGTCACAACACATGCATGCATAAAAAACGTGCAAAAACAAACAGAAATGGGTAAAAACGTATGGAAACGGATGAAAAGGTACTAAACGTGTAAATCGTGTTGTTGGATTGGTTCGGACTCATTAATTAAACCGGTTATAATTGTATTCGGGTCATAACACATGCATGCATAAAAAACGTGTAAAAACAAACAGAAATGGGTAAAAACGTATGGAAACGGATGAAAAGGACTAAACGTGTAAATCGTGTTGTTGGATTAGTTCGGTCTCATTAATTAAACCGGTTATAATTGTATTCGGGTCATAACACATGCTTGTGTAAAAAACGTGCAAAAACAAACAGAAATGGGTAGAAACGTATTGAAACGGATGAAAAGGGACTAAACGTACGTGTAAATCGTGTTGTTGGATTAGTTCGGTCTCATTAATTAAACCGGTTATAATTGTATTCGGGTCATAACACATGCATGCATAAAAAACGTGCAAAAACAAACAGAAATGGGTTAAAACGTATGGAAACGGATGAAAAGGGACTAAACGTGTAAATCATGTTGTTGGATTGGTTCGGTCTCATTAATTAAACTGGTTATAATTGTATTCGGGTCATAACACATGCATGCATAAAAAACGTGTAAAAACAAACAGAAATGGATAAAAACGTATGGAAACGGATGAAAAGGACTAAACGTGTAAATCGTGTTGTTGGATTTGTTCGGTCTCATTAATTAAACCGGTTATAATTGTATTCGGGTCATAACACATGCTTGCATAAAAAACGTGCAAAAACAAACAGAAATGGGTAAAAACGTATTGAAATGGATGAAAAGGGACTAAACGTACGTGTAAATCGTGTTGTTGGATTAGTTCGGTCTCATTAATTAAACCGGTTATAATTGTATTCGGGTCATAACATATGCATGCATAAAAAACGTGCAAAAACAAACAGAAATGGGTAAAAACGTTTGGAAACGGATGAAAAGGGACTAAACGTGTAAATCGTGTTGTTGAATTAGTTCGGTCTCATTAATTAAACCGGTTATAATTGTATTCGGGTCATAACACATGCATGCATAAAAAACGTGCAAAAACAAACAGAAATGGGTAAAAACGTATGGAAACAGATGAAAAGTGACTAAACGTGTAAATCGTGTTGTTGGATTAGTTCGGTCTCATTAATTAAACCGGTTATAATTGTATTCGGGTCATAACACATGCATGCATAAAAAACGTGTAAAAACAAACAGAAATCGATAAAAACGTATGGAAACGGATGAAAAGGATAAAACGTGTAAATCGTGTTGTTAAATTAGTTCGGTCTCATTAATTAAACCGGTTATAATTGTATTCGGGTCATACCATATGCATGCATAAAAAACGTGCAAAAACAAACAGAAATGGGTAAAAACATTTGGAAACGGATGAAAAGGGACTAAACGTGTAAATCGTGTTGTTGAATTAGTTCGGTCTCATTAATTAAACCGGTTATAATTGTATTCGGGTCATAACACATGCATGCATAAAAAACGTGCAAAAACAAACAGAAATGGGTAAAAACGTATGGAAACGGATGAAAAGGGATTAAACGTACGTGTAAATCGTGTTGTTGGATTAGTTCGGTCTCATTAATTAAACCGGTTATAATTGTATTCGGGTCATAACACATGCATGCATAAAAAGCGTGCAAAAACAAACAGAAATGGGTAAAAACGTATGGAAACGGATGAAAAGGGACTAAACGTGTAAATCGTGTTGTTGGATTGGTTCGGTCTCATTAATTAAACCGGTTATAATTGTATTCGGGTCATAACACATGCATGCATAAAAAACTTGCAAAAACAAACAGAAGTGGGTAAAAACGTATGCAAAACGGATGAAAAGGGACTAAACGTGTAAATCATGTTGTTGGATTAGTTCGGTCTCATTTAATTAAACCGGTTATAATTGTATTCGGGTCATAACACATGCATGCATAAAAAACGTGCAAAAACAAACAGAAATGGGTAAAAATTTATGGAAACGGATGAAAAGGGACTAAACGTACGTGTAAATCGTGTTGTTGGATTAGTTCGGTCTCATTAATTAAACCGGTTATAATTGTATTCGGGTCATAACATATGCATGCATAAAAAACGTGCAAAAACAAACAGAAATGGGTAAAAACGTTTGGAAACGGATGAAAAGGGACTAAACGTGTAAATCGTGTTGTTGGATTAGTTCGGTCTCATTAATTAAACCGGTTATAATTGTATTCGGGTCATAACACATGCATGCATAAAAAACGTGCAAAAACAAACAGAAATGGGTAAAAACGTATGGAAACGGATGAAAAGGGACTAAACGTACGTGTAAATCGTGTTGTTGGATTAGTTCGGTCTCATTAATTAAACCGGTTATAATTGTATTCGGGTCACAACACATGCATGCATAAAAAACGTGCAAAAACAAACAGAAATGGGTAAAAACGTATGGAAACGGATGAAAAGGTACTAAACGTGTAAATCGTGTTGTTGGATTGGTTCGGACTCATTAATTAAACCGGTTATAATTGTATTCGGGTCATAACACATGCATGCATAAAAAACGTGTAAAAACAAACAGAAATGGGTAAAAACGTATGGAAACGGATGAAAAGGACTAAACGTGTAAATCGTGTTGTTGGATTAGTTCGGTCTCATTAATTAAACCGGTTATAATTGTATTCGGGTCATAACACATGCTTGTGTAAAAAACGTGCAAAAACAAACAGAAATGGGTAGAAACGTATTGAAACGGATGAAAAGGGACTAAACGTACGTGTAAATCGTGTTGTTGGATTAGTTCGGTCTCATTAATTAAACCGGTTATAATTGTATTCGGGTCATAACACATGCATGCATAAAAAACGTGCAAAAACAAACAGAAATGGGTTAAAACGTATGGAAACGGATGAAAAGGGACTAAACGTGTAAATCATGTTGTTGGATTGGTTCGGTCTCATTAATTAAACTGGTTATAATTGTATTCGGGTCATAACACATGCATGCATAAAAAACGTGTAAAAACAAACAGAAATGGATAAAAACGTATGGAAACGGATGAAAAGGACTAAACGTGTAAATCGTGTTGTTGGATTTGTTCGGTCTCATTAATTAAACCGGTTATAATTGTATTCGGGTCATAACACATGCTTGCATAAAAAACGTGCAAAAACAAACAGAAATGGGTAAAAACGTATTGAAATGGATGAAAAGGGACTAAACGTACGTGTAAATCGTGTTGTTGGATTAGTTCGGTCTCATTAATTAAACCGGTTATAATTGTATTCGGGTCATAACATATGCATGCATAAAAAACGTGCAAAAACAAACAGAAATGGGTAAAAACGTTTGGAAACGGATGAAAAGGGACTAAACGTGTAAATCGTGTTGTTGAATTAGTTCGGTCTCATTAATTAAACCGGTTATAATTGTATTCGGGTCATAACACATGCATGCATAAAAAACGTGCAAAAACAAACAGAAATGGGTAAAAACGTATGGAAACAGATGAAAAGTGACTAAACGTGTAAATCGTGTTGTTGGATTAGTTCGGTCTCATTAATTAAACCGGTTATAATTGTATTCGGGTCATAACACATGCATGCATAAAAAACGTGTAAAAACAAACAGAAATCGATAAAAACGTATGGAAACGGATGAAAAGGATAAAACGTGTAAATCGTGTTGTTAAATTAGTTCGGTCTCATTAATTAAACCGGTTATAATTGTATTCGGGTCATACCATATGCATGCATAAAAAACGTGCAAAAACAAACAGAAATGGGTAAAAACATTTGGAAACGGATGAAAAGGGACTAAACGTGTAAATCGTGTTGTTGAATTAGTTCGGTCTCATTAATTAAACCGGTTATAATTGTATTCGGGTCATAACACATGCATGCATAAAAAACGTGCAAAAACAAACAGAAATGGGTAAAAACGTATGGAAACGGATGAAAAGGGATTAAACGTACGTGTAAATCGTGTTGTTGGATTAGTTCGGTCTCATTAATTAAACCGGTTATAATTGTATTCGGGTCATAACACATGCATGCATAAAAAGCGTGCAAAAACAAACAGAAATGGGTAAAAACGTATGGAAACGGATGAAAAGGGACTAAACGTGTAAATCGTGTTGTTGGATTGGTTCGGTCTCATTAATTAAACCGGTTATAATTGTATTCGGGTCATAACACATGCATGCATAAAAAACTTGCAAAAACAAACAGAAGTGGGTAAAAACGTATGCAAAACGGATGAAAAGGGACTAAACGTGTAAATCATGTTGTTGGATTAGTTCGGTCTCATTTAATTAAACCGGTTATAATTGTATTCGGGTCATAACACATGCATGCATAAAAAACGTGCAAAAACAAACAGAAATGGGTAAAAATTTATGGAAACGGATGAAAAGGGACTAAACGTACGTGTAAATCGTGTTGTTGGATTAGTTCGGTCTCATTAATTAAACCGGTTATAATTGTATTCGGGTCATAACATATGCATGCATAAAAAACGTGCAAAAACAAACAGAAATGGGTAAAAACGTTTGGAAACGGATGAAAAGGGACTAAACGTGTAAATCGTGTTGTTGGATTAGTTCGGTCTCATTAATTAAACCGGTTATAATTGTATTCGGGTCATAACACATGCATGCATAAAAAACGTGCAAAAACAAACAGAAATGGGTAAAAACGTATGGAAACGGATGAAAAGGGACTAAACGTACGTGTAAATCGTGTTGTTGGATTAGTTCGGTCTCATTAATTAAACCGGTTATAATTGTATTCGGGTCACAACACATGCATGCATAAAAAACGTGCAAAAACAAACAGAAATGGGTAAAAACGTATGGAAACGGATGAAAAGGTACTAAACGTGTAAATCGTGTTGTTGGATTGGTTCGGACTCATTAATTAAACCGGTTATAATTGTATTCGGGTCATAACACATGCATGCATAAAAAACGTGTAAAAACAAACAGAAATGGGTAAAAACGTATGGAAACGGATGAAAAGGACTAAACGTGTAAATCGTGTTGTTGGATTAGTTCGGTCTCATTAATTAAACCGGTTATAATTGTATTCGGGTCATAACACATGCATGCATAAAAAGCGTGCAAAAACAAACAGAAATGGGTAAAAACGTATGGAAACGGATGAAAAGGGACTAAACGTGTAAATCGTGTTGTTGGATTGGTTCGGTCTCATTAATTAAACCGGTTATAATTGTATTCGGGTCATAACACATGCATGCATAAAAAACTTGCAAAAACAAACAGAAGTGGGTAAAAACGTATGCAAAACGGATGAAAAGGGACTAAACGTGTAAATCATGTTGTTGGATTAGTTCGGTCTCATTTAATTAAACCGGTTATAATTGTATTCGGGTCATAACACATGCATGCATAAAAAACGTGCAAAAACAAACAGAAATGGGTAAAAATTTATGGAAACGGATGAAAAGGGACTAAACGTACGTGTAAATCGTGTTGTTGGATTAGTTCGGTCTCATTAATTAAACCGGTTATAATTGTATTCGGGTCATAACATATGCATGCATAAAAAACGTGCAAAAACAAACAGAAATGGGTAAAAACGTTTGGAAACGGATGAAAAGGGACTAAACGTGTAAATCGTGTTGTTGGATTAGTTCGGTCTCATTAATTAAACCGGTTATAATTGTATTCGGGTCATAACACATGCATGCATAAAAAACGTGCAAAAACAAACAGAAATGGGTAAAAACGTATGGAAACGGATGAAAAGGGACTAAACGTACGTGTAAATCGTGTTGTTGGATTAGTTCGGTCTCATTAATTAAACCGGTTATAATTGTATTCGGGTCACAACACATGCATGCATAAAAAACGTGCAAAAACAAACAGAAATGGGTAAAAACGTATGGAAACGGATGAAAAGGTACTAAACGTGTAAATCGTGTTGTTGGATTGGTTCGGACTCATTAATTAAACCGGTTATAATTGTATTCGGGTCATAACACATGCATGCATAAAAAACGTGTAAAAACAAACAGAAATGGGTAAAAACGTATGGAAACGGATGAAAAGGACTAAACGTGTAAATCGTGTTGTTGGATTAGTTCGGTCTCATTAATTAAACCGGTTATAATTGTATTCGGGTCATAACACATGCTTGTGTAAAAAACGTGCAAAAACAAACAGAAATGGGTAGAAACGTATTGAAACGGATGAAAAGGGACTAAACGTACGTGTAAATCGTGTTGTTGAATTAGTTCGGTCTCATTAATTAAACCGGTTATAATTGTATTCGGGTCATAACACATGCATGCATAAAAAACGTGCAAAAACAAACAGAAATGGGTAAAAACGTATGGAAACAGATGAAAAGTGACTAAACGTGTAAATCGTGTTGTTGGATTAGTTCGGTCTCATTAATTAAACCGGTTATAATTGTATTCGGGTCATAACACATGCATGCATAAAAAACGTGTAAAAACAAACAGAAATCGATAAAAACGTATGGAAACGGATGAAAAGGATAAAACGTGTAAATCGTGTTGTTAAATTAGTTCGGTCTCATTAATTAAACCGGTTATAATTGTATTCGGGTCATACCATATGCATGCATAAAAAACGTGCAAAAACAAACAGAAATGGGTAAAAACATTTGGAAACGGATGAAAAGGGACTAAACGTGTAAATCGTGTTGTTGAATTAGTTCGGTCTCATTAATTAAACCGGTTATAATTGTATTCGGGTCATAACACATGCATGCATAAAAAACGTGCAAAAACAAACAGAAATGGGTAAAAACGTATGGAAACGGATGAAAAGGGATTAAGCGTACGTGTAAATCGTGTTGTTGGATTAGTTCGGTCTCATTAATTAAACCGGTTATAATTGTATTCGGGTCATAACACATGCATGCATAAAAAGCGTGCAAAAACAAACAGAAATGGGTAAAAACGTATGGAAACGGATGAAAAGGGACTAAACGTGTAAATCGTGTTGTTGGATTGGTTCGGTCTCATTAATTAAACCGGTTATAATTGTATTCGGGTCATAACACATGCATGCATAAAAAACTTGCAAAAACAAACAGAAGTGGGTAAAAACGTATGCAAAATGGATGAAAAGGGACTAAACGTGTAAATCATGTTGTTGGATTAGTTCGGTCTCATTTAATTAAACCGGTTATAATTGTATTCGGGTCATAACACATGCATGCATAAAAAACGTGCAAAAACAAACAGAAATGGGTAAAAATTTATGGAAACGGATGAAAAGGGACTAAACGTACGTGTAAATCGTGTTGTTGGATTAGTTCGGTCTCATTAATTAAACCGGTTATAATTGTATTCGGGTCATAACATATGCATGCATAAAAAACGTGCAAAAACAAACAGAAATGGGTAAAAACGTTTGGAAACGGATGAAAAGGGACTAAACGTGTAAATCGTGTTGTTGGATTGGTTCGGACTCATTAATTAAACCGGTTATAATTGTATTCGGGTCATAACACATGCATGCATAAAAAACGTGAAAAAACAAACAGAAATGGGTAAAAACGTATGGAAACGGATGAAAAGGACTAAACGTGTAAATCGTGTTGTTGGATTAGTTCGGTCTCATTAATTAAACCGGTTATAATTGTATTCGGGTCATAACACATGCTTGTGTAAAAAACGTGCAAAAACAAACAGAAATGGGTAGAAACGTATTGAAACGGATGAAAAGGGACTAAACGTACGTGTAAATCGTGTTGTTGGATTAGTTCGGTCTCATTAATTAAACCGGTTATAATTGTATTCGGGTCATAACACATGCATGCATAAAAAACGTGCAAAAACAAACAGAAATGGGTTAAAACGTATGGAAACGGATGAAAAGGGACTAAACGTGTAAATCATGTTGTTGGATTGGTTCGGTCTCATTAATTAAACTGGTTATAATTGTATTCGGGTCATAACACATGCATGCATAAAAAACGTGTAAAAACAAACAGAAATGGATAAAAACGTATGGAAACGGATGAAAAGGACTAAACGTGTAAATCGTGTTGTTGGATTTGTTCGGTCTCATTAATTAAACCGGTTATAATTGTATTCGGGTCATAACACATGCTTGCATAAAAAACGTGCAAAAACAAACAGAAATGGGTAAAAACGTATTGAAATGGATGAAAAGGGACTAAACGTACGTGTAAATCGTGTTGTTGGATTAGTTCGGTCTCATTAATTAAACCGGTTATAATTGTATTCGGGTCATAACATATGCATGCATAAAAAACGTGCAAAAACAAACAGAAATGGGTAAAAACGTTTGGAAACGGATGAAAAGGGACTAAACGTGTAAATCGTGTTGTTGAATTAGTTCGGTCTCATTAATTAAACCGGTTATAATTGTATTCGGGTCATAACACATGCATGCATAAAAAACGTGCAAAAACAAACAGAAATGGGTAAAAACGTATGGAAACAGATGAAAAGTGACTAAACGTGTAAATCGTGTTGTTGGATTAGTTCGGTCTCATTAATTAAACCGGTTATAATTGTATTCGGGTCATAACACATGCATGCATAAAAAACGTGTAAAAACAAACAGAAATCGATAAAAACGTATGGAAACGGATGAAAAGGATAAAACGTGTAAATCGTGTTGTTAAATTAGTTCGGTCTCATTAATTAAACCGGTTATAATTGTATTCGGGTCATAACACATGCATGCATAAAAAACGTGCAAAAACAAACAGAAATGGGTAAAAACGTATGGAAACAGATGAAAAGTGACTAAATGTGTAAATCGTGTTGTTAGATTAGTTCGGTCTCATTAATTAAACCGGTTATAATTGTATTCGGGTCATAACACATGCATGCATAAAAAACGTGCAAAAACAAACAGAAATGGGTAAAAACGTATGGAAACGGATGAAAAGGGACTAAACGTACGTGTAAATCGTGTTGTTGGATTAGTTCGGTCTCATTAATAAAACCGGTTATAATTGTATTCGGGTCATAACACATGCATGCATAAAAAACGTGCAAAAACAAACAGAAATGGGTAAAAACGTATGGAAACGGATGAAAAGGGACTAAACGTGTAAATCGTGTTGTTGGATTGGTTCGGTCTCATTAATTAAACCGGTTATAATTGTATTCGGGTCATAACACATGCATGCATAAAAAACGTTTAAAAACAAACAGAAATGGGTAAAAACGTATGGAAACGGATAAAAAGGGACTAAACGTGTAAATCGTGTTGTTGGATTAGTTCGGTCTCATTAATTAAACCGGTTATAATTGTATTCGGGTCATAACACATGCTTGCATAAAAAACGTGCAAAAACAAACGGAAATGGGTAAAAACGTATTGAAACGGATGAAAATGGACTAAACGTACGTGTAAATCGTGTTGTTGGATTAGTTCGGTCTCATTAATTAAACCGGTTATAATTGTATTCGGGTCATAACGTATGCATGCATAAAAAACGTGCAAAAACAAACAGAAATGGGTAAAAACGTTTGGAAACGGATGAAAAGGGAGTAAACGTGTAAATCGTGTTGTTGGATTAGTTCGGTCTCATTAATTAAACCGGTTATAATTGTATTCGGGTCATAACACATGCATGCATAAAAAACTTGAAAAAACAAACAGAAATGGGTAAAAATGTATGGAAACGGATGAAAAGGGACTAAACGTGTAAATCGTGTTGTTGGATTAGTTCGGTCTCATTTAATTAAACCGGTTATAATTGTATTCGGGTCATAACACATGCATGCATAAAAAACGTGCAAAAACAAAAAGAAATGGGTAAAAACGTATGGAAACAGATGAAAAGGGACTAAACGTGTAAATCGTGTTGTTGGATTAGTTCGGTCTCATTAATTAAACGGGTTATAATTGTATTCGGGTCATAACACATGCATGCATAAAAAACTTGCAAAAACAAACAGAAGTGGGTAAAAACGTATGGAAACGGATGAAAAGGGACTAAACGTGTAAATCGTGTTGTTGGATTAGTTCGGTCTCATTTAATTAAACCGGTTATAATTGTATTCGGGTCATAACACACGCATGCATAAAAAACGTGCAAAAACAAACAGAAATGGGTAAAAACGTATGGAAACAGATGAAAAGGGACTAAACGTGTAAATCGTGTTGTTGGATTAGTTCGGTCTCATTAATTAAACCGGTTATAATTGCATTCGGGTCATAACACATGCATGCATAAAAAACGTGCAAAAATAAACAGAAATGGGTAAAAACGTATGGAAACGGATGAAAAGGGACTAAACGTACGTGTAAATCGTGTTGTTGGATTAGTTCGGTCTCATTAATTAAACCGGTTATAATTGTATTCGGGTCATAACACATGCATGCATAAAAAACGTGCAAAAACAAACAGAAATGGGTAAAAACGTATGGAAACGGATGAAAAGGGACTAAACGTGTAAATCGTGTTGTTGGATTGGTTCGGTCTCATTAATTAAACCGGTTATAATTGTATTCGGGTCATAACACATGCATGCATAAAAAACGTGTAAAAACAAACAGAAATGGGTAAAAACGTATGGAAACGGATGAAAAGGACTAAACGTGAAAATCGTGTTGTTGGATTAGTTCGGTCTCATTAATTAAACCGGTTATAATTGTATTCGGGTCATAACACATGCTTGCATAAAAAACGTGCAAAAACAAACAGAAATGGGTAAAAACGTATTGAAACGGATGAAAAGGGACTAAATGTCCGTGTAAATCGTGTTGTTGGATTAGTTCGGTCTCATTAATTAAACCGGTTATAATTGTATTCGGGTCATAACATATGCGTGCATAAAAAACGTGCAAAAACAAACAGAAATGGGTAAAAACGTTTGGAAACGGATGAAAAGGGACTAAACGTGTAAATCGTGTTGTTGGATTAGTTCGGTCTCATTAATTAAACCGGTTATAATTGTATTCGGGTTATAACACATGCATGCATAAAAAACGTGCAAAAACAAACAGAAATGGGTAAAAACGTATGGAAACAATTAAAAAGGGACTAAACGTGTAAATCGTGTTGTTAGATTAGTTCGGTCTCATTAATTAAACCGGTTATAATTGTATTCGGTTCATAACACATGCATGCATAAAAAACGTGCAAAAACAAACAAAAATGGGTAAAAACGTATGGAAACGGATGGAAAGGGACTAAACGTGTAAATCGTGTTGTTGGATTGGTTCGGTCTCATTAATTAAACCGGTTATAATTGTATTCGGGTCATAACACATGCATGCATAAAAAACGTTTAAAAACAAACAGAAATGGGTAAAAACGTATGGAAACGGATAAAAAGGGACTAAACGTGTAAATCGTGTTGTTGGATTAGTTCGGTCTCATTAATTAAACCGGTTATAATTGTATTCGGGTCATAACACATGCATGCATAAAAAACGTGTAAAAACAAACAGAAATCGATAAAAACGTATGGAAACGGATGAAAAGGATAAAACGTGTAAATCGTGTTGTTAAATTAGTTCGGTCTCATTAATTAAACCGGTTATAATTGTATTCGGGTCATAACACATGCATGCATAAAAAACGTGCAAAAACAAACAGAAATGGGTAAAAACGTATGGAAACAGATGAAAAGTGACTAAACGTGTAAATCGTGTTGTTGGATTAGTTCGGTCTCATTAATTAAACCGGTTATAATTGTATTCGGGTCATAACACATGCATGCATAAAAAACGTGTAAAAACAAACAGAAATCGATAAAAACGTATGGAAACGGATGAAAAGGATAAAACGTGTAAATCGTGTTGTTAAATTAGTTCGGTCTCATTAATTAAACCGGTTATAATTGTATTCGGGTCATAACACATGCATGCATAAAAAACGTGCAAAAACAAACAGAAATGGGTAAAAACGTATGGAAACAGATGAAAAGTGACTAAATGTGTAAATCGTGTTGTTGGATTAGTTCGGTCTCATTAATTAAACCGGTTATAATTGTATTCGGGTCATAACACATGCATGCATAAAAAACGTGCAAAAACAAACAGAAATGGGTAAAAACGTATGGAAACGGATGAAAAGGGACTAAACGTACGTGTAAATCGTGTTGTTGGATTAGTTCTGTCTCATTAATAAAACCGGTTATAATTGTATTCGGGTCATAACACATGCATGCATAAAAAACGTGCAAAAACAAACAGAAATGGGTAAAAACGTATGGAAACGGATGAAAAGGGACTAAACGTGTAAATCGTGTTGTTGGATTGGTTCGGTCTCATTAATTAAACCGGTTATAATTGTATTCGGGTCATAACACATGCATGCATAAAAAACGTTTAAAAACAAACAGAAATGGGTAAAAACGTATGGAAACGGATAAAAAGGGACTAAACGTGTAAATCGTGTTGTTGGATTAGTTCGGTCTCATTAATTAAACCGGTTATAATTGTATTCGGGTCATAACACATGCTTGCGTAAAAAACGTGCAAAAACAAACGGAAATGGGTAAAAACGTATTGAAACGGATGAAAAGGGACTAAACGTACGTGTAAATCGTGTTGTCGGATTAGTTCGGTCTCATTAATTAAACCGGTTATAATTGTATTCGGGTCATAACGTATGCATGCATAAAAAACGTGCAAAAACAAACAGAAATGGGTAAAAACGTTTGGAAACGGATGAAAAGGGAGTAAACGTGTAAATCGTGTTGTTGGATTAGTTCGGTCTCATTAATTAAACCGGTTATAATTGTATTCGGGTCATAACACATGCATGCATAAAAAACTTGAAAAAACAAACAGAAATGGGTAAAAATGTATGGAAACGGATGAAAAGGGACTAAACGTGTAAATCGTGTTGTTGGATTAGTTCGGTCTCATTTAATTAAACCGGTTATAATTGTATTCGGGTCATAACACATGCATGCATAAAAAACGTGCAAAAACAAAAAGAAATGGGTAAAAACGTATGGAAACAGATGAAAAGGGACTAAACGTGTAAATCGTGTTGTTGGATTAGTTCGGTCTCATTAATTAAACGGGTTATAATTGTATTCGGGTCATAACACATGCATGCATAAAAAACTTGCAAAAACAAACAGAAGTGGGTAAAAACGTATGGAAACGGATGAAAAGGGACTAAACGTGTAAATCGTGTTGTTGGATTAGTTCGGTCTCATTTAATTAAACCGGTTATAATTGTATTCGGGTCATAACACACGCATGCATAAAAAACGTGCAAAAACAAACAGAAATGGGTAAAAACGTATGGAAACAGATGAAAAGGGACTAAACGTGTAAATCGTGTTGTTGGATTAGTTCGGTCTCATTAATTAAACCGGTTATAATTGCATTCGGGTCATAACACATGCATGCATAAAAAACGTGCAAAAATAAACAGAAATGGGTAAAAACGTATGGAAACGGATGAAAAGGGACTAAACGTACGTGTAAATCGTGTTGTTGGATTAGTTCGGTCTCATTAATTAAACCGGTTATAATTGTATTCGGGTCATAACACATGCATGCATAAAAAACGTGCAAAAACAAACAGAAATGGGTAAAAACGTATGGAAACGGATGAAAAGGGACTAAACGTGTAAATCGTGTTGTTGGATTGGTTCGGTCTCATTAATTAAACCGGTTATAATTGTATTCGGGTCATAACACATGCATGCATAAAAAACGTGTAAAAACAAACAGAAATGGGTAAAAACGTATGGAAACGGATGAAAAGGACTAAACGTGAAAATCGTGTTGTTGGATTAGTTCGGTCTCATTAATTAAACCGGTTATAATTGTATTCGGGTCATAACACATGCTTGCATAAAAAACGTGCAAAAACAAACAGAAATGGGTAAAAACGTATTGAAACGGATGAAAAGGGACTAAATGTCCGTGTAAATCGTGTTGTTGGATTAGTTCGGTCTCATTAATTAAACCGGTTATAATTGTATTCGGGTCATAACATATGCGTGCATAAAAAACGTGCAAAAACAAACAGAAATGGGTAAAAACGTTTGGAAACGGATGAAAAGGGACTAAACGTGTAAATCGTGTTGTTGGATTAGTTCGGTCTCATTAATTAAACCGGTTATAATTGTATTCGGGTTATAACACATGCATGCATAAAAAACGTGCAAAAACAAACAGAAATGGGTAAAAACGTATGGAAACAATTAAAAAGGGACTAAACGTGTAAATCGTGTTGTTAGATTAGTTCGGTCTCATTAATTAAACCGGTTATAATTGTATTCGGTTCATAACACATGCATGCATAAAAAACATGCAAAAACAAACAAAAATGGGTAAAAACGTATGGAAACGGATGGAAAGGGACTAAACGTGTAAATCGTGTTGTTGGATTGGTTCGGTCTCATTAATTAAACCGGTTATAATTGTATTCGGGTCATAACATATGCGTGCATAAAAAACGTGCAAAAACAAACAGAAATGGGTAAAAACGTTTGGAAACGGATGAAAAGGGACTAAACGTGTAAATCGTGTTGTTGGATTAGTTCGGTCTCATTAATTAAACCGGTTATAATTGTATTCGGGTTATAACACATGCATGCATAAAAAACGTGCAAAAACAAACAGAAATGGGTAAAAACGTATGGAAACAATTAAAAAGGGACTAAACGTGTAAATCGTGTTGTTAGATTAGTTCGGTCTCATTAATTAAACCGGTTATAATTGTATTCGGTTCATAACACATGCATGCATAAAAAACATGCAAAAACAAACAAAAATGGGTAAAAACGTATGGAAACGGATGGAAAGGGACTAAACGTGTAAATCGTGTTGTTGGATTGGTTCGGTCTCATTAATTAAACCGGTTATAATTGTATTCGGGTCATAACACATGCATGCATAAAAAACGTGTAAAAACAAACAGAAATGGGTAAAAACGTATGGAAACGGATGAAAAGGGACTAAACGTGTAAATCGTGTTGTTGGATTAGTTCGGTCTCATTAATTAAACCGGTTATAATTGTATTCGGGTCATAACACATGCTTGCATAAAAAACGTGCAAAAACAAACAGAAATGGGTAAAAACGTATTGAAACGGATGAAAAGGGACTAAACGTACGTGTAAATCGTGTTGTTGGATTAGTTCGGTCTCATTAATTAAACCGGTTATAATTGTATTCGGGTCATAACATATGCATGCATAAAAAACGTGCAAAAACAGACAGAAATGGGTAAAAACGTTTGGAAACGGATGAAAAGGGACTAAACGTGTAAATCGTGTTGTTGGATTAGTTCGGTCTCATTAATTAAACCGGTTATAATTGTATTCGGGTCATAACACATGCATGCATAAAAAACGTGCAAAAACAAACAGAAATGGGTAAAAACGTATGGAAACGTATGAAAAGGGACTAAACGTACGTGTAAATCGTGTTGTTGGATTAGTTCGGTCTCATTAATAAAACCGGTTATAATTGTATTCGGGTCATAACACATGCATGCATAAAAAACGTGCAAAAACAAACAGAAATGGGTAAAAACGTATGGAAACGGATGAAAAGGGACTAAACGTGTAAATCGTGTTGTTGGATTGGTTCGGTCTCATTAATTAAACCGGTTATAATTGTATTCGGGTCATAACACATGCATGCATAAAAAACGTTTAAAAACAAACAGAAATGGGTAAAAACGTATGGAAACGGATAAAAAGGGACTAAACGTGTAAATCGTGTTGTTGGATTAGTTCGGTCTCATTAATTAAACCGGTTATAATTGTATTCGGGTCATAACACATGCTTGCATAAAAAACGTGCAAAAACAAACGGAAATGGGTAAAAACGTATTGAAACGGATGAAAAGGGACTAAACGTACGTGTAAATCGTGTTGTTGGATTAGTTCGGTCTCATTAATTAAACCGGTTATAATTGTATTCGGGTCATAACGTATGCATGCATAAAAAACGTGCAAAAACAAACAGAAATGGGTAAAAACGTTTGGAAACGGATGAAAAGGGAGTAAACGTGTAAATCGTGTTGTTGGATTAGTTCGGTCTCATTAATTAAACCGGTTATAATTGTATTCGGGTCATAACACATGCATGCATAAAAAACTTGAAAAAACAAACAGAAATGGGTAAAAATGTATGGAAACGGATGAAAAGGGACTAAACGTGTAAATCGTGTTGTTGGATTAGTTCGGTCTCATTTAATTAAACCGGTTATAATTGTATTCGGGTCATAACACATGCATGCATAAAAAACGTGCAAAAACAAACAGAAATGGGTAAAAACGTATGGAAACAGATGAAAAGGGACTAAACGTGTAAATCGTGTTGTTGGATTAGTTCGGTCTCATTAATTAAACGGGTTATAATTGTATTCGGGTCATAACACATGCATGCATAAAAAACTTGCAAAAACAAACAGAAGTGGGTAAAAACGTATGGAAACGGATGAAAAGGGACTAAACGTGTAAATCGTGTTGTTGGATTAGTTCGGTCTCATTTAATTAAACCGGTTATAATTGTATTCGGGTCATAACACACGCATGCATAAAAAACGTGCAAAAACAAACAGAAATGGGTAAAAACGTATGGAAACAGATGAAAAGGGACTAAACGTGTAAATCGTGTTGTTGGATTAGTTCGGTCTCATTAATTAAACCGGTTATAATTGCATTCGGGTCATAACACATGCATGCATAAAAAACGTGCAAAAATAAACAGAAATGGGTAAAAACGTATGGAAACGGATGAAAAGGGACTAAACGTACGTGTAAATCGTGTTGTTGGATTAGTTCGGTCTCATTAATTAAACCGGTTATAATTGTATTCGGGTCATAACACATGCATGCATAAAAAACGTGCAAAAACAAACAGAAATGGGTAAAAACGTATGGAAACGGATGAAAAGGGACTAAACGTGTAAATCGTGTTGTTGGATTGGTTCGGTCTCATTAATTAAACCGGTTATAATTGTATTCGGGTCATAACACATGCATGCATAAAAAACGTGTAAAAACAAACAGAAATGGGTAAAAACGTATGGAAACGGATGAAAAGGACTAAACGTGAAAATCGTGTTGTTGGATTAGTTCGGTCTCATTAATTAAACCGGTTATAATTGTATTCGGGTCATAACACATGCTTGCATAAAAAACGTGCAAAAACAAACAGAAATGGGTAAAAACGTATTGAAACGGATGAAAAGGGACTAAATGTACGTGTAAATCGTGTTGTTGGATTAGTTCGGTCTCATTAATTAAACCGGTTATAATTGTATTCGGGTCATAACATATGCATGCATAAAAAACGTGCAAAAACAAACAGAAATGGGTAAAAACGTTTGGAAACGGATGAAAATGGACTAAACGTGTAAATCGTGTTGTTGGATTAGTTCGGTCTCATTAATTAAACCGGTTATAATTGTATTCGGGTTATAACACATGCATGCATAAAAAACGTGCAAAAACAAACAGAAATGGGTAAAAACGTATGGAAACAATTAAAAAGGGACTAAACGTGTAAATCGTGTTGTTAGATTAGTTCGGTCTCATTAATTAAACCGGTTATAATTGTATTCGGTTCATAACACATGCATGCATAAAAAACGTGCAAAAACAAACAAAAATGGGTAAAAACGTATGGAAACGGATGGAAAGGGACTAAACGTGTAAATCGTGTTGTTGGATTGGTTCGGTCTCATTAATTAAACCGGTTATAATTGTATTCGGGTCATAACACATGCATGCATAAAAAACGTGTAAAAACAAACAGAAATGGGTAAAAACGTATGGAAACGGATGAAAAGGGACTAAACGTGTAAATCGTGTTGTTGGATTAGTTCGGTCTCATTAATTAAACCGGTTATAATTGTATTCGGGTCATAACACATGCTTGCATAAAAAACGTGCAAAAACAAACAGAAATGGGTAAAAACGTATTGAAACGGATGAAAAGAGACTAAACGTACGTGTAAATCGTGTTGTTGGATTAGTTCGGTCTCATTAATTAAACCGGTTATAATTGTATTCGGGTCATAACATATGCATGCATAAAAAACTTGCAAAAACAAACAGAAATGGGTAAAAACGTTTGGAAACGGATGAAAAGGGACTAAACGTGTAAATCGTGTTGTTGGATTAGTTCGGTCTCATTAATTAAACCGGTTATAATTGTATTCGGGTCATAACACATGCATGCATAAAAAACGTGCAAAAACAAACAGAAATGGGTAAAAACGTATAGAAACGGATGAAAAGGGACTAAACGTGTAAATCGTGTTGTTGGATTGGTTCTGTCTCATTAATTAAACCGGTTATAATTGTATTCTGGTCATAACACATGCATGCACCACCACCACCACCACCACTACTACCACCACCACCACCACTACCACCACAACCACCAACTACCACCACCACTACAACCAGCCACCACCACCACCACCAACCACCACCACCACCAGCCACCACCACCACCATTAGCCACTACCACCACCAGCCACCACCACCACCAGCCACCACCACTACCACCACTACCACCACAACCACCAACCACCACCACCACCACCACAACCAGCCACCACCACCAGCAGCAACCACCACCACTAGCCACCACCCCACCACCAACAGCAACCACCACCATTAGCCACCACCCCACCACCACCAGCCACCACCACCACCATTATCCACTACCACCACCAGTCACCACCACCACCAGCCACCACCACCACCACCTCCACCACTACCACCACCACCACTACCACCACAACCACCAACCACCTCAACCACCACCATAACAAGCCAATACCACCACCACCAGCCACCACCACCATTAGCCACTACCACCACCACCAGCCACCACCACCACCAGCCACCACCACCACCACCACTACCACCACCACCACCACCACAACCACCAACCACCACCACCACCACCACCACAACCAGCCACCACCACCAGCAGCAACCACCACCACCATTAGCCACTACCACCACGAGCCACCACCACCAACACCATTAGCCACTACCACCACCAGCCACCACCACCACCAGCCACCACCACCACTACTACCACCACCACTACCACCACCAACCACCACCTCCACAACCAGCCACCACCACCAGCAGCAACCACCACCACCATTAGCCACTACCACCACCAGCCACCACCACCACCACCACCAACCACCACCACCCCCAGCTACCACCAGCCACCACCACCACCACTACCACCTCCACCACTACCACCACCACCACAACCACCACCACCACCACTACCACCACCACCACCACCATAACCAACCACCACCACCACCACCCAAAACCAGCCACCACCACCACCACTACCACCACCACCACCACCACTACAACCAGCACCACCACAACAACCAGCCACCACCACCACCACCATCTTTTTTTTAGTCATCTTTATCATAAGTATTAGATGTAGTGATCATTTAAAATATAGTTATTCATATATCATAATCTTTTTAACATGTTATATATATTTTGAATTTGATGTTGAATCACAAATTACCTTTAATTACTAGAGTGTCATAATTTGGACTAAATTATACATTAATTAAGACTTACATATTAAAAAACTTAAATAGTGATTTGATTGATATGCCTGAGAACATGAACAGACTCATGGGAAGACTCAATACTTTGAATTAGTACTCTGTAATTACTTTTTGCAATGATTTAGTTTACACAGCCACATATATTAGATTGAAGTGTAGATAATTAATTAATTACTGTATCTATAAGTTTCATCCCTAGCCACATAAATCATCATCAAAAAATACAATTTCTTACTTAACCTTTATCAAATCATCATCTAAAAACATGTCTGGGTATCCTAATCTCGATGAACTGAAAGATTTGTGTGGGTCTGATAAACTTTACAAATGTCTCAAGTTCCTCTCCAGTCAAGAAATTCCTCTAAATGAAGTAATGATCCAGTGTTTGGGTGAGAAGCGTGATGAGATGCGGATAAGTGTTGATAAGCGCACCGAGAGAATTGCTGAGGTTTTAGATCTTAACTTTGATGAAGAAGAAGTTGCTGTTGATGGTTATGAGTCCCTTGAGGAGGTTCAAGTGATGGAGCGCCGTTTGCTGGAGTCCCTTTCGGCCATTTTGGTTGACCTTCGTGCTCTGGTATCCAAGAAGGAGGAAGCCATTGCTGATATGGATTATTATGATCAGAGCTCCAGTTGAATGGTTGTTTAAGTAGGGTCATTAATTAAACCGGTTATAATTGTATTCGGGTCATAACACATGCATGCATAAAAAAACTTGCAAAAACAAACAGAAATGGGTAAAAACGTATGGAAACGGATGAAAAGGGACTAAACGTGTAAATCGTGTTGTTGGATTACTTCGGTCTCATTAATTAAACCGGTTATAATTGTATTCGGGTCATAACACATGCATGCATAAAAAACGTGCAAAAACAAACAGAAATGAGTAAAAACGTATGGAAACAGATGAAAAGGGACTAAACGTGTAAATCGTGTTGTTGGATTAGTTCGGTCTCATTAATTAAACCGGTTATAATTGTATTCTGGTCATAACACATGCATGCACCACCACCACCAGCCACCACCACCACCACCACTACCACCACCACCGCCACCACTACCACCACTACTACCACCACCACCGCCACCACTACCACCACAACCACCAACTACCACCACCACTACAACCAGCCACCACCACCACCACCAACCACCACCACCACCACCATTAGCCACTACCACCACCAGCCACCACCACCACCAGCCACCACCACCACCACCACTACCACCACAACCACCAACCACCACCACCATCACCACAACCAGCCACCACCACCAGCAGCAACCACCACCACTAGCCACCACCCCACCACCAACAGCCACCACCACCATCATTATCCACTACCACCACCAGTCACCACCACCATCACCACCAGCCACCACCACCACCACCTTCACCACTACCACCACCACCACTACCACCACCACTACCACCACAACCACCAACCACCTCCACCACCACCATAACCAGCCACCACCACCACCACCACCATTAGCCACTACCACCACCACCAGCCACCACCACCACCAGCCACCACCACCACCACCACCACCACCACAACCACCAACCACCACCACCACCACCACAACCAACCACCACCACCAGCAGCAACCACCACCACCATTAGCCACTACCACCACCAGCCACCACCACCACCACCATTAGCCACTACCACCACCAGCCACCACCACCACCAGCCACCACCACCACCACCACCACTACCACCACCACCACCACTACAACCACCAACCACCACCACCACAGCCAGCCACCACCACCAGCAGCAACCACCACCACCATTAGCCACTACCACCACCAGCCACCACCACCACCCACCACCACCACCAACCACAACCACCACCAGCCACCAGCCACCACCACCACCAGCCACCACCATCACCACTACCACCACTACCACCACCACCACCACTACCAACCACCAACTACCACCACCACTATAACCAGCCACCACCACCACCATTAGCCACTACCACCACCAGCCACCACCACCACCAGCCACCACCACCACCACCACCACCACAACCACCAACCACCACCACCACCACCACAACCAGCCACCACCACCAGCAGCAACCACCACCACTAGCCACCACCCCACCACCAACAGCCACCACCACCACCATTATCCACTACCACCACCAGTCACCACCACCACCAACCACCACCACCACCAGCCACCACCACCTTCATCACTACCACCACCACCACTACCACCACAACCACCAACCACCTCCACCACCACCATAACCAGCCACCACCACCACCACCAGCCACCACCACCACCATTAGCCACTACCACCACCACCAGCCACCACCACCACCAGCCACCACCACCACCACCACCACCACTACCACCACCACCACAACCACCAACCACCACCACCACAACCAGCCACCACCACCAGCAGCAACCACCACCACCATTAGCCACTACCACCACCAGCCACCACCACCTTCATCACTACCACCACCACCACTACCACCACAACCACCAACCACCTCCACCACCACCATAACCAGCCACCACCACCACCATTAGCCACTACCACTACCACCAGCCACCACCACCACCAGCCACCACCACCACCACCACCACTACCACCACCACCACAACCACCAACCACCACCACCACCACCACCACAACCAGCCACCACCAGCAGCAGCAACCACCACCACCATTAGCCACTACCACCACCAGCCACCACCACCACCACCATTAGCAACTACCACCACCAGCCACCACCACCACCAGCCACCACCACCACCACCACCACTACCACCACCACCACCACTACAACCACCAACCACCACCACCACAGCCAGCCACCACCACCAGCAGCAACCACCACCACCATTAGCCACTACCACCACCACCACCACCACCACCCACCACCACCACCAACCACAACCACCACCAGCCACCACCACCACCAGCCACCACCATCACCACTACCACCACTACCACCACCACCACCACTACCACCACCACCACCACCATAACCAGCCACCACCACCACCAGCCAAAACCAGCCACCACCACTACCACTACCACCACCACCACCACCACTACAACCACCACCACCAGCCACCACCACCACCACCATCTTTTTTTTAGTCATCTTTATCATAAGTATTAGATGTAGTGATCATTTAAAATATAGTTATTCATATATCATAATCTTTTTAACATGGTATATATATTTTGAATTTGATGTTGAATCACAAATTACCTTTAATTACTAGAGTGTCATAATTTGGACTAAATTATACATTAATTAAGACTTACATATTAAAAACTTAAATAGTGATTTGATTGATATGCCTGAGAACATGAACAGACTCATGGGAAGACTCAATACTTTGAATTAGTACTCTGTAATTACTTTTTGCAATGATTTAGTTTACACAGCCACATATATTAGATTGAAGTGTAGATAATTAATTAATTACTGTATCTATAAGTTTCATCCCTAGCCACATAAATCATCATCAAAAAATACAATTTCTTACTTAACCTTTATCAAATCATCATCTAAAAACATGTCTGGGTATCCTAATCTCGATGAACTGAAAGATTTGTGTGGGTCTGATAAACTTTACAAATGTCTCAAGTTCCTCTCCAGTCAAGAAATTCCTCTAAATGAAGTAATGATCCAGTGTTTGGGTGAGAAGCGTGATGAGATGCGGATAAGTGTTGATAAGCGCACCGAGAGAATGGCTGAGGTTTTAGATCTTAACTTTGATGAAGAAGAAGTTGCTGTTGATGGTTATGAGTCCCTTGAGGAGGTTCAAGTGATGGAGCGCCGTTTGCTGGAGTCCCTTTCGGCCATTTTGGTTGACCTTCGTGCTCTGGTATCCAAGAAGGAGGAAGCCATTGCTGATATGGATTATTATGATCAGAGCTCCAGTTGAATGGTTGTTTAAGTAGGGTCATTAATTAAACCGGTTATAATTGTATTCGGGTCATAACACATGCATGCATAAAAAAACTTGCAAAAACAAACAGAAATGGGTAAAAACGTATGGAAACGGATGAAAAGGGACTAAACGTGTAAATCGTGTTGTTGGATTAGTTCGGTCTCATTAATTAAACCGGTTATAATTGTATTCGGGTCATAACACATGCATGCATAAAAAACGTGCAAAAACAAACAGAAATGGGTAAAAACGTATGGAAACAGATGAAAAGGGACTAAACGTGTAAATCGTGTTGTTGGATTAGTTCGGTCTCATTAATTAAACCGGTTATAATTGTATTCTGGTCATAACACATGCATGCACCACCACCACCAGCCACCACCACCACCACCACTACCACCACCACCGCCACCACTACCACCACAACCACCAACTACCACCACCACAACAACCAACCACCACCACCACCACCAACCACCACCACCACCAGCCACCACCACCACCATTAGCCACTACCACCACCAGCCACCACCACCACCAGCCACCACCGCCACCACCACAACCACCAACCACCACCACCACCACCACAACCAGCCACCACCACCAGCAGCAACCACCACCACTAGCTACCACCCCACCACCAACAGCCACCACCACCACCATTATCCACTACCACCACCAGTCACCACCACCACCAACCACCACCACCACCAACCACCACCACCACCACCTTCACCACTACCACCACCACTACCACCACAACCACCAAGCACCTCCACCACCACCATAACCAGCCACCACCACCACCACCACCAGCCACCACCACCATTAGCCACTACCACCACCACCAGCCACCACCACCACACCACCACCACCACCACCACCACCACAACCACCAACCACCACCACCACCACCACCACAACCAGCCACCACCACCAGCAGCAACCACCACCACCATTAGCCACTACCACCACCAGCCACCACCACCACCACCATTAGCCACTACCACCACCAGCCACCACCACCACCACCACCACTACCACCACCACCACCACTACAACCACCAACCACCACCACCACAGCCAGCCACCACCACCAGCAGCAACCACCACCACCATTAGCCACTACCACCACCAGCCACCACCACCACCACCACCACCACCACCCACCACCACCACCAACCACCACCACCACCCACCACCACCACCGGCCACCACCACCACCACCACTACCACCACCACTACCACCACTACGACCACCACCAGCACCATAACCAGCCACCACCACCACCACCACCACCAGATAAAACCAGCCACCACCACCACCACTACCACCACCACCACCACCACTACAACCACCACCACCACCACAACCAGCCACCACCACCACCACCATCCACCACCATCTTTTTTTTAGTCATCTTTATCATAAGTATTAGATGTAGTGATCATTTAAAATATAGTTATTCATATATCATAATCTTTTTAACATGTTATATATATTTTGAATTTGATGTTGAATCACAAATTACCTTTAATTACTAGAGTGTCATAATTTGGACTAAATTATACATTAATTAAGACTTACATATTAAAAACTTAAATAGTGATTTGATTGATATGCATGAGAACATGAACAGACTCATGGGAAGACTCAATACTTTGAATTAGTACTCTGTAATTACTTTTTGCAATGATTTAGTTTACACAGCCACATATATTAGATTGAAGTGTAGATTATTAATTAATTACTGTATCTATAAGTTTCATCCCTAGCCACATAAATCATCATCAAAAAATACAATTTCTTACTTAACCTTTATCAAATCATCATCTAAAAACATGTCTGGGTCTCCTAATCTCGATGAACTGAAAGATTTGTGTGGGTCTGATAAACTTTACAAATGTCTCGAGTTCCTCTTCAGTCAAGAAATTCCTCTAAATGAAGTAATGATCGAGTGTTTTGGTGAGAAGCGTGATGAGATGCGGATAAATGTTGATAAGCGCACCAAGAGAATGGCTGAGGTTTTAGATCTTAACTTTGATGAAGAAGAAGTTGTTGTTGATGGTTATGAGTCCCTTGAGGAGGTTCAAGTGATGGAGCGCCGTTTGCTGGAGTCCCTTTCGGCCATTTTGGTTGACCTTCGTGCTCTGGTATCCAAGAAGGAGGAAGCCATTGCCGATATGGATTATTATGATCAGAGCTCCAGTTGAATGGTTGTTTAAGTAGGGTCTTTTTGGTTGGGTTTGGTGGTTCCTTAGGTTGTTATGTTTTTGGTTGTTGTTTTAAAGAAACAGCTGGTACATGTAATCACCCTCCTTAATCTTTAATAGTAATAAATATGATTTAGGTTTTTAAGTATGTCATAATCTTGTGTTTTTATTTTAAGAGCTTGATTGTTTTATCATCATTACAGGCATCCATATAAGAGCTTGATTGTTTTATCAAAATGAAATCAAGCAATAAATAATCAAAATAAACGCTCTATATAAGAGCTAGCTTGATTGTTTTATCATCATTACAGGCATCCATTTGGGTGTTTATCAAGTCATTCATGTATTAGTTTTTTTAATCGTATGCTAATAAGATTTTTAAGTTGATTAGGTTACGATTTTTTGTGTGGTTCGGATGGATTATTAAGGGTTGCTTGATTCTTATTATCTGCTATAGATCGATGTTATAGAGTGTTTGGGATGGATTATTATAAGGGTTCAGATGGATTGATGTATGGATATGTTTGCAAGTTAATTAGATTATTTGTATTTAAGTAGCTTGTTTAGTTAGTACTCAGGTCAATCATGTTCCATTGTGGCTAGTCTTCGTTGGCGACTAATGTATTTATAGTTCTGTCAAGAATTATAATCATTCATCCCTGGCAAATGCTCGTCCCAATGGATCATGATTGGCCAGAAGATGTTGTGAAGGTTCAAGCCAGTCTGCATATAAAACTTTCACCCCACTTTTGGGAGAAACTGATGCTACTAGTAATGTTGAAGAAATGGCTAAGGTGGTACAACAAGACCAAGTTTCTACTGCTGAAGTTTCTACTGCTGTAGAGGTTTGGATTGTATGTTATTCTTTGTATCTGATCTTGGGAATGCCCATATCAGCAATTGCTAATGTTGTAAAAAAACTTTTGGTAAGTAATATAATTCACCTTTTGTGAGATTACAACTCCTGTAGAGATTTGGATTGTATGTTCTTCTTTGTATCTGATCTTGGGAATGCCCATATCAGTTTCTACACTTTTTTTTCCTTCCTGAAATAGTGAATCTTATTAATTAAGGAACCAGCAACTTACAATGATTATACAAGCAGTCAAATTGAACACACTCATTTGACTGATACAATATAACAGATACATTCTACACAATCATTCACGAAACTAGCTGATTCAATATCCACCATTCTTCTAGACTTAGCAACTACATGCTAACATCTAGGCAACCATGGAGAAATATCCCTTTTGGCTACATTTCTACTAAACAAACACCCTTCCTAATTCCATCCTAGTCAGTTTCTATAGTTTAGTTGTTTAGATTTTGTAACAAAATGAAAAAATAGTCTAAGAGGAATATAAAAATAGTCTATAAGAGGAATATAAAATACCTGTGGCTCCCTTTTTTGGTATGTCCTCCCCAAAATTTTTGAAAAGCCCTCTATATTTTTTTCACCAAATTTCGAATTCTCCCTCCACCCATTTCCATCTCCACCCACGTTTCTCACATTTCTCACCAATCACCACGCACAGCCACCAATCACCAATCACCAATCACCAATCACCAATTACATCACAGCCACCATTCACCAGTCACCATCCATCATATCAATTGTCGGTCCGGCCATCAACAACGGACGGAGGTTCATTTAGATATAAATTAGGTACTTTTTTGAATTAGGAATTCATTATGTTGGAATTTTAACTTATTATTCATTTTCATTGTATATTTTATTTGTTATGGATTTGTTGGTTTCTTGTTTCTTTGGTAATGTTAACTTATCTTGTTTTTGGCTGAATCGTTTAATTAACCAACAACACAATAAAGATAACATGTTGTAATTTACACATTTTTCTTAATACACGTTTTCATATTTGACATTTGAAGCTTAATTAGATTGATGCCCAATACATTCATTCCATTGTGTTGTTACAATTCTTATTGTAAACCTATCTTATTAATTAGCTAGACACTTGTGACTTGACATTGGAACTTCATCAATCTAAATCTTCATATATGCTTATATTGGTTTAACTTGTAACTTGTAGGATATATACATTATCATTTGACATCAACAATAATAGCATGGACAAGTCTTGGATGACAACTTGTAGGACCAACAAAGAATAAATTGATGGAGTAGCAGCGTTTATTAAGTATGCACTACACAACTTTCAGAAGATGAAGAACATCGACCCACGAGTTAATATATGACAGCTTAAGATGCCATGTCTGTGTACCACATGTTTAAACAAAATAGAGCAAACAGTGGATGGCGTGGAGTACCATTTATTCTACTACGGGATTAATCATAGATACAGAAAATGGGATAAACATGGAGAAAAGGATGAGCAAGCAACAACAGCCCAAATACCTGATAATGCAGAAACAGAGTTTGTTGACGACACGGATTTCGACATGGAGTCACATTCAGAAATTCCAACAGATGGCCCAGCAACAGTAGAAATGGTTAATGCTACAAAAGAAAATTTTGATGAGGATGACCTTGCCAAGTTTCAAAATCTATTATTAGACGCGGAGAAGCCACTTTATAAAGGATGTCCTGACTTCACAAAGTTGTCCGCAATAGTTAAACTACTCAACTTGAAGGGTAAGTATGGAGCTTCTGATAAGTTCTTTAGTGAATTACTAGGATTGATAAAAAAAATGCTACCTGATGGTAACGAAATGGTTGAAAAAACTTATCAGGCTAAAAAACTAATGAGAGTGATGGGATCAGGATACGAAAAGATACATGTATGTAGCAACAACTGCATTCTTTACTGGAATACTAACAAGGAGTTGACTATTTGTCCAACTTGTGGGATATCAAGATGGAAGGTGGATAATAAGACACGTAAAGTGTATGAAAACATTCCGGCAAAGGTCATGTGGTACTTTCCAATTATACCAAGACTGCAACGACTCTTTAAGTTAGAGAGTATTTCAGAAGGTCTAAGATGGCACGCTACAAGGAGGGTAACAGATGGTGTTTTACGTCACCCTGCAGATTCACAGGCATGGCGTACCATAGATGAAAAATTCCCCCACTTTGCTCAAGATCCGAGAAATCTACGGCTAGGAATATCGACTGATGGGGATGACGTCAACTCAGGAACTAGGCATCACAGTGTATGGCCAGTTTTATTTGTCATATACAACCTTCTTCCATGGTTGTGTATGAAAAGAAAGTTTATCATGCTTTCGGTATTGATATCGGGATACCCGAGAAATGATATCGATGTATTTTTAGAACTGTTGGTTAATGATCTGCATACCTTATTCGAGGATGGGGTTGATACATATGATGCTTGTACAAAAGAAATGTTTAAACTGCGTGCCGCTGTGTTATGGACGATAAATGATTACCCTGCACTTGGTACATTATGTGGCTGCCCATATAGTGGATTCAAAGGTTGTGTTGTATGTAGGAAAGATACACACTGTGTTAGACTTTCCGCCTCATCCAAGCAAAGTTATGCTGGACACAGACGATATCTACCATACAACCATGTGTTCAGAAAGCAAACGGCGGCGTTTAATGGAAAAGAAGATTTTCAGCTTGCTCCAACTCCATTGACTGGGGAACAAATATACAACGAGGTACAACTAATTGAAAATAAGTGGGGAAAAGGAAAATGAACAAACAATAACACCTCGAATAACCAAGAAGTTTGAGAGGCAGTGGTGGGAAGATTACAACACAGAAAAGGAAAAGAACAGAAGCAGAGGGTAGTCCAAGCCAAGTAAATGAACCATATTGGAAAAAATTCAACATTTGGTATCGAAAGCTAAGGTATTGGAGACATAATGCTGTTCCACTTTGTATTGACTTCATGCATGTAGAAAAGAATGTTGCTGAGAGTCTAGTCGGAACTTTGCTGAATGTTCCTGGAAAGACAAAAGATGGAATGAATGCTCGATTGGATCTGTAAGAGTGGGGGATAAAAAAAGAGTTGTTTGGTAGGAAAGAAGCAGACAAAACAACACTACCTCTAGTAGGTTACACATTAACGAATGCTGAAAAAGACATCTTTTGTGAAACGTTAAGCAACATCAGGGTACCACAAGGCTATTGTTCAAATTTCTGTAGTTTGGTCAGTCAAAATGATAAGAAGCTCATTGGCCTTAAATCACATGACTATCACATGCTAATGCAAGAGTTTTTGCCCATTGTTATACGTTCAATCATGCACCCACCCACACGATTTGCTATTATCAGGTTTTGCTTTTTCTTTAAAGCTATATGTAGGAAAGAAATCATCTTGCAAGAACTAGATAAGATGCAACAAGAACTTGTTGTGACACTGTGCCTTCTCGAGAAGTTCTTTCCTCCCTCATTTTTTGATATTATGATACACTTGACAGTGCACCTAACTAGGGAGGTAAAATTATGTGGTCCTGTATGCTTTCGGTGGATGTATCCCTTTGAAAGATGTATGAAGGTTATTAAAGGACATGTGCGAAACAGAAATAGACCAGAGGGATGCATTGCTGAGGAGACTATCGCGGAAGAAACAATAGAGTTTTTTAGTGAGTATCATAAAACCATGAAAACTATTGGTATCCCGCCTGATAAGCATGTAACCAATGAAAATGAGGATGGAAAGCCATTGACGGCCGGCAAAACAAATGTAGTTACCAGAGATGTCTTTCAGAAAGCACATTTGTATGTAATACAGAATACATATGAAATTGTGCCGTATATCGAGTAAGTATTACTAACACATGTCTATTTCGTTGCTTAAAATGTTGTATCAAATATAATAATCAAATACATTGTTTTGTTTCAGCCGACACAAGCGATTTTTGAAAACAAAATACCCAGGTTGAAAAATGGCATTGCTGGAGAATGAGCACACTAAATCTTTTGCTAAGTGGTTACACGAAGAGGTAATTACTCGTATGTTGTTTATACTACTTGTTTGTTTGTTGATAAAGATAAGCGAGTTGTTCCTGCAATTTAAAGGTAATATATACTTGTAATGAAATTCAGGTTGAGAGAGAGTTAGCGATATCCAAAGATAGTGTATCAGAAACTGTGAGGTGGATATCATTTGGACCACGTGCCAACGTAGTGAAATACGAGTCATATAACATCAATGGGTATACATTTCGTACGAAAAGTAATGATGGCATAGTTTACCAGAACAGTGGGGTTAGTGTTGAGGCAGCAGATCTTCACATATCCAAAGAAGTTGCAACCACAAGAAAAACATTTTATTATGGGATTTTACAAGAGATATGGGTACTAGATTACCGTTTCAGGCAAATTCCTCTTTTCAAATGTGATTGGGTTAATTCAAAACATGGTGGGGTCAAACGCGATACTCTTGGTTACATATTGGTAGACCTGAATAATTTAGGCCACAAGAATGATCCGTTCATATTAGCCTCACAAGCACGACAAGTGTTTTATGTGAAAGACCAGGCAGATAAAAAATTGTCTATTGTCTTTAAAACACCTACCAAGAATTACAAAGATACATATGACGATGTCGATGAGGAATTTTGTACAGTCATTCACGAGCAAAATGATAACATATTGCCGCGAATAAATCCACAAGCAAAAGATGCCTACTATCGAACCGACTGCGAAGGTATTGTTATACGAAAATCAAAGTGAAGCATTTGTCATTCTCAAGCTGTAACACTCTGTTTAGGGATTTCTTTTTGTCTGCAGAACCTATTTAAGCTTTTGTTTTGCTGTAAATATTCTTTTAAAGGATTTATGTTGTTGTTGTTGTTGTTGTTGTGTTAATTGTTTAGTTCGTACTTGCGAATACTCTTTTAAAGGATTCCAGATTATACAAAACTATAACTTCTGGCAGCATAAACTGTGTACTAGCAGTATTAACTATGTACTAGCAGTAGTAAACACCCTGCATATTTTTGTTACAGTTGTCTTGTATATGCAGTTTTCATGTATGTGGTTATGCCTTTATATAGTGCAGAGTTGAAAAAAAAACAGTGTTTGGTATGAAAGATTCTCAATTTCAGGCACAATTTGTTGAAAAAACAGTGGTTGAAAAACTAGTCAATATGCAGTCATGACTAATAGACTGAACTCAATTAAGTGAATATCAAATTACATAAGTTATCAGAAATGTGTGACCATATTTATCGAATTGTGACTACACTTAAGTAATGTGTGACAAAATATGACTATGATTTAGTCACACAAAAACTCAATGTGACTAATATCAAGGTTAATGATAACTCATGACTCACTTTGCTATAAATAATAGTCACATGAATATTTCACAATGTGACTATTTTGAATGTATTGGTCACATAAAATACCCTTACAATGTGGCCATAAACATCATTTAGATACACATTTGTGATATGGTGTGACTATTGTAAAGCCTATAGTCACATGATCGTGCTTCAATTAAGTGTGACTATACACATTAGGATCTGGCAAGCAAACACACACTAAACTTTAGACACACTTATTAACTTACGTGACCATATGTATCGAATTTTCGTTACACTTAATCATGTTTCTATGGTTTAGTGTGACCATATATGACATTTGGTCACACTCGTCAACTGTGTGACATATATTTGTCACTATTAAATGCATATCGTGACTAACGCTTCAAACTTACTTTTCCGTTGTCACACATTTCAAACGCTATGTGGCTAAATATTCAGCAAAGAATAGCAGTCACGTTTAAATAATGTGTGACAAACTTGAGTATATAATTTAGCCACATACACAATTACTTCATGTGACCATATATCTATTTTGGTCACACTTTTAAATTGTGTGACATATATTTGTCACATATGTATATCTATAGTGTGACTAATGTTTCGAGCTCATTTGTATCTATCACACGTCTCGAATTAAAAGTGACTAAATAATCTAAAAAAAATTTCCAGTTACCTCTAGTCACATAAATATTCAAATGTGTGACAATAGAATTCCGAAATGGTCACACAAGTCGGATCAAGTGTGGCTGTTCATTTTATTCTGGTACATTTAGTCACGTATAAATGTTACAGTGTGACATTTCAAAATCGACCATGCGTGACCAATAGAAGTTTTTGTACTAGTGTTACTAGCATAATTCCTTATGCTTACGCTTATCTAACTAATATTCACAACTTATACACAAATGGATGAATAATATACAATTGATGATACACAAACAACTTAGATGTTGTGGTCACACTTAAGTTGTAATACTTCTTTTCTTGATGGATAGATGTATTCTTCTCTTGCACTTGAATGGATGAAGCTTGAATCACTTGGAAACAAAAGCTTATGATTATATGATCAAAGGAGTATGAAAGAATAGAGAGGAGATTTAGATCAGAAAGTTTGGAGTGCAAAAGGTGAGGAAAAAATGCAGCAGGAATCACCCAGTATTTATAGGCAAAGTCGGGGACCTCAGGAGCGTGGTCGGTCCCCTTAATTAAGAGGCCGGTCCTCTTAATAATTAAGGGGGCCGCCTAGTTAATTAAGGGGGCCGCCCCTTCTGAATGTTGCCCAGCTTTGTCTTTTAGTGTGGAAGGTTTTTCTGAAATATTTTTGCTATTTTTGTTGAAAATTTGAATTCATATATTTATAATGATTTAAACATATTCTTTTATTTCCAAAAATGATTTTGTAAAAGAAATAAAATGTTTGTGACATTTTATAAAAAGTCTAGTGTTTAAGAAAAATGTTCTTTTGATCATAGAATGCAATAAACACTTTGTTTATTCATACCTTAAGTGATTTGGATGTAAAGAGAATATTTATCACTAAATAATTGTTTGTGTTATAATTGTTTTTGGTTCAATGGGTTTACGTTTTGTGATTATCAAAACATAGAGATATCAATAAATGTTAGTAATGTTTTTAGGCATTATTTATATCAACAATCTCCCCCTTTTTGATGATTACAAAACCTAAACTCATTAAATCTAAAAATTAATTTTTAGACAAGTATTTAGTTAGTTTATATTCACTTCTCCCCCTTTTTGTAGAATCAAAAAGGTTATGCCGACTAGCTTAATAATGAAACCCTTGATGTGTGATCCCCCTCATTCGAGGGCACCAAGGAATCGAGCTATGGAATACTTGGCTACAAAAACATCTAGTATATATATATATATATATATATATATATATATATATATATATATATATATATATATATATATATATATAAATATATACTAGATGTCGAAGCCCGCCCGATGGGCGGGCATGACCTATAATTATCGTTGAAGGTATTAGATCTCGAAAGGCATGACTTGTAATTTACATTTTAATTTAGTTATGTATGGATATCAATGATCTTTTACTGTATTAATAAAGAGATAGTCATCACTTATAATTATTTGTAAAATTCAATGTTATAAGCGGCATCTTATTATCAGAAGAGGAAAATAAGTTATAAACACACCAATATAGTTGAGGAAAAATGGTGCCTTAATTACACGGCCTGCCCATTTAAGAATATTTATAACATATGGTCAATTCATAGTGAATTACTATAATTCAAGGGCATGGGTTCATCCATCCCCATTGCAATTTATTTGACCCAAAATGTTCCATTTTGTCCTGCTAAAACTAATGAAAGCAAACAATTTTTTTTATCTACTCTTGAATTATTATAATACCAGCTCCACAACTGTCCCAATTTGATGATCTGAAATAACATGTCATTATATTACCTTTAAGCAGAGAGAAAGAGAGGGATTAAAGTAATTGGATATTGATGACAACCTGAATTTTTTTGGGAATGAGTTTAATCTAGTCACCTTTCTTATAGTGTGTCTTTGGATACCATCACATTTCACAATTGTAAACAAAAGAAAGTTACAAAGTATCTTTTAAGCCCATATGCATAATTTATCTACCCATCAGCTGCTCCTATCATGCCCCACTAAAGTCATGCTACCAATCATCTCCTGTATACAAAACATATCACATCATTATTTACATGATAAGTGAAGTAGAGAGCGCATAAACAACCTACCTTGGCAAAACTTCAGAGGCCAGCTATCCCAATTCTTAGGACACATCAACTACAAATTAAGAAGACTTTATTTTAAGAAATTGTTTCATAGAAGTATAGAGCATGATAACACAAAGAATGGTCGATAGTACAAACCCAATATTCAGCACAATTTACCCCACCAAAATGTTTGCGGTCTGCAACTGGTTGTGTAAGAGGATGAACGGGTCCAGTGTTACGGAATTTGACTTTGTCTTCAGACATGTGGACCCGGTTTTGGTAAAATGTTTGGCCCATGAACACGAGTGACTGGACCTTTTCACATATTCTCCCATCATAAACTCTCTCATTTCCCCAGCTATAAAATCCACACCTACAAATGTGAACTGAAAATATCTGGAACTATTCCTTGTATGGTGAATGAAAATTTTTCCTGAGACTCCAAACCCCCCCCCCCCCCCAAAACTCCCTTTTGCCCATGCATGTTCGAGAACTTGTCGCCCAAACTTGGTTTACCTACAATAATCAAGAAATCACTTTTCTTTGGTGCCTGCTACAACGTACAAATAAATTGAAAATTGAGAAGAAAAAAAATTGCTTCAACTTATTTCAGGTGCTCAATGGCGTAATGTATTCGAACATCATAAATAGCTTATTTTGAAGCAAATAGCAGCTTAGAGTATGCACCATAGTTATGCTTGCGATTTGGAATCTAATTTTCTCGCATTTAATTTATGGTATGACTTTGAATACGCGATGCCAAATACCTCCCTACTATAGTGACTGGTCATTGGTCCTAAAATAAGTTATCAAAATTCAATAAGCAGATAATCAAGCAACCTAATAAGTTATTTAAAACACTGTCTCTTATAATGTTTCGCTACAATATCAGTCACTTAGCTCTTTACATAAACTTTCCCAACCACCTATTTTATCACATATACATGCTACATACACTAGTACACAAAATCATGTTTTGGAACGTTTAAAAAGGGCTATTTGGAACGTTTAAAAATATGTTCCCTATGCGACTGTTCCAAAAGATAAAAACCTTTTTGGAGCGTCCTAATAACCGTTCCAAAAGTGACACTTTTCGGAACGCTTCTTGTATTAACCGTTCCACAAAGCTAATTCATACATATTGAAATATCTAATATTTTGGAACGCTTTTCACCAAGACTGATCCAAAAGCTATCAATTTTTTAGAACGTTTCACAAACAACCATTCCAATAATAACCAAAACCATTTCAACCCATTTTTGCATATCCATTATTTCAGTCCATTTCTGCATATTTCTGCAGCAGAAAAATCAGCAACCAATTTTTCTGCACCGAACCATTTCCGCAGCTACCCAAATCTGCCATTCTATTTTTGCAGTGACCCATAACTTATTTTGTTCCATAACCATTTCAACCAAAGCACAAAACTTATAAACATCAAATTTAACTAACTATCTACAACACCAAATTCATCCATTACAACTAAACTTTGTCTAAAATTCTATTCCCCAAATTCATCTATTACAACCAAACTTTTTCCTGTTCAAAACACAAAAACTACATCCATACACCAAAAACTAATTAACTAATACATACATTATTGCTTGGTTGGCACTGAAGGTCATAAAATGATTTGCACGCATCATGTGTTAAATGTTACGTATAAACATTAATAGGTAAATGTCTAGGATCGAACCCGAGACCTCGGGATTGCACACTTTACAAACAAGAATAATGTAAAATAAATATATATATATTAAATGTATTGAATATATATATTTATAACACTTAATGGACTAAACGGTCGTTAGTTATTAACCGTATGGACTAATTATCGTTAGGGACGAAAGATATGGACTAGAGTGTAACTTAGGAGTCAAGAAGGATCTAGAACCCCTTAGGGGTGTGCTAGGCCGGTCGAACAAGGGAGGGGCAAGCCCAACCCATGTTTGTCTTGTCCTCCAAGAAATCACCTAGTATATATACAAGGCCAAGGGTTAGACTTTTACATCTTTTGTGCACACACTCTAACCCGAAAATCCTTGTTTTCTTTCTTCTTGTGGCCGATCGGTTCTCTGCTCCCCTTAGGGTTCTTGGATCGATTTTCCATAAGCAAAAACATAAGTGTTTTGTTTACTTGCAACAAACCTTTATTCGTTGGTAGTTTGTGTGTACAAGAACGAGGTAATTACTTACTTTAGTAATTATCAAGAGATCGATAAACAAAACGGTAAGGGGTTTATCATTGATCTAATTGTACAAGAATCAAGGTTTATTTGAAGTGCATCGGGTACGTTTACTATTTATGTGTTTTTTGATTGTCAAACTCTAACAGTGGCATCACGAGCCATGTATAACATGTAATTGATTACTAAAACGTAATAAAAACCGGATCTTTAATTGTTTTAGATACATGTTTTTTTTTTTATCTAGGGTTTTTCCTATTTTTTTTTCTAAAAATTTCGAAACCCTAACCCTAATTTTTGGGGGGGGGGTCGATTTTTCCATGAAACCCTAATTAGGGTTTTGTGGTTTTCAAAGATTATGTGTAATCACTAGAAACCCTAGGTCATTAACCGGTTAATTGAACGTATCTTGTGACCTAATTGCTAATTGTTAGGTTTTAATCCGTGACTTACATGCATGTTTGTCATGGATCTTGTTTTATTATCACATGTTTAGATAGATCTTAAATTGGGGAAGAATCCAATATATATTAAAATCAATTTTATATGCTATGTGGTGTGTTTTTAGCTTTGGCCTACGCAATTGATTCGTCAATGTATGTGACTCACCTCCATTAAGAGGGGAAGGCCTTAGTTGATTACATGCATTATTATACCTAGAATTGATTTTATTAGGATCTTTTCTAATACGGATTGCATGTGGCTAATTGTTTCACTTATTATTATTGGTTGTTTTGATTTTCTTTGATACTTGTTTTATTGTTTTTAGTTGGACTTGTTGTAAGCAATAAAAGGGTTGTTTTCATAAAGAAAATTAATACGGACTAATAATTGTGAAACCCTAAAGTGATAAAGTAAGAATCTTGCAAGGTCTTATTGCCAATCGTGGTCCGATTCGCACGGTAATCAGCTCCCAGGCGAGACTAGCAAAATTCAAACTTTATTACTATTTTGAGATTGAATCCATAAACTTTTGCTTGAATGATGTTTTGTGCAAATATGCTTTTAAAATTAAGTCTTTTAAGATGATATTCATAACCGTGATTTGAAGGCTTAGAAAAGAGCCTTAGAGTCTGCCTTGGTTATCACAATCTTGAATATGTCTTAAACGAATTACTTTTAAAATCATATGTTGTAGAAAGTCATCTTAGGGTTTTGGCATAAACCTCAAGTAAAACTTTGTGTATTAATTTCACGAATTGGATATAAAAAGTTTTTATGAAAACTTATGTTATAAAGATGAGTGCATGCATCTTTGTACATATTTTTTGATTGACATATCAAAAAATTAATACCCTTAATAATTTAAGTTACTTGCCATCTACCTATACGAAACACTTGGAATTTTAATTTAGTAAACGTGAGACCTAGGCTAAATTACTATAACAAGGTAAAATTCTTTTAACGCGTGAGACCATAATTGTAATTTTACAGTTTCTAAGGTAGACGACTTAATTAAGTTGTGCGTGAGACCTAGAACTTAAGGCATGAGATGGGATAAAACATGCTTACAAGGCAAATTGATGAATCAATTTGATGTAAATCCCATAATGATCTAGGAATTGGAAATCTTGTTTGCCAATTATTGTTCGACAGATTACTATCTTTTGTACTTTCACCACTAGCAGATCAACTGATGTGGTGAAACTACGTAAAGTTAGATCCTAGATTTTCAAGAAAATTAGTTGGTTATATGAATATAGCCTTGGGTATTTTATTTTCTTGAAGATATTGATTATCGAAAATACTAATATTTGAACTTTATCTGTAGATATGGCTCAACCCGATAACCAAACTGTGATTAATGCTTTCAAGAGTCATCTTGAGAGAGATAAACTGACTGGAAAGAATTTCAATGACTGGTACCGTTCGCTCAGAATTGTCTTGAGGGCGTCTGGTAAGATTGATTATGTGACCGAGGAATGCCCTATTGAACCTGCTGCTACTGCTACACCAGAAGCAAAGGCAGAATGGAAGGTGACTAATGCTAAGTATAATGAGGTTGCTTGTTTAATGCTCACTAGCATGAGTGCTCAATTACAAAAGAAGTATGAGTACTCGTCTCCTAAGAATATGCTTGATAACCTCAGGCAATCTTATGAGAAGCCACCTGCAGTTGAATTGTATGATGAACTTGACAAGCTACACAACTGCAAGCATGGTGATGGTAAACCAGTAGCCGATTATGTGGATGAGATGAAAGATTCCTTTGATCAACTTCACAGAATTGGTTTTGGTTACCCCGAGAATGTGCAAGTGCACTTGATCAACAGATCCCTCAACAAGGATTTTGCTGGTTTTATGCAGAACTTCAACATGCATTGCTCGGGGAAGACAGTCTCAGAATTACTCGCATTGCTTGTTGATTATGAGAAAAGTCTACCAGCCAAGGTCAAGACTCCCACCCCACAAGTGTTGGCAATTCATGGGGGGAGAATCCAGAAGAAATTGCATGTGAACAAAGGCAAAGGTAAAGGTGATAAAGGCAAGCAGGTCATGGCCTATCAACCTCAACCCAAGATGAAACAACATCAGCCTAAGCAGAACAAGGTGAATCCGCCAAACAAGAAGGATCAGGCTTGTCACCATTGTCATGAAAAGGGCCATTGGAAGCGCAATTGCCCTCTCTACATTCATGACTTGCGACTCAAGAAGCAGGGGAATGATGCTGGTAACCCCAGCACATCAGGTGCGTTCTTTATGATTGAATTGTTCACTCTTACTCCTAAATTGAATTCATGGGTATATGATATGGGATGTGGCATTCATATTTGCAATACCTTGCAGGGGTTTAGAGTTGAGAGAAAGCTGGCCTATGGACAACAATTCTTGCACGTTGGTAACGGAGCGCATGCAGGAGTTGAAGCTATAGGAGTTTTTAATTTAGTGTTGCCTTTGGGCCTAGTACTATCTTTAAATAATTGTCATTATGCACCGTCAATTGTTAGAGGTGTAATTTCATTTTCATGTTTGTTGAACCAAGGTTTTCATCATACTATTTCAAGCAATGGAATTTCGGTTTCTTTAAATAATGTTTTTTATTTTAATGCTATTGCTGTGAATGGTGTATTTGAAATTGATATGAATGATAATGATAATGCTTTTGTTACAAATAATTCAATGTATAGCATCAACAATAAGAGAATCAAGAAAGGTCTGGATTCGTCTTACCTTTGGCATTGTCGACTTGCTCACATTGGTAAAGATCGCATGAAAAAGCTGCAACATGATGGGCTTTTAGATAAGATCAATGATGAATCATTTGATAAATGCGAATCTTGCATTACTGGGAAGATGACTAAGAAACCCTTTAAAAATAGGATTGAAAGGGCTAATGATCTACTTGGTCTTATTCACACAGATGTGTGTGGACCACTTAGACATGTGTCAAGGAGGGGTGCTAGCTACTTCTTAACATTTACGGATGATTACAGCCGTTATGGTTATGTTTATTTACTTAAACATAAACATGAAGTGTTTGAAACATTCAAAGTGTTTAAAGCAGAAGTAGAGTTGCAACTTGGAAAGAAGATTAAAGCTCTTCGATCCGATAGAGGTGGTGAATACCTGAGTCAGGAGTTCATAGATTATCTAGCAAAGGAGGGAATTGTCCAGCACCTTACTTCTCCATATACTCCACAACAAAATGGTGTATCTGAAAGAAGGAATCGTACATTGCAAGACATGATACGATCTATGTTTAATCTAGCAACTCTTCCTTTCTCGTTTTGGGATTATGCCTTAGAATCTGCGGTTCGCATTCTAAATATGGTTCCAACAAAGAAGGTTGATAAGACACCATATGAGGTATGGACTGGAAAAGCTCCTAACCTGTCTTATCTTAAGGTCTGGGGTTGTGAGGCGTATGTTAAACGTGACTCAGCAGACAAACTCCAACAAAGATCTGTGAAGTGCATCTTCGTAGGATACCCTAAGGAAACTATGGGATACTACTTTTATTACCCACCTGAAAACAAAGTTTTTGTTGCAAGGTATGGAGACTTCCTTGAAAGGGAGCTCATATCTCAAGAATTCAGTGGGAGAATATATGATCTGGAAGACGGTCAAGAAGATGTAGAACCTTCTGAAAACACTAACCAACTTCTGGTAGAACCTGAAAGTTTAGGTCCTCCACCTGAAGTTGAAGTGATTCCCATTCGTAGGTCAACAAGGCCAGTAAAAGCTCCTACTCGTCTATGTCTTAATGTAGAGAGTGATGAGTATATACTGGGTGATCTTGATGAGCCTACAAGTTATAAAGCTGCCATGAATGGTCCTGAAAAGGCCAAATGGAAAGAAGCTATGGATGGGGAAATGCAATCCATGGAAGACAATGATGTCTGGGAAGAAGTAGACCTACCTCCGGGTGCCAAACTAGTTGGGAGTAAATGGCTCTACAAGAAAAAGACAGACATGGATGGCGTTGTACACACCTATAAGGCCCGTTGTGTAGCTAAAGGCTATACACAAACTTTTGGTGTTGACTATGAGGAGACCTTTTCTCCTGTAGCTGACATAAGGGAAATTAGGATTCTTATAGCCATAGCCGCTTACTATGACTATGAGATTTGGCAAATGGATGTAAAAACCGCCTTCTTAAATGGTCGCCTAGATGAAGACATCTATATGGTGCAGCCTGAGGGGTATGTAAATCCAGAATTCCCAAATCGTGTATGCAAGCTTAAAAGATCCATTTATGGATTGAAGCAAGCATCACGACAATGGAATAAGAGATTTGATGGTGAAATTAAAAAGTATGGATTCACTAAAAATCTTGATGAGCCATGTGTATATCACAAATTTAGTGGGAGTAATGTAATTTTCCTTATATTATATGTCGATGACATATTGATCATGGGGAACAACATTCCAAGTTTACAAAAGGTTAAGGAATATCTTGGAAGTTGTTTTTCTATGAAAGATTTAGGGGAAGCTGCATTTATTCTGGGAATCAAGATATATAGAGATAGATCTCAGCGATTAATTGGATTAAGCCAAAGTGCTTACATTGATAAAATACTGAAGAGATTCAGTATGCAAAATTCCAAGAAAGGATATTTGCCGATGCAAGAGCAACATGGCTTGAGCAACAAGGTTTTTGCTTCAACACCTGCAGAGGTGCAACGCATGAAAAGAGTCCCTTATGCTTCGGCTGTGGGATCTATTATGTATGCGATGAAAAGTACAAGACCTGATGTAGCGTTTGCTCAGAATTTAACCAGTCGATATCAGCAAAATCCAGGTGTAGCTCACTGGACTGCTGTTAAGAATTTTCTTAAGTACCTTAGGGCTACTAAGGATATGTTCTTGGTTTATGGGGGAAATCCATCAGCAGAACTTGATGTTACAGGTTACTGCGATGCTTCTTGGAAAGGTGATAAGGATGATACGAAGTCTCAGACGGGTTATGTCTTTGTCATTAATGGAGGAGCAGTGGATTGGAGGAGCAGAAAGCAGAGTGTACTAGCGATGTCTGCTACAGAAAGTGAGTATATAGCTGCTTCAGAAGCTGCAATGGAAGCTGTTTGGATTAGGAAGTTTGTCTCAGGGCTTGGAGTCATGCCTTCGATTCAAAGACCTATTAAAATGTATTGTGACAATTCAGCTGCAATTACATTTGCGAATGAGCCTGGAATCATGAAAGGCACCAGACATTTCCCGATTAAGCATCACTATGTTCGAGAACAAGTCGAAATAGGTGAAATCGAAATGCTCAAAGTTCACACAGATGATAACTTGGCAGATCAATTAACAAAGCCTCTACCTGGCACTAAGCTTTACAAGCACGCTGAAGGTGTAGGACTTAGATTAGCTGAAAGTTTCATGCCCATTTGTGATTAGTGTTTGGATAAAGGATGTAATGTACAATTATTATTTTAATGGAATAAAATATGTTTTATGTTTATTTATGATTGTCTTAATAATATATCCTATATTTGCATGTTTAAGATCCATGAATAATTTATTATTCTAAATGTCCATTGTCGATTAATGATATGGGAATATCATTAAACTAAGACAAATTTGAGTATTGGTTTAGAATATACTTGAAAGTATATTGATGCGTAGTCATACCAATTTCACATAATATTCGATGAATTGAATATTGGACTTATCCCAACAATATGATTTAATATTTAATGTGAGAATCATATTTAAAGTTATCCTCCGACTTGAGATACCAGATAAGTGTCATGGATGTAGTGCATTTTTGTGAAGCAATCTACCGCTCACCGTAACAGGGAGTCATAAGGGTTGTTTTCAAAAGTGTTGCAAAGTTCATGGGTTATTCTTGTAGTCAAGAAAGAATTTATTCCTTCTGATTTGTTTGGAAGTTTAATACTGTTGGGCCCCTCGTAGGGTTGACAAAATGTTTGCATGGCCATGCCCAAAGTCTATCTGGAATACGTTCAGATGTTTTGGTAATTTTGTTCAATCATAAAGAAACGAGAAACAGAAATTTAATAAAGGAACTCACATCTTTATTAATGTGGTATTAGTAATGAAAGGATAATTATAATGATGAATCATTAAAGGTTTTTCCAGGAAACCTAGCTCGGATTGAACTAGGGGCATTGGAGTGTTGCAAGACGCTAACCAATGTCATTTTACTATTAATGGATATACGAGTGGGAGCTGTTAAATGTTACGTATAAACATTAAGAGGTAAATGTCTAGGATCGAACCTGAGACCTCGAGATTGCACACTTTACAAACAAGAATAATGTAAAATAAATATATATATATATTAAATGTATTGAATATATATATTTATAACACTTAATGGACTAAACGGTCGTTAGTTATTAACCGTATGGACTAATTATCGTTAGGGACGAAAGATATTGACTAGAGTGTAACTTAGGAGTCAAGAAGGATCTAGAACCCCTTAGGGGTGTGCTAGGCCGGTCGAACAAGGGAGGGGCAAGCCCAACCCATGTTTGTCTTGTCCTCCAAGAAATCACCTAGTATATATACAAGGCCAAGGGTTAGACTTTTACATCTTTTGTGCACACACTCTAACCCTAAAATCCTTGTTTTCTTTCTTCTTGTGGCCGATCGGTTCTCCCCTCCCCTTAGGGTTCTTGGATCGATTTTCCATAAGCAAAAACATAAGTGTTTTGTTTACTTGCAACAAACCTTTATTCGTTGGTAGTTTGTGTGTACAAGAATGAGGTAATTACTTACTTTAGTAATTATCAAGAGATCGATAAACAAAACGGTAAGGGGTTTATCATTGATCTAATTGTACAAGAATCAAGGTTTATTTGAAGTGCATCGGGTACGTTTACTATTTATGTTTTAGTTAATATTTATGTGTTATACTTGATCCTACGCTTCCGCAATATGTGTTTTTTGATTGTCAAACTCTAACATCATGTACCATCTTGTCCAATAGTGACATAGGTATTGGCTTTCTCATTATAAAGTGTTTAGGAATCTGTTAGGCCCAACCACACTTGATACACACCTGGTTCGCCTCGAGTGCTCAGGTCCAAAACACCCTGTGAGTGGATCTTTTCCTGCTACGTAATAAGTACCATTAGCTTACATTTTTTGTTCTTTTGCTAACTGTTCATGCAAGTGATATTTTCGTTAGAACATAATAGACAAACTAAAATACATAAAAGTATACACTATATCCCATACCAGAGCTTTAAGTTTCGTCTCGTCTTGAACTTCCTATGATATTCATTCATTTTTATAAGCAGCACTTTCTTATTCTCACTGGCTACATCATCACTGATATTCCAAGTTTCCTGATGATTTTAGAAGCAAAACTACTAAGTACTAAAACATTACATATATTAAATAGATGAAAGCACGTGTATTATGTTTAAATAGAACTACTACCTTGGCCGAAAGCCACATTTGATCCTTCTCCTCGTTGGTAATTTTCTTCCAACCTTTGAGATAAGAAACACGTGCTCGCACCTCAACTCCCATCCATGAAGCGAATCTTGAAGCCGTATCACTATCCGCTAATCCAAGATCATTGAATGTAACGGCATACGACGTGGCCGGATAGTTTTTCTTGCACTTCGATAAGCCTCGCTTACGTCTGTGAGACACTGTATATATGAATACTATTAACAAAGAAAAATCAAATATTACCCCTTTGAACATGGTTTAATTAATCTCTCCAGCCCTAATTTACTTTTTATATTTTTGTTGCTGTAAATATTACCTTAACAATAACCACTAAAAATACACAATTCACAAATAATCACTCAAAACAATTAATCTTCTAGTAATATTTATGTTGTCGGATCACTATCCACAATAAGCACTAAAAATTACTTAATATTCTTGTGATACTTTTGTTGTACAAATAATCATTAAAACAACATAACTTATATTACAGATAATAAGTGTGTAAAAATTACCTCAAATTATTATGTTAAAATCATGAAAGAAGCATCGAATTTTAGAAGGATCAAAGAAGGGCTTGATAATTGAAGTTTGGTTTGGCTTGAGAAAGGTATAGTGGCTGCGTATAGTTTCACAATTGCACCCAATTGAAGGGTTTTTGGGGAGAAGGGAAAACGTAACGTGGTAGATGGATCAAAATAGCAATGGGGGTAGATGGATCAAAAATAGCGGAAAAACAAAAGTCTGTGAACGGTTTTATTGTAATAGTTCCTAATAATTAAAAGTTTTTAACTTTCAGAAACACTTTTTGACAAAAACGTTCGCAATAATCGAAATATTTTGGCGCACCAGACAAATAAATGGTGCTTTGTTTCGAAAGTCATGAATTATTTGAGCGAAAATAAAATTTAGAACAGTTTTTAAGAAAGTGTTCCAAAAGGTATGAATTATTTGAAACACTTTTAGGGAGAACCGTTCCCAAAAAATATTTTGGAACACCTTATTAACAAACATTCCAAATCGTTATCTTTAGGAACGTTTCACAGTAGTTGTGGCTGATAGACGTTCTTTTGGAAACGCTTTATACAATAATCGTTCTTAAAGGTCATGAAAATGAAATTTTCTGTAGTAGTGATTACTGCTAAGCTCCAGCCCTGAATATTCATATGGTTTTGAAACTTTTAGTACTATGATGTTAAATAGGTCAATTTAAAGGCCTACACTCACCCACACATATATTTATGTACTATATCTATTCCAAGAAGAGTCACAGTTCCCCACCACATCATCAGGTGCATGGGTCAATAAGATTGCATAACTTTATAATTAATAAAGTATTCAAAGCTTTATTGGTGTAAGTATAACACGTGTTAGAAGCAAGATATTCAAGCAACAATATACATATACAATTTCAAAGTATGATACCTGTTGAGTATAGCCCAAGGGCCATTGTTGTCCTTGAGCTTGTTTGGCTTGTGTTTGAACACCATAACCTGCAGCACAATGATCTTGGGTGCCCTTTTCGCAACTTTTATTCTATCTGAGGAACATATGTAACATAAACTTACTTCCCAAGGTCAATGATTCTTTTTTATTTTATAATAAAGGTTACATAAAGGGCAACGATTAACAATTTGACAAAAAGAATGTCAAACTCAAACACGTACCAATGGAATACACAGCTTTTCATGCTGCAGTAGTTCTGAAATGCCTTCACGCAAATGAGCCATCTAAAAAATCATAAATTTAAACATTTTAGACCACACATACACTTTCAGCTTATTATAAGTATCTAAGCGGGGTTCATATGGTGAATGTGGAATTCCCTCGCTCCACTGCAACTTTAATCTAATACATTATTACTTATATTTGTTTGAAAGATGGTATAAAGCAATATAATGATTGTATAATCATTGTTTACTTCATCATCAAGTGACACAAACTATGAACATTAATGTGTACTAACCTTGATTGTATTATTTGTGTATTCACCACTTGAATTGAGTAGATGTCCTCTGCTAACTTTTTGGATTGAGACCGTATCTTTTGAACTAACTCCCACAACCTTTTAAAAAAACACATGTTTATGCTATATACTTGGCTATATATTATCGGTAAAATTAAAACATGGAATAAATAAATAGGATTGAAACTTATGCCAATGTCGTTGAAACCATAACTTAGCATACATTGGGCTATATATTACCTTCAAAATTAAAACATAAGATTGATCAGATGTAGAGAATGAATATTACCTTTCGCGAGAGTGAAACATCAAGCGTTGAGAAATCAGTGAAGCAGATATGAGGTACACCAAGTGACAGCGCAACAATTGGTAAACATTTGCAACCAAGAATTCTGCTGAGAGTTGCGCCAAGGTTATATACTGATAAATCACATTTCCCAAACACACTCCTCCATTTTGTAAATTAGTACAAAATTCATTTGAAAATTAAGAAAACTACAAAAATGTAAAAGCATGGAATGATTTTTATTTTTGTTTATACCTTTGGAAGGGACTCCAAGTATGATTCAATGTGCCAAATAACTGCTAATTCCCACATTGTGTTTTTGCGCCCTAGCTATAGCTTCTCTAATGAACAAATCACAGAAAAGCCTCTTCAAGTATGAATAATCTGGTTTGTCATCAAACTATTGTATTAATGGAAATACGATGTGAATTCGGAAGGATAAGATTTACAAAGAACCTACATGTAAAGAAGTCGCGTATATAAAAGGAGATTCATGTGAAAAATGCAGATCTTATGGAACTGATTCTTGGACATCATAATCAGAAGCATATTTTGTTTAAACTAACATTGGAAAATGATAAAAAGCAATGGATGATATTCGGTACCTCCCATCCTTTTAGTCAGGTCAGGCAGCCCCAAATGACAACATTGTTACCCTTCTTTTTGAGCTTTTGCATGAATGCACCGTTACACCATCAGGATATAAGAAAAAACATTGAGAGAGAGAGATCTATACGATTAACATATCATATTTTAGATAATCAAACCACAGATAAGTTTCGAGTTCGATTCACATATGATATGTAATTATATCTGGTTTGCCTATGGTTATTTCGTACTACCAAAGCTCTAATACCATAACTCAAACTATAAGTAAACGGTAGAGATAACTCTTATTCACAACAGGAAGCATAATGGTATATAGTAATTCAAATTTATAAACATCGCATTAATGATTATCAAACTATGCAGTTACAAATCTTGTTTGCATATGGAAACCACAGTAATTAGCTTCTTTTGGAGTAAAAACATTTAATAATCTATTGGTAGTTACTACTAATCAACCTTAGAATTTGAAACAGACAACGTAGATGGTCCGGCATGTTTGGACAGATTCGGTCTAAAGGGCTGGACAAATTCTGTTTAAAAGGCTGTTTGGACACACGTAAATCAATATAGAGGTGGATAAATTTGTAGCATTAACAATAACTACTTGTTCTAGTTGCAGCTTTGATGTGCTATTTGGAGCTTGGTCTGCTGTTCCACACGTGAATACCACTTCAGCTTGTCCAATTGTTCCGAGTTTCTCGGGTTGAAGCTGCTTCACCGAAAAGTATTAGTTTCATTTGAAATAACAGTGGTCGGACACGGATGATAGTCTGTGCCTACAACTGCAATAGGGTGCTACGATTAAAAATAATTTAAACTCATATGCATATATTAGAAGTAGCAATTTCGAGAAGCTTTACTCACTATGGGTAGGTTGTTTAGAACGTTCGATTCTATTACACCGAGATGCGAGAAAAGTTGGTTTTTATTTGGTGTAACTAACCTTGGGTCATGTTGCGTCCGCAAGTAATCTTTTCATTTGAAAAAATAGTGGTTGGACACATATTATAGTATGTGCTGGAAACTGCAACAGGTTGCCATGAATAAAAATTATTCAAACTCATATGCATATGTTACCTGTAGCAATTTCGAGAAGCTTTACTCACTATGGGGAAGTTGTTTGGCACGTTTCATTCTCTTAGAGCGGGATGCAAGAACATTTATAGTTTTTTCTTTAGCGTCTGATACAACTGACAAACAAAGTTTAGGAAAATTGATAGTATGATTTACATATTATGTTGTTTCATAGTGAATGTATGGGTGATCAGTTTTGCAGATATACATACCTGCATTATCATGGATCTCCAACCCACTAACCCTCCTCTTGTAAAAGTTGAGATATATTTCCTTCAAGTTGATCCATTCCATATAGTACGGGGATAACTTCATTTTTAAAGTTTGCATTGCCGGGGTTTTTTTGTCTTTATATCATAGTTTCCGCTGGTGCATATGATTATTATTAAGTTAGTTTATTAGGTTACTAAGGTATATAGTTTCACGAAAAGATTGAGAACAATTAATAATGCAAAATTTTGAACTTACCACGTTACAAACGCAGCTCGATTAAGGGGCCCACCAAGTAGTTTCTATAGCTGGGTGGCATTGATCAACTGATTATTACGTCAGTCCAAAAAGCAACATACAAAGATAAAATCTTATGAAAGTAAAATAAGAAAATTGACGTATACATAGCTAAGAAATTAGTACTCACTTTTATGAATGATGACTGACATGACATACTCCTGTCTATTAATTTCCTACATAAACAAAAAGTATTCAAACTAACATCCTGGACATCAACACTATCTGCGAAGCCTGTCATTTAATCAAGTAGATACTTGAGCAAGTCTTTAAACTGAGATGACTCTGACTCATCCAGAGATTGATCATCTGCGCTTTCACTTTAATCAAAGTTCAAAAACTCAAATAGAAAGGAATGAATAAGTAACAAAATAGAAGCCAACCCACCTTTTCTAGATCAGATACCTCAAAGGTAAGAAGTTTCATTTGACGAACAGTAACTAAAAGTTTAATGTTTTCAAAATACTGAATTTCAAGAAGTGTAGCTTTCATACCGATAAATGGTTCATCTTCAACCTTGTATCCATGTAAAATAGCACTATGACCTGCATATTTCAATCCAAATCACTTTATGTAAATAACAAATGTATAACCTCATTATGCCGTGCTTTATACTAATAATTTTAAAGCAAGGTCATCGCACATTACACACCGACAGTCACATTATTGACAATCACTGTGGGATGCACTTTTCCAGGTAGATTAGATTTTGCAACATGCACAAGTGGCAAGCTGCATCTCATAAAATTCTGCTTTTAGATAATGGATGTATGAACTCCCGTCTGTCTTACAGCTGAGGAGATGGATATCATGTCTCCAATCACGTTTTAACTGATGGACTGAGATAAACACTCAAAATCTTTGAAACCAAAAATCACATATTTACTATACTGATTAAAAAATTTAAATTCAGATGCTAACCTATGCAAACTTGACACAATTAAAACCACGCATAACCAAGTAACACATAGAAAAGCAAATTTATCGATTAGTTACGTTTTTAGTGCAATTATAGTAGATACCATCTTGATCGACCAACATAGAGCCTGTAATCCTTTTATAATTTTTACTCTTGAAACGCCCACATAGAGTTTCATTCCGAATCACCTCTTTTTAAACTAAGAAAAAGTCATAACTAAAGTACCACCAAAACAAAAATAACTAAAAAGATATGTAAAAGATTACCATGTCTGAGGAGCTAAGTGGTATGTAGATATTAGCATATGTAGAGTAGCAAATTCCATCAAAACCTCCCACAGACATTCTGTTGCACAACAGTATGTGATTGACAAGAAAATGTGGAATAATAACATGAGATGTCATTAACGATATTTTAAACACTTAGAGCATACCCTAAATAAATATTGTAACATCAATAACAATGATGTTTGCAAACACCAAAAAACAGATGCCTTACGGCCATACTATTAAGGATATGTTGCCTTACCCTTGAACTTTGTATTTACCCACAGATCAACAACGACTGCCAGCAGTCTTAACAGTGCCAAACACAATGAAAGTGGCAAAAATGAAAGAGGTAATCAGGTAATATGTACCTTGTTTGGACATGCTTGTTTTAGTCGCAGTAATATTGATCAAGAATGATCACCATCCACACATTCTCATATTTATCCCTGATGCAGACAATGAATGATTTAAATAATCAAGAAGAAGCTAATGTCAAATAAAGTACATCTTAAATTAAGCCTAAAATTTACTTCAAGAATAAGATAATCTTACATCCGAACCACAAAAACTATTAAGCTAAACAATAATAAAAATATTGAATGATCATCTTAATTAGTAACCTTTTAAACAAAACATAGCACCTCATAATCCTCTCTATACTTCACTGACCTTTAAGCTTCGATCTGAGAAGACAATCCTTGATATGATGAATCTTTGATACGTCTTCAGTCCTGACATAAACAAAAGAACCTGTTAATTAATATTGGTCTATACATTCAATAGAAAACATACAAACATTAGGGTTACCTCTATTTTCTGCAGATCATTAGAGGAGATTGTGATGAAAAAAAGGATATTTAGGGTTTTGAAAAAAGTATATTATGAATGAACCGGCATTTTTCCCCGTATATGTTTGATTAGGGTTAGCTAGGTTGTAGGGTTTAAGATTGACATAGCATATCTTTATCAATTGTGTTCTGCAAACTATAAAACAAATGTTGTGTTGCTCTAGTGGCTGAGACATTTGTTAATATGAGTGGATGCCTAAGTTCGAATCCTGTTGCCTCCATGCAGCCGAATTTTTTTTAAAAAAATATTGACCCGTATGAATTTTAATAAATGAAAAAAAAAATTACGTGTGCGGCAATAATTATAAAAACATGAAATTAATTATACAAATTACATAATGTGATGACATGGACAGAATGTGATGACATGGCAGAAAATGAATTAGGTGGCAATGACTGGGCAATGAGGTGGCAATACGCGTGTAACGCCTCCTGTTATATATATATATATATATACTACCTTATAATGTATTTAGGACATCTATATTTAGAAGTCTTAAAATGTTTAAGACCAAAAACATTGCTTTAATAGGAAAGATGCATACACATATAATTAAAAGCCTTGAAATTTAATTGTCTTTAAAAAGACTGGGTTGTTACAAGTATAGTCTCGAATGCTTGTAATTTTTCAAGACTTACAAGAAAAGAAGCATAGCGTACACCACTTTAATGCAGATAATTTTCAGACTTACAAGACAAGAAAGCATATTTTACACCACTTTTATGCATATATTAAAAAAAAAAAAAAAAAAAAAAAAAAAAAAAAACGTTAAGTCTATTTAATGTAGCCAATTAATTGACTGGTCAATTAATAAAATTAATACAGAAAACACCCCTTACATAAAAAATACAAATTATCAAGCATATTGTACAACCAAATTAAACACAATTCCTACATTAAATGTAACAAATACAAATAATAAAACACATTATACAAATATTCAAGCCCGAACGGGCAACGGGCCAAATGGGCTTGAGCCCGAATGGGTGCGGGTCAAACGGGCACGAGTCAACAGGCTCGACCCCGAATGGGCACGGGCTAATCGAAATTCTTGATATCCGTAAATTTGTTGTCAAAAATAACATAAAAACTAAAATACATGATTTGTCGAAAAATTTATTTCAGGGTACCAGCCGCTGCAACGCGCGGGTACCTGCTAGCATATATATATATATATATATATATATATATATATATATATAACTAGAGACGTTTGAGCATTTTATGCCAAATAAGCATGGTCAATGCCTTGTCATCGATAGTGTAAGAAATTAAATAACATAAAAACTAAAATACATGATTTGTCGAAAAATTTATTTCAGGGTACCAGCCGCTGCAACGCGCGGGTACCTGCTAGTATATATATATATATATATATATATATATATATATATATATATATATATATATATATATATATATATATATATATATATAACTAGAGGCGTTTGAGCATTTTATGCCAAATAAGCATGGTCAATGCCTTGTCATCGATAGTGTAAGAAATTTATTTCTCAAAAAAATCATGGAGCTAGATTCGAACACGGGTCTGTGTGTAACATTGCCATATATTTTTACCACTACACCAACACAATTCTTGGAATTTAAATTGCAACTTATTATTGATAAAGGTATGAAATTAAATAACCACTAAAATAAAGCCCAATCCATTCATTATTATATGGAGTTTTTTTTTTACCCAAAACCCTAATATGATATTTTGTTTCTTCGAGTGGGTTTTTTTTTTTTTTTTTTTTTTTTTCCCTGCTGCGTTTCTATTAGATATAATTCTCTGTTCCTATAATGTTTCTTATGTTTATTCAGCAGGCATCATGCCTCATATGTCAATGCCAAGGTCAGGTTTATTTTTCTCAAAACCCTAATAACATTCATTCATTCCAAAAGGTTTTTTGTTTCCTGTAAGTTTTTTTGGTGATGTTTTTGTTTGTTGTTTTGGTGAGTCATGTGGAGCATCGGTTGCATGTTTACTGGAATGGTGAGGCTTTCAACTCCAATAATTTTGGTGTATATATTTATGATATTGTTGACATACGTAATATCTCTCTTTACATGCAACAAATATTCTTGAATTTGTTAATGATATTTGAAAAGTGTTGCGCAGGTTTTAGGCAAACTTTTGTTTGAATTATGATTCTATAAATGTGTTGTTTAATATGAGTTGCTTGTGAAGAATGTTATTGCAGGTAATTGGCTTACAAACGGACGAGCAGGTAACCTTACTATACGTTTTTCAGCCCCATAATGAGCCGTGAACAACAAGGACAACAGCAACGTGGTGGTCGTGACTCAGCCAACGGTTCGGAAGAAACTATGTGCTCAATGAAGCTCCGTGGGTAGTTTATTAGACCTTGAGTCTGTAAACAACACCGATGCATGTGTGCCTGTTGGCCAGCATATGCGTTGCACTAGCATTCCTGCTGTCTCCGACCGACAACAAGATGTATGTGTTGCGTCACATTTGAAGAGAAAGTTTCGCGATACGTTTTTGGTGTCGCAAGGTGAATCTCTTAAAAGGTCGGCTTCCACAACCGCTCCAAATGAGCCACCATACGGTAATGTGTGGTTTCTACATTTGATGCTTTGCATTTACATGGGTTATTTTAATGTTTACTGTCTTTTATGTGACGCTTTCTGTGAATGCACAGTTGGCAATGCAACTGCATCCTATATACAGACAGTCACAGAACGAGCAACGTATGTCGCCAATTAATGTAGCTCCTCAACAGCCTAATTGAACCCATGGTTAGTGGTTTCTTCGACTTTACCGCGTTATGCTATTAATAGAGTTGCTTAAGCGATTGTTAAATATTTGCGTGTTAATGAACCTGAGTGGTGGAAATTTGGAGATAAAAAATCGTACATTTCTAAGAATATTTATCACTGCATGGTGTTGATGTTTTGCATATTAGACTGCTGTGTCCGTGTAAGCATGCCTTTACTAATCAATTTAATTTGTTGCAGATATTTCCGACATGCTTCTGGGAAAATAGTAGTTGTAGCTCGCGCTTTGGTTCAGTTTTTCAGATTGATGAAATGCTCTTTGTGTACTGTTTGGATTTTTTTTATTAAATTTTAATATGACACTTCTTATCGTAGTTTATACGCATTAACTGTAGTGAAATTGTGGATATACCGTTATGCAGATCTGTAATGCTTTTCTTGCTGCAGAATTATGAATGCAACCTTTGTGCTGCCTGAATTGGATGCAAATTCCTATTGGCACTATTTGCTAACAGAATATCAGCATGAAACTGATGAAGGGTATGCAGAAACTCTAATTTTAAGATTTTGATTGACTGGAATGTAGTCGATTGTAGATTTCTGATTAAATGACATCTTTGCAGGCCTTGAAAACCTTTTTAAGCCACACTAATAGGTGGGAATACTCCTGGTCCAGGTAGGTATGTCATAGGTCCTTAATTTATATGTTGCAACAGTTTAGCTTCACATTCTAAACAAATTGTATTGAAATTTCCATACTTTTAATTTGGATCATTCGCGTCTGTGTTAGAGGTTTTTTTAGTGTCACCTAGAAGACATACTCCCAAAACCATACTTTTTAATTTCTGATTTTCATTTTTTTAGATGCTTGCTCATCGAACTACACAACAAATTATTAAAAGTAGCAGGGTTCGGTTAAATGGGACTTTCTTATTATGCAGGCTACTTCTCAGTTGGTTCATTTATCAGCAAGTGCTTATATGAAGATACATTATGATAAGCCACAGAAATCCAACATGGCTGCCTGTGATTGAATAGAAAGTACATCCTGGTATTATAAACATACATATTGTAAGAGTTGCCACTATCTCCTGATATAACTGCAGCCGTGTTGAATTTCTATTACAGATTCGAGTTATAAGACTATGTTACATTACTGGCCTTATGAACCTTTTTGTTTTTCATCTTTTGGCAGGCGTACATTGAAAAGGATGACAATAAGAAGCTTAAATAGAAGCAGCGTGAGCGGATATGTTAAGATCATAAATAGGTACTTCTCAGCACCTGTTTCTCTTAGCATTCACTTTAGTCTATCAGGTCTGTTTAGGTTGGTTAACATGTAAAAAAAGGTTACTTTCTAAGTTGGCAAAAAGGTCGGGGTACTGCTAGGGTCCAATCAAGTTGACCTGAAATACATTGTCCAACATAATCTAAATATTTGGATAACATGATTTAGGAGGTTGTATGCATTGACATTACATGTTGGATGATTTTTAACTGCTTGACCCATTCACTTTTAATTAATTTTCAGTTAAGAAACCAACCACAAGTCAAATTGACTCATTGAACAGCAAATAGGTTGAGATTGTAACCTGTAATGTATTTGAAATTGTATGTATTTAGCTCGAAGAAGAATAGAGGAGACATCAATGAATGAAATGAGTTAGAGATCGATCTCATCACATTATTCGACCGGTAATCTTTTCATAATTTAACTACTTATCAACATGAACTGAAGTTTCTTAGATCATAATTCATTATTTATTTTATAGACAATTGAAAGTTCTCCCAACGACTTCGCAGGAATTGACTGGGCAAGCACTCTTACAGCCATTGTGGTGCGGATTCTCACTTTAGTAAACCATTATATAACAGACATTGGTGTTCCAGATTCCATAGTAGAAGCTCCTCGCACGGGTGAATCCCAAACTTAACTTACTTTTTGTTTATATAAGTATATTTATACAGCAATTTTAAGGGCTGCAACAACTATGCAACTAGGTTTAGGGCTTTTTTCCAGCCAGATCAGTGATTTATTGAAGCTCATAGTTCATTGATGATAAAAAGGTACAGTTTTTTCAAATTGTGTTATTTTAGTTTATAATAAAAAGTTAAAAAGATTTTGCTTTGATAATTTGGTTTAAATAGGATACTTGCTAATGAATTAGTGATGATTATAATGGGGATGAAACGCAAAACGGGACATAATGGTAAGATAATTTTATTATTATACACATGTTGGTGAACCAACACCCCTTATTGTATGACATTATTATGTAGATATGGCGGTGGTGTATGAAACAACATAGAGTAGTACGTGTTGGAGTGATGAGATCTGAGTTGGTGATGAAGTCTACTTATGGTTTGATTATTGTGTCATTACCAGTATCGAATTTAACCGAGGGCCATAATTATCTTATTAATGGATATGCTCATTTGTCTTCAGATCTTGCTGTCTTTGCGCTGGTATGGTTATTGGAATCGTTGGCGCTGCTGGTGTTAGCTATTTTTAATGATTTGGTTTTGGTCACAATCAGGATGCGACTATAATATTTGTTTCCTTAGTTAGTACTTTTGAGCTCTGTGTGGGTATGCTTATTGCATTGAGTTGTATTTAGTATCAGGATTCAAAGAAAAAAAGTAAACGAGCTTTTAAATTGGGAGTCGGATTTGGAAAGAAAGAAAAAGGTTGGTTTTACATTTCTTTTATAGAACAAATGGTCTCAGATGTAAACTTAATATACATGTTGTTTTTAATGCGTGACTCGATATTTACATTTATGGATAAGAAAATAATGTATTTTGTTGATCACATAATTAGTCAGATGTCACCATGGGTACATTTTATTAGCCTGTGTTTGGCATTGTATTTTTTTTACTTTACAACCTGATAGGTTGTAGTATTAATTATCTATTTCTCTATATCCACTAGGATGTCAAGCGAAGAGAAGAAGCAGTTGCAGGTGGTAAGTATGGAGTACTATTTACTGTAATTTCTATAACTATATTCTCATTCATTCTGGGGCGGTTTGACACTTTCCTGACATTGTATGAAAAAACAGTGGACATTCCTACAGATGAAAGAAACTGGCCTCCATTTTTTCCGATAATGTATCATGACATATCCAATTGGATACCAGTTCATGGTCAAAAGTTGTAACTTTGGCTACTCTGAGGTTTTCATCATGTAGCCATATTTAATATTATCATGTAAATAAGATCAAAATCGTTATGCTAATATTTAGTTATTGTGTAGTCGTTGACATGTTGACCCGTAAATGATATACAATAATCAGATCCTGAACAAAAAAATATTGGTTTTGATTTGTTTCGTTTACGGTTGGAATTAGCTAGGTTGCGAGTGGTATGAGTTACTCAACTTAGGTGATAAATACATTGCAGCATTAGGCTTAGTGATTTTGAAATTTGTAGGTTTATTACATCCGTGATCACTTTTAAATTTTTTGATTATTGGGCCTTCATCTGATAAATTAGATCATTTAAGTTGAGTGTCCATTATTGTTTTGTAGGGAGGCATGATTTATATGCAAGGTTCTCAATCTAAATAACTGTATCATTAAGACCTCAGGCTGGATTAGTTTAGAGGCAGTAATTACTAATTAGGTTCGAATGTTCAGAAAAGTGATTTGTTTCAAGTAATTTTACTGTATTTATGTTCAGGGTAAGGAAAAGTGAATATTACTGAATTTATCTCAATTATCCAAATAACTGGAACGTATTACATCCTCTTTAAAATCATAGCTATATTTGTGTCTTCTTAATTATCATTGAGGGTTATAATTATTTATGTGAATAACCATAGCAAAAACATAAGAATAGTAGCACAATCATGTTTAAGGGTTATTTTATACCCGTTTAATTATACCTTCGTCATCCACTGATTAAGGGTTTATTTTTTGTGTGTGGTTCAACCACATAAGTTTCTTCTTGAGTTTACTGTATATCAAAGATATAAGATTATATATCATAGTAAACGGTCCTTTCTTTCGTTATTTAATGGATACCTCAAAATGTAGTTTGTTCATAAAGTCATTAAGTCAGATACAAGTTTGCACAGGTCTTTGCTGTTGGTTAGGTATTTTGTTGAAATAACTTGGTTGGATTGTTATAGTTTAAGCGTTGTTTGGGATTGCTTATGAGTGTATCGCAAATGATCACATAGAGGGTGTTTGGATTAGCTTATTTTCTGAGAATTGGAAAAGCTCATGAGTCGACTTTTTCCTGCTTATGAGCTTATCATGTTTAGCTTATGGACTTAAAGAAATCATAGCGCTAAGTTATATAAGTAGACAAATACTTATGTAACTATTTATATTTCTTAGGTTGGTGAAGGATATGCTGAAGTTGCGCTTTCGTTAGTTGGTTATGCCGATGAAGTTAAGGTATGTGTTAGCCTTAAAAGTAATGTCATAATTGGAAATTGCACTAGTTTAATGATTTCCTTAAACACAAGGACTAGTCTTGTCAATAGGACATAGTTTAGAGTGTTAAGTAGTATAAATACCCTCCTAGTGGCAACTAGGAGGAGTGGATATCTCATTGTATTTCAAGGTGTGTGTGTTTTCCTTCTTTCTCTCTCTAGAAAATACACACACCTTCCCCATTCTTTTAATATAATAATATCATGTCTATTCTTTATTTCGAGCATCCCCGACCTCCTGAAGGTGTTTCTTGATCACAACAAGTGGTATCAGAGCTAACCAGGGGCGAATCGTGGTGTTTTTAGGTGAAAAATCATGTTTTTTTGGGTAAAAATCTCGGATCAGTTACTGTTCATCGGCGTTTTATCGAGTTAGGAACTTGTTTTATCTAGTTTGCCTAGTGCTTTATCGAGTTAGGAACCCTCCTACCCAGTTAGTGTACCGAGTTATGCTGTTTTATCGAGTTAGGGTAGTAGTTTACCGAGTTAGGTGCAAATATTTTGTATCGAGTTAACGGTTTGGCGAGTTAGCCAAGTTTAAGCGAGTTAGCTATCACCTTACCGTTTATCGAGTAAGGTTTTTCATGTTTGCTACTTAGGCCAAACTATACTTCTTTCTACTTATCGAGTTAGAAGCTCTATTGAGTTAAGACTTCAATTATCGAGTTTAAGATTCTCATCCAGTTATAGACTTTATCGAGTTAGCAGCCATACCGAGTTAGAAGATTCTTATCGAGTTAGCTGATTCTATCGAGTTACAATATCTTATCGAGTTAAAAAGGATTATCGAGTATGAAAAAAAAATATTTTTTAGAGAAGACTAAACGTTCAATTTTTACGCGAAATTCAAATTTTGGTATAACGTTGAAAATTTTAGCCCGAAATTCAAAATTTTTCAGTAAAATTTAGCGTAAAAATTTTTAAAACTCAAATTTTTCTGGTAACCTTAGAATTGCATTTCATGGTGATTTCCAAATTATGGGCGAGAAAATTTTCCAATTCTACTTTTGGAGGAAAAATACGAAATCACTACGAATCAACCAGATTGAATTCAAGCTTCACCAAAAACACACCACGTATTGCTTAAAAGATCCTGATCAAGAATCACAATCAAATGACAACGGCTAGTATCGGACTTTTGTGACTATGGGGATAATTCATTATTATTTATTCGGGTTTGAAGTAACGTTTTACGGATGCGTGTACTTATTTCGTCTTCTTTCTTTCTTCCCTTCCGCGAAGATGACTTGTTTGGGCATATATGAATGGTGACGAAGACTTGGATATCTAGTTACTTTTGTGGTTCTTTCTCTCTGTACCCACAAAGTAGCTATCACTTTAAGGAGTTACGTTGTAGTACTCAGTGTCTCACGCAGTTGAGGATATGTCAAGATGGATTGTGCTTATTACACTTATTTAGGGGTATAAGGTACACCGTTCTTAGTCACAGGATAGTACAAGCTTAAGTCACAAGTCTGGGGGATTTTACTTCATTCTCAAGTTCGTCATATCGGGTTATCTTCATATGGGGTTACTACAGAGAGCCGTTGTTGATTCAGAGGTTGATAAAGAGTAAGACAATTTCAAATGGTATTGTTAGTAGATTGGGTTATCGACATCTTCTCACGGGCTGATATGATTTATGATAGAGTGCTTCCAGTTAATGATTCACCTACACATTATTATGCTGATTCCGATAAATCATAACCATCAGGGGAGTGAAATGTGTACATCGAGGATGCACACCAAGTTCACGTGATCGGGCTTAATGATTTATGAAATGATTTATGTCAGATATTGGTTGATTCTATATCCTTATCGTCTCAACTTTTTCTACGTACTTATGCCTTATCCACCTTCACCAATTTCGGGCAACAAATTCAAGATGATCAGTGTTTCAACTTGTTACTTTGGTGTTATCATTTCATGTGTACGTTACGGACTGATTTGTTATATGTAAGATAACTGGAATGCATTTGGTGAGATGAAGATGTTGATACTTTGTTTCTCCCGAATAGACAATCTTGAAGAAGGTCGAGTCTACAATCTGTTCTACATTTTCCGTTGCGTGTTAGAAGACTAAAGACGGTTTGCATTTAATTATCAAAAGACTTCTTTAGATTCAGGGCATTCATCTGAAAAGATTGTCAGTTTGGGGGAGAGCACTAATTAGGGGAGAGTGAAAAGCCAGATTTAATCCCTAATTAGATTTTCTCACATTGTTCTTCTGCAAGTAAAGAGATGGCAGCTGAGAAGATTCAGAAAGCTGAATGAAGCAATGAAGTTTGAAGACCACTCTCGGAGCTGCTGCGCTTATGTTTTTGATACGTGGGAATCGCACCAGGCTTTACCTCTCAAGGGATCTTGAGAAGCTTACAACCCCCACCAGGCAGTGTACCTGATCGTTGTAGTATAGTATAGTGACAAGTACCGGGGGATTGATCGTTCAGCAAGGAATAGTGTCGCTAGGATTAGAAAACCTAAATACTAGTTCTAAAGATGAGGGATGATTATTTTTGTATTTTTATATTTTTTCGAAAGCAAGTAAAAATCTCGGGTTTGAAGGATTTGGGCAGAATTAGTTGCTAGTCAACTAACCCAATACTAAAGATGCAATCAAAATAAAATACTAAAAATGAAAATAAACTAAATTATACTAAGATTGTGAGCAATAAGTGGAGAAAATGTGTTTACTTAGAATTCACTACTCCCTAGATATCTTTTACACGTTAATTACTTGTTATAGTTGCGTGGATGACGGATTGTATTCCTTAATACCATTCATGGGGTGGCGCACTTAATTCCCCAATCCTATGAGTGCCTACTTCACTCCTATGTCGAGCCGATAGAAGCTCCTAACATGGGATCATTAGAATTTACTCATGCATTAAATACAACCAATAAAACCTAGTGCACGTCAGTTCATGTTTCCTAAGACGTTCAAGCATGTTACCATATGGAGATCTGCCAGTTTTCTTAAGCCTAACATCGAATTCATTCACCCAATACAACCATAAACAAGTAATCAACAAATAATTAACATCTAGGTTTCATTAGATCCAAGCAAACACAAGATAGATCTAACCTAACATGGTGGAATTAAGACAAAAACAAGATATAGACAACCAACACATAGACATATTGATTGAATTAAAAGAGTACTTATCTCAATTACACATGAAAGGGATCAAGGGCTGAGAACCCTTGAAAAACCTGTAAAATTCGTACCAAAATCGTAACTAGGGTTTCTCCAAAACTTCTCCTCCTTTTAATGTGAAAATTAGAAAACTATATATAGGAAATAGGGTCTGACGGCATCAAGACCAAATAGGTGACGCCGTCTCCTCGCCGCCAAAATACTCCTCATACTGCCTTGATCTACTTTTGACGCCGTCATGTCCTAGGCCGTCACGCATTTAACTCTTGACGCTCTACTTTGTGACGCCTTCATGAATCCACTGGGCCGTCATGGTCTTTACTCTTGACGCCGTCAGAATGTTGCTCTTGACGCTGTCACCTACTGTTCCCAGCAAGGAAAATTAAGACTTTGGCGTTTTCTTCACTTTTATGCTCCAAAAACGTCCGAATTGCTTCCTTTTCCAGATTTCTCTCCCAAAGTACCTAAAATCACAAAAGGAATGATTTAAGGCAATATTTGATCAAATAAATTCAATTCCGGGCTTAAATGACCCCCTAAAAGTGGTTCATTTTTCGCCTCATCATATACCCTTACACTTGAGATTTGCTTGTCCTCAAGCAAATATGCTTTTATTCTAGTCAAAAGACAAGTTAGAGGTCCTTTAACACTAATATAAAAGTAATTACAACAAATAATCGTTCCATAAAAGACCAAAGACAAGCACGGAGGTCATATACTAGCACCTCACAAATAGTGTTTAGATACTCACATCTCTCGGGTGTAATAAAGTGATATAACATTATGGAAATGGAAGATATCTGTCACTACCTGTCATAGCAAAATAGATTACCATAGGCTTGGGAAAGGATCAAACCTCCACCACATGGCATAAGCACCTAGGATAAACTATCAAAGAGGTCTTTTAAAGGGTTGTAACGTTAGGTATAGGGATATGAAATACACGGTTTTGTTGGATAAAGGAAGTTTTTACTGGTGGCGAGCTAACAATCTTGGTCAATTACATGTACAATGTGGCGTTGCTAAGCCAAGACTAGACTCGACTTAAGCTAATAAATGAAAAATAACAAAAATATAAAATGAACATAGAATGAAATGGGATGGTAGTCCATATGTTTTTTCTCTTTTTCCTTTTTTTCTATTTTTTTTCTTTTCTTTTCTTCTTCTTCTTTTTTCGATTTTTTTTTTTTTTTTTTTTTTGCATACATTCTTACCCTTGAATCTTTACATCATAGGGAATGAACATTCCCCTTACACTTGAATCTTTACATACTTTACAATAAACTAATCTAATGACTCGAATTAAGAAAATCAAAACACTTGGAGCACTTTTAAGATTAATGTACATATGGGGGTAATAAAATGATGTTCTTCCCATTACTCCATAAAATAAGTACTTACCCATGAGTCCCAATCGTCCCAAAACAATGTGTACAAGGATATGACTCGACTTAGCAACCATGTAATCAATTAGAAAGTTAACTTAGGGTTTAAACAAATAACAATACTGCACTAAAGATGAGTGCATACACGGAAAGCTAAGGCGATTTGGTTGTACATTTAAGTGGGGTGTAACAAATTCTTCCTTTAAGTAAAATGCTTAAAGTTAGAAACGAAAAGATAGGCTCGGAGGGGTGTACTAGGGGTTTCGTGTACTAAAAATGAGTACAACGCTAAGGTGTGGGAAAAATTAGTTGACTTAACTAGCCAAGTAATATGACTTAAATGGTCAAGTAATTATGATATGGGTTTAACACAAGGGTGATCCTAATGCCTCTTATCATGTAGTAAATCCTACTACACGAATGTAGTCTCACTAGCGGTCTCGGGATGCATCACTAACGCAAGTTCTAGAATCTAAATGCTACTGGTACACTCATAAGCACTAATAGTAAATGCTTTTCCTATCAAATCTAAAGGCGAACCTCACATATTTGGGTGGAAATTTTTTTTGAATATACGGTTGTGTGCTAGTCATACAATCTCCTATCCATGAGACGCTTGCTAAGGCTAAAGCTTCACTCCTAAATGTTGTAAAAAAATTTAAATTTGGCGCTAAAATCACACTAACAAGTATTTCTCATAGTTTTATTACACATCTACCATTAAACAAACAAACAAACTCAAGCGAAAGTGTACATGTAAGGTATCATCATTTTACCCTCCCCTTACACTTAGGATGAACATTGTCCCCAATGTTCAAGTAAAGAATGTAAAAGTGAAATAAGTAAAACAAATGAAATCAAATACTCCCCTCATTCGCTCGGTATGGATTATAAGGTGGCCAGGTTAAATCTTCCTCCAAGAAAATGAATAATCAAAGCTTCCCTTCCAGAAATATAAATCATCTTCTTGTCAAACGTAACCTGTAAATCCTGAGAAAATAGACAAAACAACCTCGCATAAAATCGGCGGCATCCTATATAAGTTACTAAATCCTAGAAAACAAAGTAAGATATAATGCTTGTGGAATGAAGTTTGCAGATTTCCTGGAGATTATAAAACTTAATAATTCACAAAAACCATAAGACTCCGTTAGAAAAACAAAACTGGTAAAATTTCCAGATTTTTACACGTGATGCCGTCAAGAGTAAACTCGTGACGCCGTCAGAAGTGACCTGCAGAAATTCTTATGTTAAGTTTTCGGAAAATTTCTGGAAAAACTTGGTCCTACTTCCTGGAAAATCCTGCAAAACTTCATTATGATTCAATACAAGCATTTGACTTTAACAAATACTAATATACATGTTCATTTAATATTGTGGAGAATCATGATCGGTTTGTTTCTTAAAAACATATTTGGGGTTTCCCCTTACACTTATCTTTTGCAAAAATACTTTTTGGGTGGAGTTAAGACTAGGCCAAAACAACAAAGTAAAGTATTTCCACTATTTAGTTTTGAAACATGATCTACCAACAATAAAAATAAAGCATGCATACGGAAGCAAATAACAATCAAACAAAATAAAAATCAAACAAATAAAAAACACACAAAGCATGGGTTGCCTCCCAAGAAGCGCTTGTTTTTGTTCGAGTCACGAGCCTGACTCTACCTTTATTTAACAGAAATAGGGGAGGTTTTCCCCACACTTAGAATTAAGTGCGGGTGGAAGTAGCGATACACACCCTTAGGGTGGAAATATGCCTCGTGAGGAAAGAGTGGTGGATGAATTATATACTCAAAGAGATGTGCTCCTATCATCATAACCTTACCTAATTCAATCGGGTTAATGGGTCGATTAAGATTTTCTCCTAGAAAGGGATCATTTTCAATCAACTTCAAGAGATTACTAGTTGGGGATCCATCTTGACCTAATAAACCCGGTTTAAACCCATAATGTTTCTTATGATCAATCATAAATGGGTGATGTAAGCATGTAAGGTCATTTTCCACTCCTGTGTCATCTTCCTCTCTACAAGGCTTAGAGTCTACTACCTCTATCCTAAGACTACCTGGACTACATGGGTTGATGGGTGGGTCGGCTCCTCTTTTGTCTCCTAGATGTATATCTAAGGATGGAAAGTTGTGTGAAGATTGAGGCTCCGGTTCATCAACACTAGGTAATTCCCTAGAACTAAGAGTAAGGTTAACACTACAAGTATTCAAACCTATATCCTCTAGTGGTGTTTGGTACAAGGGCTCTACATCTATTGGGGCTCCTATAGTCTCTTCTACATCATCCGGGTAAGTCACGGGTGGTGTGTATTCCTCAAGCGATGGTAGGAGTTGTGGGTTACTTTGTAGGTTTATGGTACTTACCTCATCCTTCCTTATCTCAATATCACCTATATCTGCATCATGTGTTTTAGTAGAATCTAACCCAGACATGTTCCTAAGTATCTCAAATCCTTCCCTAGCCATTTCAAGTTCTAAGTCTGATTCATAATAATCTTCTTCAATAACTTGATTACATTGTTCAATTTGCCTAAAGGATTCATCATGTGTTCCTTGAGTTTCAAAGTCATTGATCATAAAACCTAGGTCTTGTTGCTCAATATGATCATGTTCAGCTAAATCCTCCTTAATTGTTTCCTCAAGTTGTGATGTATACAAACCCATCAATTCACTGAACTCATGGTTCACAGTTAGGAGGCTTTCCTCAAAATTTTTCCAAAGGGTCTTACTAAAAGGAATTGATCCTAACAATGATTGTTTAATATAGGCCACACATGTGCATAACTCATCAAACCTATCAAACTTTACACCCATCTCCTCTTGTATATATCTAAGATCACTTAAAAATTCATTGGAGCAACAGGAAGCAAATCTATCCGAGTAAACTAATTGTTCCTATATAGTTAATGATCAAAATGGAATTCTATCCGCCATGGAGACAAATGAAAATGGTTTTACAAACAAAGGGCACAAAGAAAAAGATAGACTAAAGAAAACCTAAAAATAAAAATAAAATCTTACTAGAAAGGAATCTAGCAAGTAGACCTAATAAAAAGAGATTCTAACCTAGACAATAACTATTTCCCGACAACGGCGCCAAAAACTTGATACGTGGGAATCGCACCAGGCTTTACCTCTCAAGGGATCTTGAGAAGCTTACAACCCCCACCAGGCATTGTACCTGATCGTTGTAGTATAGTATAGTGACAAGTACCGGGGGATTGATCGTTCAGCAAGGAATAGTGTCGCTAGGATTAGAAAACCTAAATACTAGTTCTAAATATGAGGGATGATTATTTTTGTATTTTTATATTTTTTAGAAAGCAAGTAAAAATCTCGGGTTTGAAGGATTTGAGCGGAATTAGTTGCTAGTCAGCTAACCCAATGATAAAGATGCAATCAAAATAAAATACTAAAAATGAAAATAAACTAAATTATACTAAGATTGTGAGCAATAAGTGAAGAAAATGTGTTTATTTAGATTTCACTACTCCCTAGATATATTTTACACGTTAATTACTTGTTATAGTTGCGTGGATGACGGATTGTATTCCTTAATACCATTCATGAGGTGGCGCACTTAATTCCCCAATCCTATGAGTGTCTACTTCACTCCTATGTCGAGCCGATAGAAGCTCCTAACATGGGATCATTAGAATTTACTCATGCATTAAATACAACCAATAAAACCTAGTGCACGTCAGTTCATGTTTCCTAAGACGTTCAAGCATGTTACCATATGGAGATCTGCCAGTTTTCTTAAGCCTAACATCGAATTCATTCACCCAATACAACCATAAACAAGTAATTAACACATAATTAACATCTAGGTTTCATTAGATCCAAGCAAACACAAGATAGATCTAGCCTAACATGGTGGAATTAAGACAAGAACAAGATATAGACAACCAACACATAGACATATTGATTGAATTAAAAGAGTACTTATCTTAATTACACATGAAAGGGATCAAGGGCTGAGAACCCTTGAAAAACCTGTAAAATTCGTACCAAAATTGTAACTAGGGTTTCTCCAAAACTTCTCCTCCTTTTAATATGAAAATTAGAAAACTATATATAAGAAATAGGGTCTGACGGCGTCAAGACCAAATAGGTGACGCCGTCACCTCGCCGCCAAAATACTCCTCGGACTGCCTTGATCTTCTTTTGACGCCGTCATGTCCTAGGCCGTCACGCATTTAACTCTTGACGCTCTACTTTGACACCGTCATGGTCTTTACTCTTGACGCCGTCAGAATGTTGCTCTTGACACCGTCACCTACTGTTCCCAGCAAGGAAAATTAAGACTTTGGCGTTTTCTTCACTTTTATGCTCCAAAAACGTCCGAATTGCTTCCTTTTCCAGATTTCTCTCCCAAAGTACCTAAAATCACAAAAGGAATCATTTAGAGCAATATTTGATCAAATAAATTCAATTCCGGGCTTAAATGACCCCCTAAAAGTGGTTCATTTTTCACCTCATCAGTTTTGTATTTAATTTTACTTGTAGGGAACGTTGTAAGCAATTCCCGTATGACATCACTTTGAGGAGAGATTGTTATCCTTAAAAGTAATGTCATAATTGGAAATTGCACTAGTTTAATGATTTACTTAAACACAAGGACTAGTCTTGTCAATAAGACATAGTTTAGAGTGTTAAGTAGTATAAATACCCTCCTAGTGGCAACTAGGAGGAGTGGATGTCTCATTGTATTTCAAGGTGTGTGTGTGTTTTCCTTCTTTCTCTCTCTAGAAAATACACACACCTTCCCCATTCTTTTAATCTAATAATATCATGTCTATTCTTTATTTCGAGCATCCCCGACCTCCTGAAAGTGTTTCTTGATTATAACAGTATGCTTTGACATGATCATATAGTTGTCCTTTCACCCTGCCTTTGTTTTCATTTGTTGCTATCTGTTAACGTCCCACTTATTCCAGAGTCATATATATTTAGAATGTAATGGAATTTGGGGTTGGTTAAACTTTTGTCTGCAAGACAAACGCTATTGCGGAGAAGGTACATTATTGTACGAATAATATTAGACAATCTTTATTAGTCATATTCCATATATTAAAATATTTTGAAAATTTCATATTAAAATTGTGTATCTTTCTTATTAATAAACCAACTAAGATGTCACCTTTTATATGACCGGTTAAGTTGGATAATTTGAGGAAGTTATTCGAGAAGCATTAATATAATTAGAGTATTTGAATATACTAAGGAAATTTGATTTTGTATTTGTAAAGCGTTGTGTTTGATATTAATATAATTGGAGTACTCATCTTTTGGTGAGCATTATTTTATCCTCAATTTCAGGATTTGGTATATGATGATTATGAAGAGGTTCGAACGTACTATCCTCATGGGTACCGTGAGTCCATGACCGGACAAAAATGCACTTAATGCTGCTTTTTCTATGTAGTAGACAAGGAAATGTGATGGGTGTACCTGCTTGAGTTTTGAATCAACTTGTGAATCAGATGAACAACATGTCAGCCAAGAAGACTTTTTACATTTCACTTTCATGTATTCAGTACTTCATATGCTTATAATTGAATCTGATTCTATGTATCTGATGGGTATTGAGTTCAGGATGAGAGTACAGTGAATCCACCACAATCGGTGCAAAGAGGTGTGACTGAACTTGACGGTTATTTACTACCACATAGGTGTAGTTTATAATAACCTTTGTCGTGGATGATTTGAAACTGATCTTTTAACCTCTATATGATAAATTACAAAAATGACACTATATACAACTTTTCATATAATTTTACTTTTACTTATGTGCCATCTCAGGGTGTGTACATCACTTATATGATGATGACGAGAAGGTTAGAAGTTGAGGTAAATAATTGTCTTATGTGCTCGACATGCAAGTTATATTTCTTTTATTTTATGGATGGCGATTGATCTTTTGTTCTTGCTTTTAATGTTGTGATTGTTTTCGATAATCATCTATTCTGTTATAATGGTAAAGGTTAGTACTGGTGTGCTTAAGCAAACCCCATTTTAAGACACAAAGAACAAGGCACTTCGTTGGTCCTGTTGGCTGGTGTAAATTATTGAAGCATCCGTCTACAATATCTTTTTAGTAATGTATTTTTTTTATGATTTACAAGTATCTGATGAACAGTTTACAATGTATTCCAGATAACAATGTCTGCTGTTAGAGAATGGGCTGCTTCTCATGGTAGTAAATTTTGTGGTTATATTTCTATGTACTTCTTCTATTATCATTTTTTATTTATCAATTAACTATCATCAATGGCATGGCCAACGGTTAGTCGCGTTTTAAGCCACTGTTTTGCTTCTATATTAATTTGCTTAACTGATGATCACATTGTACACAAGATGAGATTAAATAACTTGCAAAGTTTGAACTTGCATTTAGTTGCTCTAAAGAGTATGTCGATCTTTACTCTTTTATTTACTAAATATATATAATTACGCCACAAATATATACTCATTCACTCAGAATCATGGTGACGATTGACATTGTTGCATACAGGCTTAACATTATGTGGAAGCTACACTATACCCACTCATATCAGTGTATGAGTTCTTTGACATAAATTTATCCATTTTCATTCTTTTAGTTAACTGACATGATTTAATCGTCCCTGTTTCAGAGCAGGTCGGAGATATACGTCAAGTTAAACAGGTGAAAAGAAAGGGTATTGTAAAGTTTTGGTTGGGTAGAACAGAAACAGAATGCTCTCAATTTTCTTAAAGGTAAGACTCATTATCACCTTCTAAAATTTGTAATTCTTGAGATAAACTTGATTAGGAATATGAAATTTAGTACATTTTAGTTTTACGCTAAATACAAATCTTCTATTGAGTTTTTTTTAAACATGGTTAACTGGGTACTCAGGGGGTGTTTGGGGCCGCTTACTAAAAATGCTCAGCTGTAGCCAAAAAGCAATGCAAATTATAGCTTTTTGACTTGTGCACTCTTTAATGGAAAGCAATATTCACTAAAGGAAGTAGTTATTTGTGTGGTTGTCAGCTATGCTTATTTAAGGATTTTTGATAAAATACTCAGAATTAGATGAGCAATTATTCATTAGCATTTAGCAATTTGCTCTTATTCAAACCTTCAAAACTCCTTATGTGTTGTTTCAAAACACCATTAGCAGTTTCGTTAAGCCATCCCAGATACCCCCTTATTATGGAACATAAAAGAATCAATGATTCAATGAAGTATATTCGTAATGTTTGAGATTGCTTATGGCTTTAGAAAATTTCAATAAGTGGATCAAGAAACAAATAGAGTTCATTTGCATATATTTATTTTTTTATGCTATATACTGTATTAGGGTCTATACATCAGTTTAGTTTTATATAAAGCAAGCTGGTGAAATAAGGGAGTCTTGTGGGAAACGGCTTACTGTGCCCCCAAAATAAGTAGATAAGTAGAAAAAACTAAGTGATCCCAAACACTCTATTGTTGTGATGGATAGTTTCACGGTTGTACAGAGGTGAAGTGATTATTGATTATTAAATCTCGAGGTAAGTACTCTCAAGCATCTTCACATTTGTATTATGTTTAAATTGATTTATTGTTTAGCTGATATTTGGATATGAATTAGGACAAATGGTTAGAACTAAATTAAAGATGCATGTTTCAATTGTCACCAATCAAAAGTGCTAATCCCTTCAACACATATTCTTTCCATTTACAGCCATACACTGCAATCTTTCACATTTCTTACAGTTACCGTGATACCAAAGATACTGGCCAAGATAAGTCATTGTGTCCCATTTTTTTCTTATTAGTACATCCTCATTTTTATTGTTTTTTTGGAATGTATCATATTAGTATTTATTTCTTTTGTGACTTTTTATGTATATATCTGAATATTGAACGTTGGTGTATTAGTTTTAACTTAGGTGAATTAGCAGGTGGAACATCTGTTTCAGTCTTTGGTTCAGTAGACATGGGATCCTGCCATTTTCAGAAGTTAAGTCATGTATTTTGGAAGTAAATTATGTCTACTTTGCCACTTGCAGGAACGTGATCCTATTGAAAGAATAAGGAAGTTGATTCTCACTCATGATCTAGCCACTGAATTAAGACAAGGATGTTGAAGTTGATAAACCAGAGATAAAAGGTTTAGAACAATCTGGTTCTTAGAAATCTGGAAAGAAGCAAAAGACTGGTTCATCTAAGGTTTGTGTACTTTTTCTTTCAGTGATCTAGATAAAAATAGTAGATTGGGGCAGTATGTGCAGGTTGGATTACGCGTCTTAAAAACTTTTTGATTGATTGTGTTATTGAAGCCAAGGACGACTAATGAATTTCAAAGGGTGAAAATTAATCAAGTCGAATTTGCTCATGAGAAATTGCAAGATAATTCATACTGGGCTAAGGTATGATCTCCTTGCCATAATAGAAAGATACGGCTTAGGCAATATGCACGTGTGGTTATTCAAAACTGTCTTTTGAGCATAGGTTTTTCAATCCTTGCCACTAGGGTGTATGAAATGTCATTGTACTTGTGCGACCTCCGCCTGGACGAATAATATATGATGGCACATATAATGTATAAAACTTCGTATGACCAGAACATAGTTAAATATATTATGATCAGGCCACCTGTCACTGTGTGGTTCATCCACGTGGAGGTCACATGAGTGCATCACCATTTCGTCAAGGAAACGAGGTAAACGTCAGCTGTCAGCTTGAAGAAATTATGTCTTTCTAGCAAGAATTTGTAGAAATACTCAACCAAGAAGTCAATGGCGCATAAGAGTAAAGCTGTATAATCTCTTCCGATTCGTGTATGTACTTTTGGTTGTACATATGAATTTGTATAACTGTATTTTTGTAACATGTTATCTTTTTAATATATATAAAAGGCAAAGTCTGATTGTGTTTCATTTATCTTATTTGTGTTTATATAGTTTTCCTTGATTGTGCATGTGTTGTTTATATCTGCAATTTATACCTATTTAATATGTGTTTGTATATATGTGCATGAGAAATTAATCTTTATTATTTTAGCTTTCGATACAAGGAAAGTAGGAAGTATGTGCTTTTTTGAGTGTTATAAGTAAGCGTTGTTTAGTAACAAATTTACGAGTGGCTTATTCATATTGTTTATTTCAATGTATTAAATAGTTAAGTATGCATAATATTCAAACGCTCTTTTATTGCAGATTACCCAAACCCGGGTCATTGTACTCGGTGTTCAGCTTACCTAACACGTCGCGATTTACAGGACTTCACGAGCTGAGCTTTTAGGCAACCTTTTTGATAAAAATTAAGTAATAGCAAATCAATTATAAACATTCACACATACGCGAAAGATTTGTCTAATAACATGTCTTGCTTTAAACGCCCTTTATTCTATTTAACACAAAACAGATAGGTTTGTAGTATATATTAGCTTTTCATAGTACCAAAAAAATAACAACAAAAATAAAAAACAAACATTTTCCTATTATAAATATAATTTTATTGTAGAACATATTAACAAACTACAAAACTACAAAATCGTATATAAATATCTTTCTATTCGTAAAGCAGTACATTCAAAGAGTCTAACTGATTTAAAAGTTAACCGGATTCTCTCTGCAAAGCATACAAAATCCTCAGCCGTTCTACTAAATAATTAAAAAAATCTGCAATGATTCATTTTGTAATATGACTCACACAATTAGTACTCTAAAAAAACGTATATGTGCAAACAAAAACCTGCCAGGGCCATTTGGATGAGTATTTAAACATTACCTATATTATCCATCCTTCGAAAATTTGTTATTTGTTTTGTACATGTATACTCTGTTCTTTTGGATCACTTTATAAATTTTATTTTCCCATATTCGACTCACTTTGTATATCACTTACATGTGACGGGTGAAACATATAAGTACATAACTTGGGATAACATAAATTGGTTAATTGTTTTAAAGAAATATGCTTATTACAATTCTATGCATCAAATGAAATAATTGAAGTGACTTACTTAATAGATAATAGTACATTATTAAGAAATTTAGAAAAAACCATATGCGTGCACGGGCATTATATCAGGTGTGAATAATTTGTCAACACTGATTAAGTTTTCTTTATGTGTGATAATGAGGCAAAAAACCCGCCGCAACGATATTTATATATAAGTCATTTACCACCCTCCTTTCGCTATAGAAACTATGCCAACAAAATATATAAGTCATGCTCGCTCATAATTCCAAAGAAGGAAATTTATAAGTCATGCCCGACCATCGGGCGGGCTTCGAAAGCTAGTATATATATATATATATATATATATATATATATATATATATATATATATATATATATATATATATATATATATATACACACACACATTATATATAACAGGAGGCATTTGAAGAAAATGTCACCTCATTGCCCAGTCAATGCCCAGTAATTCATTATCAGCCATGTCATTAGCTGTGACACCTGGTACTATTCGTAAAACCCAAAACTAGCAAAATATTTATTTTCGTACCTGAGACACATTAAAACTTTTATTGCATGATTATTTGGGCTTGAGAAACGTGAGATATATTGGAAACGAGAACTTTATTCTTTTATTGACTCAGCACAACCTAGAACACTCGAATTGTATTGCATTTGCCAAATTATTTGAATTATTTTGAGTTTTGGAAAAACTCTGAAGTTTATGTTTGATTTTATTGAAAAAATTATTTCGTGAACAATGGCGCAAGTTTCATAAATTTTTGAGTTCGTTTGCTATGTCGTTCGAGCCCCGAGGCGCTTTCGTGAGAAGTATAGCTACGTTGACACATCTAGTCCTTATTATATTTTCATTTCACACCCCACACTTTTAAACTTTACAACCCTAACCACCCACCCACTATATATATAATACTAATAATAATAATAATAATTTTATTTCATTTTTCCACTCATTCTATCTCTCTAAAAACACACACACACACTTTTCTCCTCCTTCTCTCCTCTCTCTCTTTTCCGGCTGGCCAAGCACCATCACCGCCGCCGCTGCCGGCGTACTATTCCGGTCACCGGAAAATTTTCCGCCCAAAAATATTTTCTTTCACCATTTTATAGATCGGGACGTGCTCGTTCCAAAAGTACAAGTCGTTTAATTTAAAACCATCCCGAACACCCCTAATCCACCACTACTTTCTCCGAAATTTTCTTCTTTCTTTTGCTCGGTAAATCCCCCAAACGCACCCTTTTTCTATTTTTCTTTGTTATTTATTTCGTTTTTATTTATTTTTATTTATTTTACCGGAAATAATTTTTATAAAATTTATTTTATCAATTTTTATTTATTTATTATTTATTCCGAAAATATTTATTTTATAAAAATTATTTATATATATATTTTTATATATATATCGATACATATATATATTTGTGTATATATATTTATTTTTGTTTTACTTATTTATTTATTGAATATAAAGTGTAAATGATGTTTTTAATATTTTTGTTGACTCGTGTGGGCCCCCCTTTGACCGATAGTTGACCAGTCGACGTCGGGTCCCCGACGTGACTCGGTGATTTTTGTGATTATTATTGGTTATTTTGGTTATTTGTTATCATTATATATTTTGGAACTTGTTTCAGCTTAAGTTTAAATAAACCAGATTAATAAGTATGAAACATAAAATGAGTTGTTCATAGTTAAGCGGATTTGATATCGGACATGTTTCCGTATTATTATATTGTGAGCTTGAATTGGACGTATTGGATTTACGGACTTGGTTATTTGGATGTTATGGACCCTTTGGTACACGAGACGGTAAGGTACGTTAGGCCCGTAAAGATCTTAACGTACCTGGAACCCGAACAATACGAAATGATCGATAAAACCTAAACAACTAATAGACTACGCGAATAATATATCCAATAATATTTATTTATATATATTAATATTGTTTGATAATAAAGAGTCGTTGACTCGGGAAATGTTGTATAAACGGGCAGGTCATGCCGAAATTTTGTAAAAACTTTTTATAAACTTTTAATGTTTAAGAAATGCATTATATTCTAAAAACCTTTTCAAACTATATTATTTTCAACGTTTTATTTTGGGAAAATGGGTAAAATAGCCGAAACTAGTTTTCTTTTAGTGTATTAATTGTTTATTTATATGAGTATTTATTTCGCTTCGATTTCTTTTATTCGAGCTATTCTTTCGTCTACTCTCGACTTTCTTGAATTATCGTACGCTCTCGCCGACATATTCTTTCTATCTTTCTCGTAACCCACACGAGACTTTTAAAATCTATTTTCTTTCAAATGCCATTGTATTTATAAAAACTTTTATTCAAGCATTATTTATTGAGATATTCGAGTATAGTTCTGAGTTATGCCATTTATATTGATTAGGTTGTGCTGAGGTTCATTTGCTGTGACGCATTATTGATTGGTTACTATATCTCGTTTCCTGCTACTGCTATTGTTAAGGTGTGATTCATAGCCCCGCTTTTTATATTTTAATTGTTTATAAACCCATGGGGTGAGACACATGCTTTAAATGTTTTCTGAGCACAAGTATTTTTGGTATGCTTTTCCTAAATGATATATATATATATATATATATATATATATATATATATATATATATATATATATATATATATATATATATATATATATATATATATATTTCCTGACGATGTGCTAAGTAGCTTATTCTGCCAGTATTAAGACCCTCCGATCATGAGCCATTAGTCACTTGCGAGTGAGCGCGAACTTAGTTTATAGGCCTATTGGATTGACCATCCCGCCAGGTTGCCAAGGGCTTGGCAACGCGGGTGTACTATTTTCGATTTTGTCGGGTGTCTGGCAGTTCCCGGCCTTGGGGGCACTGTTATATTATGAAATTCCGCGGTTATTGTTGATTCCAGTACAGAGTTACTGATGATTGGTTTGGTTAACATTTTGTGTGTCATGAGCTTAGTATCATCAACCATATGTATGCACTGGGATGCCTCTACATATTGGGTGTTACCTTGATTTCCCTGGTATTTGCATTTGTTGCTTATATCGTATGATTAAAACTTTGTGCTCAACCTTACTATTTAAACCTAGGGATTACACTCAACCTTTGTGTTGACTTTTAAGCATGTGTTCTCAGGTACTACTACTAATTAGTCTTGGAGCTTTATGACTTGGGCGTGGTGGAGTGGCATAGTTGAAGGAGTCTTTCTGTCAAGGCAGCTTTATTATCTTTACTATCCTTATTTTCATATCATTCGTAAAACCTTGGTGTGTCTTAAATGTTTTCCGCCGCTAAACCTTGTTTAATATTTTCCGCTGCTAAACTTTGTTAAATTTCCGCTGCAAACTCTGTTTTACTTTTTTTGCTGCTACTTTGATTTAAGAGTCCTTGTACTCTAAGTGGTTTATAATTCGAATGATATGTTTAGCAACATTTATAAACGTCCCGTGTTGTGGTCGTTGACTATAAATGTGCTTGGTTTCATTTGCATGGCGCCCCCAGCATGTCGGCTGCCGTATTTTGAGTTGGGGGTGTTACAGAATGGTATCAGAGCCATCGTTTATAGAGAACGAGCTCGCACTTGACTATAAACTTTTTCCTGGAGTCAAAATGTTTTGAGACAGAAAGCCGACTACCCTCCGTGCCACTTCGCGCCCTGGTATTCCTTTAAACTTTACATATATATATGATTTATATTGAGATTGATTTGGACTTTTTCCACTATCATGCCTTGGCTTATAAAATGGTTTTTCCGCGAAAATTTGGCTAGAATTTTTATGTTTCCTTATACTCTTGTAGAGTATCATGTCTGTCCCAGTTCCCCGTGATCAATTTCCAGTCCCACCAGTTGTTGACCCATTGCCTTTAGGAGATGATGTTTAGTTGGATGATGATGTTGAGTTGGATGTTGATGATGGTTTAGATGGTGAGGTAGGATTAGAGGATGATGTTGGTATCGAGGATGATGAAGATGAGGAGATGGATGACGACGATGATGACGAGGAGGATGATGATGAGGAGTTTATGGAGGAGGATCAGGATGTTCCCCCACCGCCTTCGCCTGTTGTGTCGGACGTGACTTACGAGTCGGATACACCTGAGAGTTTAGAGCATGCTATGATTTCTGAGGTGACATCGACAGAGGCCGTGCCTACCGAGTTAGCGTTCACTTGTGAAGTTGGAGAGTCGTCAGCAGACCCACGCGTTACGTCTTCAGTGATTGGGGATGAGTTGAGCAGATTGAGGGAGGAGATGACTTGGTGTCAGGGTCATTACATGTCGAGGGCCAGGAGTACGTGTTATCGGCCTTCTACTATCGTAGAATTGATGAAGGAGAAGAAGGAAGGGAAGAAAGTAGCAGGTAAGTTGCAGGTTGGTCTGTATAGCCAGAGTGCTAGGATGAGCCCTGTGGAGGAGACGTATGCTGAGTTTCAGGGATGCTTGGATTCCTTGGATAGGAGGATGATAGATGTTGGGAGGATGGTGAGACAGTTGTCTCAGAGTGAGTTGTATGCAGGAGATGATAGTCGACACTATCGTACTAGGCGTATGAGTTATGGAGTGAGTTGCATGAGATGCAAAGACATGCCTATGCAGAGAGGATGACTCGCTTTAGGTCTTATGACAGCATTGACGTGATGGCTATGTATGAAGATCGTTCAGGAGATCAGTGACTAGATCATTTATAGTAGTTATTATCTTAATGGTGGTTTACCTAGTATATGGTGATGTACTGTTAGTGATGTTGACATATGCTATATTATGATTTTATTCTCGTGATGTTGTTTCATCTTGTGCTATGATTCTGACACGTTAATCAAATACTTACAAGTGTTGTGTTTTGTATTGATTGATAGATATGCCTCCTAAGAAGATGACCCTAGCTGCTATTCAGCAGATGATTGATGAGGGTGTTGCAGCAGCGCTTGCTAGGCAAGCAGGTGTTCCGCAGAATGTTGGACCGGCTAGAGCTCAAGCGGTTCCCAACAACCATTTCTGCACTTTTAAGGAATTCATGGATTGTAAGCCCATTACCTTCAAAGGAACTGAAAGAGCTGTTGGATTGACTCAATGGTTTGAGAAAGTGGAATCGGTGTTTCATAGGAGCAATTGTACTGAGAACAATAGGGTGAAGTATGTGACAGGCACATTGTTGGAGCATGCCTTGTCTTGGTGGAATGCTTATGTTTAGGAAAAGGGAATGGAGGAAGCTTATAATACTTTGTGGGAAGATTTCAAGAAAGCTGTGGTTAAGAAGTACTGTTCTCATAGTGATTTGAGTTAATTGCATACTGAGTTCTATTATTTGGCTGTGAAGGGTTCTGATCTTAGTGCTTATGTGCGACGTTTCCAAGATCTGAAAGTGTTTTGTGCTCACATGGTGCCAGATAATGAGAAGTTGCTAGAAAAGTTTATTGGTGGATTGCCTGCGAGTATCCAAGGAAACGTGACGTCGTACAATGCTGAGACATTGGATGACACTATTAGCATGGCTGAACGCCTTATGGATCAGGTGACTAAGCATGGTGCTGTTCAGAAGAGTAATCACTTTGACAACAAGAGAAAATGGGAAGATAATAGAAGGAGCAACAACTATAACCACCCCAACAACCGCTACAACAACAATCGGTATCGTAACAACAATCACCATCACCAACAGAATAGGAGACAGGAGACTGTTAAGGCATTTGTGGCCGCACAAGGAGGAGTGAATGTTGGACAGCAAACTCTTTGTGGGAAGTGCCACCAGCATCATACTGGACCATGTGCTGTGAGATGTATGAAGTGTCAAAGGGTTGGTCATGTTGCAAGGTTTTGTAAGAGTAGGGCTGTGGCGACAGGAGCAAATGCCCAGCCTGTGGTTACATGTTATGGATGTGGAGAGCATGGACACTATAGGAATCATTGCCCGAAGAATGCTGGACAAGGAAATGGAGGGGCTCGAGGTAGAGTGTACGTGATGGTAAATGGAGAGCCGCACCAAGATCCGAATGTTGTCACTGGTACATTTCTTCTCAACAACCTTCGTGTTAAAGTTTTGTTTGAATCGGGTGCCGATATGAGTTTTGTGTCTTCTAAGATTGCGCCGTTACTCCGACTTGCCCCTACTCTATTAGACGTTAGCTATAGTATTGAGTTAGCTGATGGTAACCTAGTTGAAACCCGTACCGTGATCCGTGGCTGTACCCTTAATCTTTTAGATCACCCGTTTAGTATTGATTTGATGCCGATCGAGCTCGGGAGCTTCGATGTGATAGTTGGAATGGATTGGTTATCCAAGAATCGAGCGAGCATTGTTTGTGGAGAACGAGTTATTCATATCCCTCTCAATGATGAGATTTTGATTGTTCGAGGTGATAGGAGTGGAAATCGCCTGAATATCATATCATGTCTCAAAACCATGAAATACCTTGAGAAAGGATGTCACGCATTCCTAGCACACGTGGCTAAGAAGGAGTCGGGAGAGAAGCGACTCGAGGATGTTCTTGTAGTGCGTGAGTTTCCTGAAGTATTTCCTGAAGATTTGCCGGGACTTCCGCCAGCTCGACAAGTGGAGTTTCGTATCGACTTAGTTCCAGGAGCTGCACCTGTTGCGCGTGCACCATATCATTTAGCGCCATCGGAAATGGAGGAGTTATCGAAGCAATTGCAAGAGCTGTTGGATAAAGGATTTATTCGACCAAGTTCTTTGCCCTGGGGAGCTCCAGTATTGTTTGTGAAGAAGAAGGATGGAACGTTTAGGATGTGTATCGACTACCGAGGATTGAATAAGTTAACCATGAAGAACCGCTACCCGTTACCGAGGATTGATGATTTGTTTGATCAGTTGCAAGGATCGAGTTACTACTCTAAGATTGACTTGAGGTCTGGTTATCACCAACTCAGAGTTCGGGAAGAGGATATTCCCAAGACGGCATTTAGGACTTGTTATGGTCACTATGAGTTCCAAGTTATGCCACTTGGTTTGACCAATTGATGAGGCGAAAAATGATCCGTTTTTAGGGGGTCATTTAAGCCCGAATCCGAATTTATTTGATCAAATATTGCCCTAAATCGTTCCTTTTGTGATTTTAGGTACTTTGGGAGAGAAATCTGGAAAAGGAAGCAATTCGGACGTTTTTGGAGCATAAAAGTGAAGAAAACGCCAAAGTCTTAATTTTCCATGCTGGGAACAGTAGGTGACGGCGTCAAGAGCAACACCTTGACGGCGTCAAGAGCAAATTTCATGAATTTCCATGACTACCCAGAACAGATTTGACGGCGTCACGTAGGAAGGGCGTCAAGAGTAAAAGAGTCATGACGGCCTGGAAGTATATAAGTCTTGACGGCGTCAGAAGTAGATCTAGGCAGTCCGAGGATTGTTTTGGCGGCGAGGTGATGGCGTCACAAGTTTATTCTTGACGCCGTCAAACCTATTTTTCTATATATAGTTTTCTAATTTTTTACATTTAAAAAAGAGAAGTTTTTGGGAGAAACCCTAAGTACGATTTTGGTGTAACTTTACAGGTTTTTCAAGGGTTCCAACCCCTTGATACCTTGCATGATTAATCAAGATAAGTGTTCTTCTAATTCAATCAATATTTCTATGTGTTGGTTGTCTATATCATGTTCTTGTCTTAATTCTATCATGCTAGGCTAGATCTCTTTTGTGTTTGCTTAGATCTAATGAAACCTAGATATTGATTATGTGTTGATTACTTGTTTATTCTTGTCTTGGATGAATGATTTATATGTTAGGCTTAAGAAAACTGGCAGATCTCCAATTGGTAACATGCTTGAACGTCTTAAGAAACATGAACCAACGCGCACTAGGTCTTTATTGGTTGTATTTAATGCATGAGCCACTGTTTACAATCCCTATAGTTGTGCTGGGCATGGTGTAGGAGGAGATAAGAGCTCATAGAATTGGGGAGTTATGTATGCCACCCCATGAATGATATTAAGGAATACGATCCGTCATCCATGCAATTATAACAAGTAATTAACGTGTAAAAGATATCTAGGGAGTAGTGAAATCTAAGTAAACACATTTTCTCCAATTACTGCTCACAACCTTAGTATAAATTAGTTTATTTTCATTTCTAGTATTTTATTTTGATTGCATCTTAGTATTGGGTTAGTTGAATAGCAACTAATTCCGCCCACTCTTCCAAAACCCGAGATTTTTACTTGCTTTCCATAAAATATAAAAACAAAAAAATAATCATCCCTCACCTTTAGAACTAGTATTTAGGCTTTCTAATCCTAGCGACACTATTCCTAAGCTGAACGATCAATCCCCCGGTACTTGTCACTATACTATACTACAACGATCAGGTACACTGCCTGGTAGGGGTTGTAAGCTTCTCGAGATCCCTCGAGAGGTAAAGCCTGTTGCGATTCCCACGCATCAAGTTTTTGGCGCCGCTGCCGGGGAATAGTTATTGTCTAGGTTAGAATTTCTTTTTATTAGGTCTACTTGCTAGATTCCTTTCTAGTAAGATTTTATTTTTATTTTTAGATCTTCTTTAGTCTATCTTTTTTCTTCGTGCCTTTGTTCGTAACTCTTTACCATCCGACATCATGGAAGGTGGTAACATCTTTGAACCCGTCATCCCACCACAACAAAACCCACCATTAGAACCCCTTAGGCCCCGAACCTTAGGAGAGTATTCCCAACCTAGCCACCAAGGCTACCGAAACACCATTGAGCTCACCGGAGCCAATGTGACCCCCTTGCGATCCGACACCATCCTGTTGGTGCAAAGCGGATGTGCATTCCATGGACTTCGTTCCGAAGATCCAAACCAACATCTTAAGGACTTTCTCAAAATCGTAGATTCCATAGACCTAGGTGTTGAAACTAGAGAGACCACCCATTTACGCCTATTCCAATTCTCTCTACGGGATCAAGCTAGTCAATGGCTTGAGCGTTTACCCGCGGGATCCATCACCATATGGGATGATCTCACCACTCGTTTCCTTGCTCAATTTTTCCCACCGGGGAGAACTACTAAGCTTAGAAATGACATCTTGATGTTCCAACAACGTCAAAAGGAATCTCTTTATGAAGCATGGACTCGTTTCAAGGACTTACTCCAAAAAGTCCCTCATCATGGCATAGATCTTTGGCTCCAAGTCCAAATTTTTTATGACCATATCGACATCTCCACGAGGCGAGCCATTGACCAATCGGCCGGTGGTAAGCTACATGATCTTAGTGCGGAACAATCATGGGAACTCATAGAAGATCTTGCTCTCTATGACAACGAAAGTTGGAATGATCCCCGTGATTTGAACAAAACGGTCAAGGCAATATCTTTGCCTCCGAACAATTCTAGCACTCCCGACCGTAGGATCATGGAACTTGAGGACCAAGTCAAGTTTATCATGAAATCTTACGAAGCTCCTAAGCCTTCAAGCCAAGTGAACAAAATCACTTCTTCATGCGAATTATGTAGTGGTCCCCATGACACTCGTGATTGTATGGAACTCCCCGGAACAGCTTTTGCGGACTACGCATCCACGCATACCGACGAAGCGGGAGATAAGTGGTACACTTTCAAGCCTGAGCCAAACACTTACGGTGATTCATACAACCCCTCTTGGAAAAATCACCCAAACCTTAGGTGGAAACAAAATCAACCCAATTCTTCCAATCCGCCTAATCGTTACCAACCAAACGGTCCACCATCCAACCGTACTTTCAACAACAATCCTTCTAAGAACTATGGTAGTACCAATAATCTTGAAGGATTGATGTCAAAGTTCATGGCATCTCAAGAAGCTCGCATATCTAAGTTTGAAGCCGATTTCAAACAAAAGCAAAGCGAGATGACCACTAGAATTGATGCATTGTTGAAAGTTCTCAATGACCGAGAAATGGGAGCACTCCTGAGCGACACGGTCAAGAATCTGAAACTAACCGTTAATTCCATATCCTCAGTTTCGTCACCCACTTCGTGTCCACAATACTACTCGGTTAAATCAACGAGCACGTGTTTCAAACAAAACCAAGTTCCCCAAAAGGACCAATCAAATAAAACACCCACTATAGAGCCGGTTAAAAGCATTGTTGAAACACCTCTTACGCAAGACCTTGACGATATATTCAAAGAACTTCACCTTGAACGCCCCGTCATTGATGTCTTAGCGCGTGCTCCTTACTATAGTGCCCTCCTAGAAAAATATGAGAAGTGTAAGCTAGGTAAAAATGGGACCGCCTTCGTTCAAAACAAGTTGCCCAAAAAGCTTGATGATCCAGGTATATTTGTTTTGCCTTGTAAGATAGGAAGATCCGAAGCTTTCGACACACTAGCCGATTTAGGGTCAAGCCTCAACTTGATTCCCTTGTCCTTATTCACCGCTCTTAAGCTAGGAAAGTTAGAGGAAACGGATGGGAGTATTGCCCACCCGGTTGGAATGATTAAGGATGTAGTTGTTCACGTAGGAAAGTTAACTATATTAGCGGATTTTCACGTCCTAGACATGGTTAGTGACACTACATGCCCATTATTGGTAGGAAGAGGATTTTTAGCAACCGCTAGTGCTATGATAGATTGCAAGGAATCCAAGATAACGGTAGGTGAAGGCGATACTTGGTCGGTGTATGATGTTAGGAAGCATAGTTATGATTGTGATGATGAACCAACACCGCATTGGGTAGAGATGAATAGGAGACCATCTAGATATGGGCCTTGGATAGAAAGGAACTTTATAGGACCTCAATGCCCATTTTATCTAGAAAAAGATTTTGTTGAAAAGACACATTCAGTAGAACAACTCATAGCTAGAGATGAAGAGCTAGACCCCTTTGAGGACCCCTTAGTCTTTAGGAAGGTGATTGAGTTATTAAGCGTAATGCCCATCAACATAAAAAGGAATAAATGGAAAAGAGAGGGAGACAAGTGTAAATGGAGGTGGGACAAGCCACCTAAAGAAGGTGACGGGTCATGGCATATTAGAATGACTTTGTATGATCCGGATGGAGAAAAGTTTGAAAGGTCATACCATACTAAGGAAACCGATAGGAAGTTGAAACCTAAGTTTGATCCCAAAGATGTCCTCAATGAGGAACTCACCCGTATCATGTAGTAACCCATGACCTTGAGTCTAGCTACAAGACTCGTAAATAAAGAAAAGCGCTTCTTGGGAGGCAACCCATGTTTTGTGTGATTTTATTTGTTTGATTGTTATTTGCTTCCGTATGCATGCTTTATTTTTATTGTTGGTAGATCATGTTTCTAAACTAAAATGTGGAAATACTTTACTTTGTTGTTTTGGCCTAGTCTTAACTCCACCTAAAGGTATTTTTGCAAAAGATAAGTGTAAGGGGAAACCCCAAATATGTTTTTAAGAAACAAACCGATCATGATTCTCCACAATATTAAATGAACATGTATATTCGTATTAGTTAGAGTCAAATGCTTGTATCGAGTCGTAATGATGTTTTGCATGATTTTCCAGGAAGTAGGACCAAGTTTTTCCAGAAATTTTCTAAAAACTTAACATAAGAATTTCTGCAGGTCCATTCTGACGGCGTCAGGGGTTTACTCTTGACGGCGTCAGGAGTAAAAATCTGGAAATTTTACCGGTTTTGTTTTTCTAACGGAGTCTTATGGTTTTTGTGAATTATTAAGTTTTATAATCTCCAGGAGATCTGCAAACTTCATTCCACAAGCATTATATCTTATCGTGTTTTCTAGGATTTAGAAACTTATATAGGATGCCGCCGATTTTACGCGAGGATGTCTTGTCTATTTTGTCAGGTTTTACAGGTTATGTATGACAAGAAGATGATTTATATTCTGGAAGGGAAGCTTTGATTGTTCATTTTCTTGGAGGAAGATTTAACCTGGCCATCCTATTATCCATACCGAGCGAATCAGGGGAGTATTTGATTTCATTCTTTTTACTTATTTCACTTTTACATTATTTACTTGAACATTGGGGACAATGTTCATCTTAAGTGTAAGGGGAGGGTAAAAAGATGATACCTTACATATGCACTTTCGCTTGAGTTTGTTTTGTTTGATGGTAAATGTGTAATAAAACTATGAGAAATACTTGTTAGTGTAATTTTAGCGCCAAATTTAAAATTTTTTACAACATTTAGGAGTGAAACTTTGGCCATAGCAAGCATCTCATGGATAGGAGATTGTATGACTAGCACATAACCGTATATTCAGAAAAATTTTCCACCCAAAAATGTGAGGTTCGCCTTTAGATTTGATAGGAAAAGCATTTATTATTAGTGCTTAAGAGTGTACCGGTAGCATTTAGATTCTAGAACTTGCGTTAGTGATGCATCCCGAGACCGCTAGTGAGACTACATTCGTGTAGTAGGATTTACTACATGATAAGAGGCATTAGGAACACCCTTGTGTTAAACCCGTATCATAATTACTTGACCATTTAAGTCATATTACTTGGCTAGTTAAGTCAACTAATTTTTTCCACATCCTTAGCGTTGTACTCATTTTTAGTACACGAAACCCCTAGTACACCCCTCCGAGCCTATCTTTTCGTTTCTAACTTTAAGCACTTTACTTAAAGGAAGAATTTGTTACACCCCACTTAAATGTACAACCAAATCGCCTTAGCCTTCCGTGTATGCGCTCATTTTTAGTGCATTATTGTTATTTGTTAAACCCTAAGTTAACTATCTAATTGATTACATGGTTGCTAAGTCGAGTCATATCCTTGTACATATTGTTTTGGGACGATCGGGACTCATGGGTAAGTACTTATTTTATGGAGTAATGGGGAAGAACATCATATTATTACCCCCATATGTACGTTAATCTTAAAAATGCTCCAAGTGTTTTGATTTTCTTAATTCGAGTCATTAGATTAGTTAATTGTAAAGTATGTAAAAATTCAAGTGTAAGGGAGATGTTCATTCCCTATGATGTATTATTTTGGATGGTAGGGTAAGAGTGTAAAAAAAAAAAAAAAAAAAAAAAAAAAAAAAAAAAAAAAAAAATCGAAAAAATCAAGAAAATAAAAATAAAAAAATAAAAAAAAAGAGAAAAGAGAAAAAACATACGGACTACCATCCCGTTTCATTCTATGTTCATTTTATGTTTTTATTATTTTTCATTTATTAGCTTAAGTCGAGTCTAGTCTTGGCTTTGCAACGCCACATTGTACATGTAATTAACCAATATTGTTAACTCGCCACCAGTAAAACTTCCTTTATCCAACAAAACCGTGTATTTCATATCCCTACATCTAACGTTACAACTCTTTAAAAGACCTCTTTGATAGTTTATCCTAGGTGCTTACGCCATGTGGTGGAGGTTTGATCCTTACCCAAGCCTATGGTAATATATTTTGCTATGACAGGTAGTAAGAGATATCTTCCGTTTTCATATTGTAATTTACACTTTATTACACCCGAGAGATGTGAGTATCTAAACACTATTTGTGAGGTGCTTGTGTATGACCTCCGTACTTGTCTATTGGTCTTTAGTGGAACGATTATTTGTTGTAATTACTTTTATATTAGTGTTAAATGACCCCTAACATGTCTTTTGAGTAGAATAAAAGCGCATTTGCTTGAGGACAAGCAAATCTCAAGTGTAAGGGTATATGATGAGGCGAAAAATGATCCGTTTTTAGGGGGTCATTTAAGCCCGAATCCGAATTTATTTGATCAAATATTGCCCTAAATCGTTCCTTTTGTGATTTTAGGTACTTTGGGAGAGAAATCTGGAAAAGGAAGCAATTCGGACGTTTTTGGAGCATAAAAGTGAAGAAAACGCCAAAGTCTTAATTTTCCATGCTGGGAACAGTAGGTGACGGCGTCAAGAGCAACACCTTGACGGCGTCAAGAGCAAATTTCATGAATTTCCATGACTACCCAGAATAGATTTGACGGCGTCACGTAGGAAGGGCGTCAAGAGTAAAAGAATCATGACGGCCTGGAAGTATATAAGTCTTGACGGCGTCAGAAGTAGATCTAGGCAGTCCGAGGATTGTTTTGGCGGCGAGGTGACGGCGTCACAAGTTTATTCTTGACGCCGTCAAACCTATTTTTCTATATATAGTTTTCTAATTTTTTACATTTAAAAAAGAGAAATTTTTGGGAGAAACCCTAAGTAAGATTTTGGTGTAACTTTACAGGTTTTTCTAGGGTTCCAACCCCTTGATACCTTGCATGATTAATCAAGATAAGTGTTCTTCTAATTCAATCAATATGTCTATGTGTTGGTTGTCTATATCATGTTCTTGTCTTAATTCTATCATTCTAGGCTAGATCTCTTTTGTGTTTGCTTAGATCTAATGAAACCTAGATATTGATTATGTGTTGATTACTTGTTTATTCTTGTCTTGGATGAATGATTTATATGTTAGGCTTAAGAAAACTGGCAGATCTCCAATTGGTAACATGCTTGAACGTCTTAAGAAACATGAACCAACGCGTACTAGGTCTTTATTGGTTGTATTTAATGCATGAGCCACTGTTTACAATCCCTATAGTTGTGCTGGGCATGGTGTAGGAGGAGATAAGAGCTCATAGAATTGGGGAGCTATGTGTGCCACCCCATGAATGATATTAAGGAATACGATCCATCATCCATGCAATTATAACAAGTAATTAACGTGTAAAAGATATCTAGGGAGTAGTGAAATCTAAGTAAACACATTTTCTCCAATTACTGCTCACAACCTTAGTATAAATTAGTTTATTTTCATTTCTAGTATTTTATTTTGATTGCATCTTAGTATTGGGTTAGTTGAATAGCAACTAATTCCGCCCACTCTTCCAAAACCCGAGATTTTTACTTGCTTTCCAAAAAATATAAAAACACAAAAATAATCATTCCTCACCTTTAGAACTAGTATTTAGCTTTCTAATCCTAGCGACACTATTCCTAAGCTGAACGATCAATCCCCCGGTACTTGTCACTATACTATACTACAACGATCAGGTACACTGCTTGGTGGGGGTTGTAAGCTTCTCGAGATCCCTCGAGAGATAAAGCCTGTTGCGATTCCCACGCATCACCAATGCGCCTGCAGTGTTCATGGACCTCATGAACCGAGTATGCAAGCCTTATTTAGATAAGTTCGTGATAGTCTTCATCGACGATATTCTGATCTACTCAAAGAGCGAGGAAGAGCACAAGCAACATTTGACTACGATTCTTAAGTTGCTCAAGGATGAGCAGTTGTACGCAAAGTTCTCTAAGTGTGAGTTTTAGATTCGTAGAAGGATTACATGTTGTTGGGAATAAAATGCACAAGGTAAAGAGTCTGCCAGAAGAGCCTGCTAGTGATAGTTAAGCCTGCCTCTTCAGTTTGCTGATGTTGAAGATATACTAACAGTACCTTCTGGGTAAGAAGGTACTGCTAGTTAAAGAAGGTCCTGCCAGTTTTCACAACAAGTTGCTATATTTTATTTAGAGATATTTACTTGTATTATTAGTCTTTGTACAAAGTTATACGTTAAGTAAAAGTAGTACATAAGTCTCAGTAGATGTAATGGAGTGTTTTACCTTGAAAGGTGTAATATTAGGATAAGATAAATCTCTAGTATATTATATTAAGCAACTTGACCACTTGTAACAAGGGCTCCTTATACTATAAAAGGAACCCTTAAGACACCTTCTTAGATAGACAACTACACATAACTATATAGAACTACACTCATCTTTCCCATGCATAACTTCCATATTTGAACTCTTTCACGTATCAAAGATTCAAGGTTACACTTGTAATCCTGGTGATAGTTTAGATCACCCGTATTATTTCATCAATAATATTGAATCATTTTGTGTTATTCTTGTTGCAACTCATTCCATTTTACTTATTCACCACCTTTGTTCCTTTAGTGTGTTTTAGTAAATTCCGCGTGCTAACTCACATTCATTCATAAATATCCTAAACACATTACTGAGTTTAACATCTCAAGTGTTTGCACAATTCAATACAAAGTAAAGAATCCTTCCACAAGTATTCAATACAAAGTAAACAATCTTTCCACAAGTGGTATCAGAGCTAGGCTGATATTTACGACATAAAAGAACAAAGCAAAAATGGATGTTGAGCACATTCAAACCAATGTGGCTGCAAAACTTCCATTACTTAAACAGAATGAGTTTGAGATGTGGAGACTGAGGGTTGAACAATACTTCCAAGTGCAAGACTATGCACTTTGGGAGATTATTGAAGAAGGAAACTCATTTAAACCAACATCCACCACCTCCACAGTAAATGATGCACTTGTCACAACTGTACAAGTAAACCCAATAACCGCTGAAGAAAGAATTCAAAAGAGAAATGATCTTAAAGCCAGGAGTATGCTTCTCATGTCTATTCCAAATGACCAGCTTCTAGTCTTTAACAAATACAAGTGTGCTAAAACTCTTTTTCAAGCTATTGTAGCTAGATTTGGTGGTAATGATGCTACCAAGAAAACTCAGAAAACACTTTTAAAACAACAGTTTGAAAACTTTTCAGCCACACCAAATGAGTCCTTGGACAGCATGTTCAATAGACTACAAAAGCTTTCTAGCCAGTTAGCCATTCATGAAGTGATAATATCTCAAGAAGACTTAAACTCCAAATTTCTTAGAAGTCTACCCTCTGAATGGGCCATGCATGTCATTGTCTGGAAAAACAAACCAGACATTGATTCCATGAGTCTCAATGATCTTTACAGCAACTTCAAGATAGTAGAGCATGAACTAAAGAAGTCTACTAGTTCAAGCTCTGGAAATATGGCATTCATGTCATCTCATAGTACTACCAAGAAAGTTGATGAAGAAAAAGATGGTAGAGAAGAAGGTACTGTCAACACCAATTTTGGTACTGCCAGTACTTCCAGCAGTACCAAAACCATTTTAGATGAAACAATTGGTTGTGCTTTTCTAACATCACAACACAATGGTTCCACATTGACCTTTGAAGATCTTCAAGAGATCAGTGATGATGATCTTGAAGAAATGGACATAAAATGGCAGCTTTCACTTCTTAGCATGAGGGCTAAGAAATATTTGATGAGGACTGGAAAGAAGATTGTCATCAATAGCAATGAACCTGCTGGGTATGACAAATCTAAAGTGGAGTGCTACAACTGCCACATGAAGGGTCACTACTCAAGAGAATGTAGAAGACCAAAGAAGCAGGGTGATAAGGGAAGAGGTTTTGAGAACAAGAACAAGGGAAACAATGAGAACAAGAGCAAGGAAGTGGACATCACTGAAACAAGAGCAATGGTAGCCATTGATGGGCTGGGTTTTGATTGGAGCTTTATGGGTGAAGAAGAGTCATCCTCAAATGAAATAGCCTTAATGGCTCTCTCAAATCCTGAGGAACATTCAAATGATATTGCAGATCAAGGATATGTAGATAGTGGATGTTCAAGGCACATGACAGGCAACATGTCTTACCTCACAGACTTCAAATCATTTGATGGAGGATATGTTACCTTTGGGGGAGGAATCAAAGGAAAGATTACTGGTAAAGGTACAATTAAAACCAGTAAATTAGATTTTGAAAATGTGTATTTTGTGAAAGAACTACAGTTTAATCTCTTAAGTGTCTCACAAATGTGTGACACAAAGAACAAAGTTCTTTTTACTGACACTGAATGCATTGTGCTTTCTCCTGATTTTAAAATCCCTGATGAAAGTCAGATTCTTCTTAAAATCCCTAGAAAGAACAATATGTACATTGTTGATTTAAAGAACATTGTTCCTAAAGAGAGCTTAACCTGTCTAGTAGCAAAAGCCTCATTGGATGAATCTATGCTTTGGCATAGAAGACTTGGTCATGTAAACTTCAAAACAATCAATACAATTGCAAAATATGATTTGGTCAGAGGTTTACCCAAAAAGATTTTTCAAAATGACCAAACCTGTGTTGATTGTCTAAAAGGCAAACAACATAGAGCTTCTTGTAAGCCCAAGACCCATAACTCAATTTCTCAAGCTTTATACATGCTTCATATGGATCTCTTTGGTCCTACTTCTGTGAATAGCTTGAATGGTAAAAAATATTGTCTTGTAGTTACTGATGATTACAGCAGATTCTCTTGGGTTTTCTTTTTAAGAACTAAGGATGAAACAAGTGAGATCCTTAAGTCCTACATAACAGGGATAGAAAACCAAATTGATAAGAAAGTAAAAGTAATTAGATGTGACAATGGGACAGAATTCAAGAATAGAGTTATGGATGTATTTTGCAAAGAAAAAGGAATAAAAAGAGAATATAGTGTAGCTAGAACCCCACAGCAAAATGGAGTAGCAGAAAGGAAAAATAGAACACTTATTGAGGCTGCTAGAACAATGCTAGTAGATTCTAAGTTGCCTATTTCATTTTGGGCTGAAGCAGTAGGTACTGCTTATTATGTACAGAATAGGGTTCTTGTAATTAAACCTCATAGAAAGACTCCTTATGAACTTTTGTTTGGTAGAACACCATCTCTAAGTTTTATGAGACCTTTTGGATGTCATGTCACTATTCTCAATACCAAAGATCATCTAGGAAAGTTTGAAGGAAAAGCTGATGAAGGCTACATGATAGGGTATTCTTTGCAAAGTAAGGCCTATAGGGTGTATAATAAATGCACTAGGCTAGTGGAAGAAAACCTGCACATAGAGTTCCAAGAGAAACTACCAAATGTTGCAGGCACTGAACCAGATTGGTGTTTTGACATTGATAAGCTTTCAGAATCTATGAATTATGTGTCTGTCACAGGTACAAATACTAATGATAATGCAGGTTCTGAAGACAATGATGAAACAACTAAGGGTCAAGATTATATCTTGATGCCAATTTGGACAGGATTGGACTCATCTTCAAGTCATGGAGAGCCTTCAAATTCTTCAAATCAAGGGATTCAAGAAACAAATGAAGGTATTGAAGATGATCATGAAACTCAAGATCATGGAACTCAAAATCAAGGAAATCAAGAAAATTCTGAAAATGGAAATGGTACTGTCAATTCTCAAGATGGTACTGCCAGTTCAACAGATGGTACTGCTAGTTCACAAATTGGTCCTGCTGAACCATTAAATGTTCTATCAGATGATTCCTTACAAGAAGATATAGGAATTGGAAATCTTCCAATTTCCTATGATGTTCCTACAACACACAACACAAGAATTCTCAAAGATCACTCCATTGAAAATGTGATTGGCAGCATTGATTCTGGTGTTAAAACAAGAACTCAAGTCTTATCTTCAGACAAAGATGGGTTTGTCCTAGCTGTGTATGAAGAAAAGAACCATGAAGTTGCCCACATATGCCTGTTTTCATGCTTTCTCTCTCAAGTAGAACCCAAAAACATTACAAAAGCCTTAGATGATTCAAGCTGGGTTGAAGCAATGCAAGAAGAGCTACTTCAATTTAAACTACAGAAGGTTTGGGTACTGGTTGATTTGCCCAAAGGATACAGGGCAATTGGAACCAAATGGGTTTTCAGAAATAAGAAAGATGAAAGGGGAATAGTGATCAAAAACAAAGCCAGATTGGTGGCCCAAGGGTATACTCAAGAAGAAGGAGTGGATTATGAAGAAGTTTTTGCTCCAGTTGCAAGAATTGAAGCAATTAGGCTATTTTTGGCCTATGCTTCTTTCATAGGATTCACTGTCTACCAAATGGATGTCAAAAGTGCCTTTTTATATGGTACTATTGAAGAAGAGGTGTATGTTTCTCAACCTCCAGGCTTCATTGATGCAGAATATCCAGACAAGGTGTACAAGGTTACCAAAGCTCTCTATGGTCTACACCAAGCTCCTAGAGCATGGTATGAAACATTGGCTTCCTATTTATTGGAGAATGGATTTCAAAGAGGCAAGATTGATCCAACTTTGTTCATCAAAAGAACCAAGAAAGACATCTTGCTAGTGCAGATTTATGTTGATGACATTATCTTTGGATCTACAAATCAAGAATTGTGTGTAGAGTTTGAAAAACTTATGCATAGTAAGTTTGAAATGAGTTCCATGGGGGAACTTACTTTCTTTTTAGGTCTCCAAGTGAAACAATCAAATGAAGGCATATTTATCAGCCAAGATAAATATGTAGCTGAGATCTTAAGGAAATTTGGGTTTGCAGATTCAAAGGTTGCAAGTACACCAATGGATCCAGAAAAGGGGTTACACAAAGATGCTGAGGGTGAAGATGTTGATGTGCACAACTACAGATCAATGATTGGGTCTCTAATGTATCTTACATCATCAAGACCAGATATCATGTTCTCAGTATGTGTATGTGCAAGATTTCAAGTCAATCCAAAAGTTTCTCATCTCACAGCAGTCAAAAGGATCTTCAGATACCTCAAAGGCCAGCCTAAGTTGGGTCTATGGTATCCAAGGGAATCATCTTTTGATTTGGTAGCTTACTCAGATAGTGACTATGCTGGTGCAACCCTAGACAGAAAATCCACAACTGGTGGATGTCAATTTCTTGGATGCAGACTCATATCATGGCAATGCAAGAAGCAAACAATGGTGGCCAACTCTACAACTGAAGCAGAATATGTTGCAAGTGCAAGTTGTTGTGGCCAAGTTCTTTGGATCCAGAATCAATTGCTTGACTATGGGTACAATTTTCTGAACACCATAATTTACATTGACAATAGCAGTACTATATGTATCATCAAAAATCCAGTTCAACATTCAAAAACAAAACACATTGAAATCAGACACCATTTCATAAGAGATTGCAATGAGAAAAGGTTAATTCAAGTTGTCAAAATTGATTCTGAAAATAATTTTGCAGACCTTCTCACCAAAGCTTTTGATTTAGGTAGGTTTAAATATCTGGTAGCAGGTATTGGTATGATAAATCTTTGAAAAACATGTGTTTTGTATATAAATAAACAAGTTCTGGACTCTAAACATGGTACTGCTAGTTAGTCATAAGGTACTGTCAGTACAAAATTGGTACTAATAGTTCAATGTTTGCTCTGCTTTTGCTCATCTTGATGTTTAAATGTTAACAATGCTATAAAACAAGTGCTTTGCACTCTGTTCTTTTTGTTTACAACTAACCATTTCAGGTTACTCAAAGCATGCTAACACAATCAAGATATGGAAATGGTAATCAGTTCACCAAGTTGTTCAAAACTTTAAGAGCTGACTAGTCCAAAGCAAACGGCTCTTGGTAAAGACTTATCAAATCCGTTGATAGCTGATAGTTTGCTAAAAACTATAAGGTAATCAGTTCACCCAGTTTCAAACACTTAAACGAACTGACTAGTCCAAAGCAAACGGCTCTTGGTAAAGACTTATCAAATCCGTTGATAGCTGGTAGTTTGCTAAAAACTATATGGGATATTCTCTAAAATTTCAAAAAGACTGCCAAGTTTTATTTCAAAACAAGGTACTGGTAGTTCAAATTTTAGTACTGGTAGAGTAAAATGGTACTGCTACATAGCCGTTGAGTCTGTCAGGCTAAATTATAGCCGTTGCTCTTAAAAAGGGTATTTTTGTGAATTCTTCATGTTTTTAAGGATATAGTTATTATAATAAAAGATCTTTTTAACCGCCTCTTCAAATTCTTATCCATAACTTTTATAGTCGGTCAAAAGTTATTTTTCTCATATTCAATCCTTATCATAATTCACTCTCACCTTTCATCCTCTACCAGTACAACAATAAAATCCCACCATTGAAATCAAACCTTTCACCATGGCTCGTCTAAGTTTTGTCAAACGTCACAATCAATTGGCATTTTTGGAAAAATCTGATGAAAATGAAACTTTTCATCAAGCAGTGGATTTTCTAAACAATTCTTATGTCAGGTTTGCTTTACTCGTGAATCCCACTATTTTTGAATCTCAAATTTCACAATTTTGGCAAACTGCTAAACTTAATACTCTTGAGAATGGGATTCAAGAGTTAATGGCCAAAGTGGATGGTAGAACTTTGACTTTTACCGAAGCATCCATTAGAAGACATCTTCATTTGGATGATTCAGATGGCATTAGTCAACTACCTGATACTGAAATCTTTGAAACATTGACAAAAATGGGGTATAATGTAACTTCTACAAAGCTTACATTTCTTAAAAAGCATTTTACCCCTCAATGGAGATTTTTGATTCATACCATCCTTCATTGTTTAAGCCAAAAGAAAACCTCATGGGAGCAATTTAGTGGTAACATGGCTGCAGCTCTCATTTGCCTGGCAACAAACAAGAAATTCAACTTTTCAAAATACATTTTTGAAGGATTGGTTAAAAATGTGGACAGTGATACAAAGTTTTTGATGTACCCAAGGTTCATTCAGTGTCTCATAAACAAATCCAAACATTTGTTGCTTCCCCCAAACAAACCTTTTAAGACTCCCAAACTTACACACAAGGTGTTTTCAAACATGAAAATTGGTTTTCAAGGAGAAGAAGTACCACTTTTTGAGGAAATGTTACCACAACATTCTGAAGAACCTGATCATTCATTACCATCACCCACACCAACAGTACCATCACCCACACCAACAGTACCATCAGTCACACCACCATCAACAGTACCATTACCATCTCCTCAACAAACACACACACCATCTGCAACATCACCATCATTAACACATCATAACTCACCACCTCAGTCTCCTCCACAACAAATTGTAGATGCTCAGACTATCAAGGAATTAAAAGAGCAAGTGCAGAACTTACAAACTTCTCTTGAAAGTCAAAACAAGCATTTTACAGAGATCAACACAAAGTTAGTTAAGAGGGTTGAGAAATTAGAGTTAAAAGTGAAGTTGTTGAAGGGTAAAAAGTCTACTCAGTTGTTTGTTTCTAGTTCCTCAAGTTCAGATGTAGAGGGTTTGGGTCTCTCTTCCAAAAAGGGGAGGATGGATAGTTCTAAAGATGAAGAAGAGATTCCATTTCAGTTTCATGAAGGAACTCCAATGATTGATGAAGAGCCTGCTACTCAAGAGCAAGAGCCTGTTAGCTTGAAAGATACTGCTGCTGAAGCAAAGCAAGAGCCTGCGGGAATTAAGAGGCTATTAGATATGAATTTAAAAGGATCTGATCATGTCTCTTATAAAAGAAAGAGAGGATCACAACCTCAGGGGAGGTTTAGTGTCTCTGATGAGCAATCTGCTGCTCCAAGTCCAGTATCATCACCAAAAGACAAAGGCAAGAAAATTGTGGTTGATGATGAACCAAAGCCTAAAAGGATGAAGCAGAAAGAACAAGTACAATTGGCTGTAGATGAAGAGTTGTCCAAAAAGCTTCATGAAGAAGAAGTATTGAGGGCTGAAGAAGAATCAAGAATGCTGCAAGAAAAGTTTGATGCTCAGCTGCAATACATCATCTCCATTGACCCAATTGTAAGAGGTGAAGCTTATACCCTGATTTGTGATGAATCTCTTAGCTTAGAAGAAATGACAATCAAGCTCAATGATTTCATCACCAAGAAATACAATCAAGAGGCATTAGATGATGTCTATCAGCAGATTCAGAAGAATCAGAAGAAAGGATTCAAAATGCCACATTCTGAAGCAGATCAGAAGAAGTTCTTCAAGATATATCTGAAAAGAGAAGTAAACATGAAAGATCATCAACTCAAAGATAAATCCTTTGATGAATTGAAGCTTCTATACTTAGAGGCTTACAAAAGAAACAAAACCAGTTTTCTAATGGATACTCAAGAAAGACCTTCCAAAGGAAGAGAAGATGATCAGAAGGAACAAAAAGAGAAAGCAGAATTACCTCCTGTTCAATCAAGAGAAATGGTTGTCCATGTTCCACAAGTTGTTTTTGCTGAACCATTACATGCAAGGCATCCAGTCATAGATTGGGAAATATTCAATGACAAGTTTGGCAAAGCATGGAAGATAACAAGAGTTGGAAACAAGGTTGAGATTTTCAAGAACTTTGAAAATCTACTCAGAGCATGTAGCAGAATGGATTTAGATGAATTATGGGTATTAGTTCAAGAGAAGCTGAAAACCAAATACAAGCCAGATGCAAAGGAGCAAGAGCTATGGGTAGAGTTCAGCAGATTGTATGATCCAAATCCTACTGATACTCATTGGAAATTTCCTTACTATGATTTATCTGTTACATGGGAGTACTTTAGCATGAGTCATGTACATCATCTTTCCACTCAGAGTGGAATAGAGCTCTTTATGCTAGGTGAAAAAGAGTACCCCTTAAGCTATGAAGTGTTGTCAGTCTTGATCTCCAACAAGCTATTATGTGAAGAAGAAACTGATGCAGTCAAAAGATTGAAGGAAAGCATACTTGATCAGTATGAAAGCCTAAGAAGATCTAGATAAAGTTTTTGGAAGAGTTCCCTCAAATCCTCAAGGTATGAATTTTATTCACAAAAGAAACTTGGTTATTTTGTATGGGAATAACAAGTTTAGGGGAGGATTGTTGGGAATAAAATGCACAAGGTAAAGAGTCTGCCAGAAGAGCCTGCTAGTGATAGTTAAGCCTGCCTCTTCAGTTTGCTGATGTTGAAGATATACTAACAGTACCTTCTGGGTAAGAAGGTACTGCTAGTTAAAGAAGGTCCTGCCAGTTTTCACAACAAGTTGCTATATTTTATTTAGAGATATTTACTTGTATTATTAGTCTTTGTACAAAGTTATACGTTAAGTAAAAGTAGTACATAAGTCTCAGTAGATGTAATGGAGTGTTTTACCTTGAAAGGTGTAATATTAGGATAAGATAAATCTCTAGTATATTATATTAAGCAACTTGACCACTTGTAACAAGGGCTCCTTATACTATAAAAGGAACCCTTAAGACACCTTCTTAGATAGACAACTACACATAACTATATAGAACTACACTCATCTTTCCCATGCATAACTTCCATATTTGAACTCTTTCACGTATCAAAGATTCAAGGTTACACTTGTAATCCTGGTGATAGTTTAGATCACCCGTATTATTTCATCAATAATATTGAATCATTTTGTGTTATTCTTGTTGCAACTCATTCCATTTTACTTATTCACCACCTTTGTTCCTTTAGTGTGTTTTAGTAAATTCCGCGTGCTAACTCACATTCATTCATAAATATCCTAAACACATTACTGAGTTTAACATCTCAAGTGTTTGCACAATTCAATACAAAGTAAAGAATCCTTCCACAAGTATTCAATACAAAGTAAACAATCTTTCCACACATGTGGATCCCGCTAAGATTGAGGCGATTGAGAAATGGGCAACGCCGGTTAACGCCACAGAAATTTGTCAATTTCTAGGATTGGCTGGGTATTATAGGAGATTCATCGAGGGATTCTCCATGATATCTAAACCGTTAACTGCATTGACCCACAAGGATAAGAAGTATGAATGGGGAGAAGAAGAAGAGAAGTCATTTCAGACTTTGAAGCAGAAGCTTTGTAGTGCACCGATCTTGGCTTTGCCAGATGGAGTAGTAGATTTTGTGGTTTATTATGATGCCTCGTATCAAGGATTAGGAGCAGTTTTGATGCAACGAGAGAAGGTTATGGCATATGCTTCCCGACAGCTTAAGACTCATGAGGAGAAGTATACCACTCATGCTTTGGAGTTAGGAGCTGTGATTTTTGCTCTTAAGTTGTGGAGACATTATCTTTATGGTACTAAGTGTGTCGTCTTTACCGACCACAAGAGTTTACAGTATATTTTGGACCAGAAGGAGTTGAATATGCGACAGCGACGATGGTTGGAGACGTTGAGCGATTATGATTGCGAGATACAATACCACCCTGGAAAAGCTAATGTTGTAGCTGATGCATTGAGCCGAAAGGAACGTTTGAAACCGTTACGTGTTCGAGCTTTAGTTTTGATGATTAACTCGAATTTACCCGCCCAGATTCTGCAAGCTCAAGAGGAAGTCATGAAAAGAGGAGAGCTTAAGGAAGAGAAAGTTGATGGGATGATTAGAAAGGAGGAACTTGAGAAACGTTTAGATGGAACTTTGTGTTACAAAGGAAGAAGTTGGGTACCTTTGTTCGGAGGACTAAGAGACCTGATTATGCTTGAGTCTCATAAGTCAAAGTATTCTATTCACCCAGGATCTGATAAGATGTATCAGGATGTGAAGAAGTTGTATTGGTGGCCCAATATGAAAGCTGAGATTGCCGATTATGTCCGTAAGTGTCTTACGTGCGCCAAGGTTAAGGCTGAACATCAGAAACCATCTGGTTTACTAGAGCAACCTGAGATCCCAGAATGGAAATGGGAAAGAATAACAATGGATTTTGTCACCAAGCTACCGAAGACTTCGACAGGATTTGATGCTATTTGGGTAATAGTCAACCGATTGACTAAATCCGCTCACTTTTTGCCAATCAAAGAGAACTACAGTATGGATAGGTTGACCAGGCTCTACGTGAAAGAGATAGTATCTTGACATGGAGCGCCAGTGTCTATTATCTCAGATAGAGATGGCAGGTTTACTTCGAATTTTTGGAAGTCGCTTCAAGATTCTTTTGGCACGAACCTTGACATGAGTACCGCTTACCATCCACAGACCGATGGTCAAAGCGAGAGGACCATCTAGACTTTGGAAGATATGCTACGTGCATGTGCGATTGATTTTGGGAATGGATGGGATGTCCATTTGCCCTTAATTGAGTTTTCTTACAACAATAGTTACCATGCGAGTATTAAGGCCGCACCGTTTGAAGCACTCTATGGTCGGAAGTTCCGATCACCTATATGTTGGGATGAAGTGGGAGAAGCTCAACTTATTGGTCCAGATTTAGTTCGTGAGACGACAGAGAAGATTACTCAGATTAAAGACCGATTGAAGGTTGCTCGTGACCGTCAGAAGAGTTACGCTAACGTGAGACGTAAACCCCTGGAGTTTCAGGTAGGAGATAGGGTTATGTTGAAGGTATCACCTTGGAAAGGTGTGATCAGGTTTGGTAAGAAAGGAAAGTTGAATCCCCGTTATATAGGACCATTTAAGATTGTGAAGAGGATTGGTCCTGTGGCATATAAGCTAGAATTGCCACCGGAGCTCAGTAGAGTTCACCCTACTTTCCACGTGTCGAATTTGAAGAAGTGTTTGACCGATGAGACCGCTGTAATTCCGCTTGAGGATATTGAGATTGATGAGCAATTGCATTTTGTTGAAGAGCCTGTTGAAATTATGGATCGCGAGGTTAAGCGATTAAAGAAGAGTCGTATTCCTCTTGTGAAAGTTCGTTGGAATTCCAAGAGAGGACCGGAGTATACTTGGGAACGCGAGGACGAATTTAAACGCAAGTACCCAAATCTTTTCAAAGCTGGGACTGGCAACTCGAACTAAATCCGGGACGGATTTCTAAATAAGATGTATGTGATGTAACACCTGGTACTTTTCCTAAAACCCAAAACTAGCCAAATATTTATTTTCGTACCTGAGACACATTAAAACTTTTATTGCATGATTATTTGGGCTTGAGAAACGTGAGATATATTGGAAACGAGAACTTTATTCCTTTATTGACACTAGAATTGTATTGCATTTGCCAAATTATTTGAATTATTTTGAGTTTTGGAAAAACTCTGAAGTTTATGCTTGATTTTATTGGAAAAATTATTTCCTGAACAATGGCGCAAGTTTCATAAATTTTTGAGTTCGTTTACTATGTCGTTCGAGCCCCGAGGCGCTTTCGTGAGAAGTATAACTACGTTGACAAATCTATTCCTTATTATATTTTCATTTCACACCCCACACTTTTAAACTTTACAACCCTAACCACCCACCCACTATATATATAATACTAATAATAATAATAATAATTTTATTTCATTTTTCCACTCATTCACTCTCTCTAAAAACACACACACACACTTTTCTCCTCCTTCTCTCCTCTCTCTCTTTTCCGGCCGGCCAAGCACCATCACCGCCGCCGCTGCCGGCGTACTATTCCGGTCACCGGAAAATTTTCCGGCCAAAAATATTTTCTTTCACCATTTTATAGATTGTGACGTGCTCGTTCCAAAAGTACAAGTCGTTTAATTTAAAACCATCCCGAACACCACTAATCCACCATCACCGCCGCACCATCTCGCCACCATCAACACCACCACGAACTACCACTACTTTCTCCATAATTTTCTTCTTTCTTTTGCTCGGTAAATCCCCCAAACGCACCCTTTTTCTATTTTTCTTTGTTATTTATTTCGTTTTTATATATTTTTATTTATTTCACCGAAAATAATTTTTATAAAATTTATTTTATAAATTTTTATTTATTTATTATTTATTCCAAAAATATTTATTTTATAAAAATTATTTATATATATATTTTTATATATATATATATATATATATATATATATATATATATATATATATATATATATATATATATATATATATATCGATACATATATATATTTGTATATATATATTTATTTTTGTTTTACTTATTTTTTTATTGAATATAAAGTGTAAATGATGTTTTTAATATTTTTGTTGACTCGTGTGGGCCCCCCTTTGACCGACAGTTGACCAGTCGACGCCTGACTCTACCCTTATTTAACGGAAATAGGTGAGGTTTTCCCTACAATTAGGATTAAGTGCGGGTGAAAGTAGCGATACACACCCTTAGGGTGGAAATATGCCACGTGAGGTGAAGGGGGTGAGTGAATGGCTTCCTTCATCCTAAAACTACCCGGATAATATTGGTTGATGGGTGGGTCGGTCCCTCTTTTGTCTCCTAGAAATATATCTAAGGATGGAAAGGTGTGTAAAGATTGAGGTTCCGATTCATCAACAATAGGAATTTCCCTAGAACTAGCATTAAGGTTATCACTACAAGTATTCAAACCTATATCCTCAAGTGATGCCTGGTCCAAGGGTTCTACCTCCATCGGAATTTCTAAAGTTTCTTCTACTTCTTCTGGGTAAGTCACAGGCAGTGTGTGTGCCTCAAATGATGGTTGAGTATTTTGTGGGCTTATGTTATTTACCTCATCATTCCACGTGTCACGATCACCTATATCCTTAGGTAGTGATAATAACAAACCTAGTGCTTCATCCAACTTACGGTTTATTGATACAGCACTATCCATAATTCCTTGGCAAACTAGGTCGCTTTTTCTATTAGCCTCACTAAAACGGGATCCTAAACATGGAGGTTGTTCATAAGAATCTATCCTAGATGAAGGCTCATATGATTCATAGGTGTCTGTAAATGAGGTATTTTGAACTCTTTGGTGTTTTAGCCACTCAACCTTATCTTGCAATCTTAGAAGTCTAAGTGTAAAGTCCATTTGAAGCAAATTACAAACAAAATCACAAAGAAAAGATAGACTACAAGAAAGCTACAAAATAAAAAAATAAAAATAAAAAAAATAAAAAAAAAATCTCACTTGATAGGAATCTAATGAGTAGACCTAATAAAAATCAAATTCAACCTAAAGCAAGTAAAAATCTCGGGTTTTAGAAGGAGGGGCGGAATTAGTTGTTAATCAACTAACCCAAAAGCTACTAATTAAACTAATGTGCAAGAAAATAGACTAGGGTTCTACAAGATAAGTGAAGCATGTCTACTCATGATATGCTACTCCTTGCTAGCTATCCAATTCTGCCTATTGAATTGTCACATCTTGTTTTAATTGACGGGTGTATTCCTTTATACCAATCATGGCGTGGCGTACTTACTTCCCCAATTTTATAAGCTCCTACTTCACTCCTATGTCGAGCCGGCTAAGAAGCTCCTAACATGGGATCATTAGAATTCGCTCATGCATTAAATACAACCATAAAAACCTAGTACACATCGGTTCATGTTTCTTAAGACGTTCAAGCAAGTTACACAATGGAGATCTACTAGTTTTCTTAAGCCTAACATTGATGAGACATTCAATACAAACAAGAATCAATAGGAAACAAGAATTATAAACTAAACCAACTAGATCTATTGAAGTTGTCACGCCTTAATTGATGGAGATAGACACACACATCAACAAGCCCTCATTGACGGAGATAGACACAAACATCAACAAGAAATCAATGAGATCTAATTAATTATATACAAGTTTCACACAATCATAAGTAGACACAAGGTGAATTAGCCAAACATCATCAAAGAAGAGCAATCAACAATGATAATGGAAAACATAATTAAGATAGAATCAACAAACCAATACATGATGTTTATGGAGTGATTGAAACCCTATAAGTTGCTGGAAAAACACGTACCTAAACCCAGGAATCGACCTTAGGGTTTAGGGCTTACAAAAAGTGAAGTTATGATGTTATATTTATAGGTAAGTTTTCTGCCGGCAAGGCATAACGGCGTCAAGAGTAAAATTCTGATGCCGTCATCTCGCATTTTCTTCACCAAATTGTAGATTTCTTCGTCCTCTTCGCGTGGGCTTTTGAATCACCTAAATCCGAGTTCGTATGCAAAAGTTATGACCAAAACAATATCACCTACTCCGCGCGCTAGTTTTGACAAGTTAACACGTGTCGGCCTTGGGTGACGCCGTCACGTGTAATTGTGTTCTGGGCCATCACCAAATTTACTCTTGACGCCCTACTTCTGACGCCGTCACGTTTTCTCTTGGCCGTCATCCATTTTGCTCCTGACGCCGTCAAAAAATCCTTCTTGACGCCGTTATCTACCGTTCCCAGCAAGGAAAATTAAGTCTTTGCCGTTTTCTTTAATTCTATGCTCCAAAAACGTCCAAAATGCCTTCTTTTCCAGAATTCACTCCCAAAGTACCTAAAATCACAAAAGGAACGATTTAGGGTAATATTTGATCAAATAAATTCGAATCCGGGCTTAAAAGACCCCTTAAAAGTGGTTCATTTTTTGCCTCATCATATACCCTTACACTTGAGATTTGCTTGTCCTCAAGCAAATATGCTTTTATTCTAATCAAAATACAAGTTAGGGGTCATTTAACACTAATATAAAAGTAATTACAATAAATAATCGTTCCACTAAAGACCAAAGACAAGCACGGGGGTCATATACTAGCACCTCACAAATAGTGTTTAGATACTCACATCTCTCGGGTGTAATAAAGTATAAATTACAATATGGAAATGGGAAACATCTCACTACCTGTCATAGCAAAATAGATTACCATAGGCTTGGGAAAGGATCAAACCTCCACCACATGGCGTAAGCACCTAGGATAAACTATCAAAGAGGTCTTTTAAAGGGTTATAACATTAGGTGTAGGGATATGGAATACACGGTTTTGTTGAATATAGGCAATCTTTACTGGTGGCGAGTTAATAATCTTGGTTAATTACATGTACAATATGGCGTTGCTAAGCCAAGACTAGACTCGACTTAAGCTAATAAATGAAAAATAACAAAAACATAAAACAAACATAGAATGAAACGGGATGGTAGTCCGTATGTTTTTTTTTCTCTTTTCTTTTTCTATATATATATTTTTTTTTCTTTTTCTTGATTTTTTCGATTTTTTCGATTTTTTTTTTTTTTTTTTTTTTTTTTTGCATACACTCTTACCCTACCATCCAAAATAATACATCATAGGGAATGAACATTCCTCTTACACTTGAATTTTTACATACTTTACAATAAACTAATCTAATAACTCGAATCAAGATAATCAAAACACTTGGAGTACCTTTTAAGATTAACGTACGTATGGGGGTAATAAAATGATGTTCTTCCCCATTACTCCATAACATAAGTACTTTACCCATGAGTCCCAATAGTCCCAAAACAATATGTACAAGGATATGACTCGACTTAGCAACCATGTAATCAATTAGATAATTAACTAAGGGTTTAAACAAATAACAATAATGCACTAAAGATGAGTGCATACACGGAAGGCTAAGGCGATTTGGTTGTACATTTAAGTGGGGTGTAACAAATTCTTCCTTTAAGTAAAATGCTTAAAGTTAGAAATGAAAAGATAGGCTCGGAGGGGTGTACTAGGGGTTTCGTGTACTAAAAATGAGTACAACGCTAAGGTGTGGGAAAAATTAGTTGACTTAACTAGCCAAGTAATATGACTTAAATGGTCAAGTAATTATGATACGGGTTTAACACAAGGGTGATCCTAATGCCTCTAATCATGTAGTAAATCCTACCACACGAATGTAGTCTCACTAGCGGTCTCGGGATGCATCACTAACGCAAGTTCTAGAATCTGAATGCTACCGGTACACTCATAAGCACGTAATAGTAATTGCTTTTCCTATCAAATCTAACGGCAAACCTCACATATTTGGGTGGAAAATTTTTCTGAATGGTACGGTTTCGTGCTAGTAATACGATCTCTTATCCACGAGACGGTTGCTAAGGCTAAAGTTTCAGTCCTAAATGTTGTAAAAAAATTTAAATTTGGCGCTAAAATTACACTAACAAGTATTTCTCATAGTTTTATTACACACCTACCATCAAACAAAACAAACTCAAGTGCAATAGTATCCTATAAGGTATCATCATTTACCCTCCCCTTACACTTAGGATGAACATTGTCCCCAATGTTCAAGTAAAGATGTAAAAGTAAAATAAGTAAAAGAATGAAATCAAATACTCCACTGATTCGCTCAGTATGGATAGTGAGGTAACAAGGTTAAATCTTCCTCCAAGAAAATGAACATTCAAAGCTTCCCTTCCAGAAATATAAATCATCTTCTTGTCCAATATAACTTGTTAAACCTGAGAAAACAAACACAAAAACCCAAAGCATCAATCCGAACAAAGAAAACTCACAACTAGATGTAATTCCAGACTTAGGAATAAAAACAAAACAATTAAAGATATAATGCTTGTGGAATGAATGTTTGCAGATTTCCTGGAGTTTATAAAACTAAAGAATCATCAAAAACTTTAAGACTCCGTTAGAAAAACAAAACTCGCAAAATTTCCAGAATTTTACACATGACGCCGTCAGGAATTAATTCCTGACGCCGTCAGAAGTGACCTGCAGAAATCTTTATGTTAAGTTTCCGGAAAATTTCTGGTAAAACTTATGTCCTACTTCCTGGAAAATCCTGCAAAACATCATTATGACTCGATACAAGCATTTGACTCAAACTATTACTAATATACATGTTAATTTAATATTGTTGTGGTTCATGCTCAATTTTGTTCTTATAAACAAATTTGGATCTCCCTTGCACTTACCTTTTGCAAAATACCTTTATATGCAATTAAGACGAAGTTAAAAATAAAATAAAGCATTTTCACAATTTACTTTGAAACATGAACCACAAACAATAAAAATAAAACATGCATACGGAAACAAATAAAATCAAACAAACAAACAAATAAAAACACACAAACAAACAAATAAAGCTTGGGTTGCCTCCCAATAAGCGCTTGTTTTTGTTCGAGTCACGAGCCTGACTCTACCCTTATTTAACGGAAATAGGGGAGGTTTTCCCTACACTTAGGATTAAGTGCGGGTGAAAGTAGCGATACACACCCTTAGGGTGGAAATATGCCACGTGAGGTAAAGGGGGTGAGTGAATGGCTTCCTTCATCCTAAAACTACCCGGATAATATTGGTTGATGGGTGGGTCGGTCCCTCTTTTGTCTCCAAGAAATATATTTAAGGATGGAAAGGTGTGTAAAGATTGAGGTTCCGGTTCATCAACAATAGGAAATTCCCTAGAACTAGGATTAAGGTTATCACTACAAGTATTCAAACCTATATCCTCAAGTGGTGCTTGGTCCAAGGGTTCTACCTCCATCGGAATTTCTAAAGTTTCTTCTACTTCTTCCGGGTAAGTCACAGGCAGTGTGTGTGCCTCAAATGATGGTTGAGTATTTTGTGGGCTTATGTTATTTACCTCATCATTCCACGTGTCATGATCACCTATATCCTTAGGTAGTGATAATAACAAACCTAGTGCTTCATCCAACTTATGGTTTATTGATACGGCTGTATCCATAATTCCTTGGCAAACTAGGTCGCTTTTTCTATTAGCCTCACTAAAACAGGATCCTAAACATGGAGGTTGTTCATAAGAATCTATCCTAGATGAAGGCTCATATGATTCATAGGTGTCTGTAAATGAGGTATTTTGAACTCTTTGGTGTTTTAGCCACTCAACCTTATCTTGCAATCTTAGAAGTCTAAGTGTAAAGTCCATTTGAAGCAAATTACAAACAAAATCACAAAGAAAAGATAGACTACGAGAAAGCTACAAAATAAAAAAAATAAAAAAAAAATAAAAAAAAAAATCTCACTTGATAGGAATCTAATGAGTAGACCTAATAAAAATCAAATTCAACCTAAAGAATAACTATTCCCCGGCAGCGGCGAAAACTTGATGCGTGGGAATTGCACCAGGCTTTACCTCTCGAGGGATCTCGAGAAGCTTACAACCCCCACCAGGCAGTGTACCTGATCGTTGTAGTATAGTATAGTGACAAGTACCGGGGGATTGATCGTTCAACTCAGGAATAGTGTCGTTAGGATTGAAATTAATCTAACTAGGTCTAAAGGTGAATGATGATTCTTTTTGTATTTTTATATTTTATGAAAAGCAAGTAAAAATCTCGGGTTTTAGAAGGAGGGGCGGAATTAGTTGTTAATCAACTAACCCAAAAGCTACTAATTAAACTAATGTGCAAGAAAATAGACTAGGGTTCTACAAGATAAGTGAAGCATGTCTACTCATGATATGTTACTCCTTGCTAGCTATCCAATTCTGCCTATTGAATAGTCACATCTTGTTTTAATTGACGGGTGTATTCCTTTATACCAATCATGGGGTGGCGTACTTACTTCCCCAATTTTATAAGCTCCTACTTCACTCCTATGTCGAGCCGGCTAAGAAGCTCCTAACATGGGATCATTAGAATTCGCTCATGCATTAAATACAACCATAAAAACCTAGTACACATCGGTTCATGTTTCTTAAGACGTTCAAGCAAGTTACACAATGGAGATGTGCCAGTTTTCTTCAGCCTAACATTGATGAGACATTCAATAAAAACAAGAATCAATAGGAAACAAGAATTATAAACTAAACCAACTAGATCTATTGAAGTTGTCACGCCTTAATTGATGGAGATAGACACACACATCAACAAGCCCTCATTGATGGAGATAGACACAAACATCAACAAGAAATCAATGAGATCTAATTAATTATATACAAGTTTCACACAATCATAAGTAGACACAAGGTGAATTAGCCAAACATCATCAAAGAAGAGCAATCAACAATGATAATGGAAAACATAATTAAGATAGAATCAACAAACCAACACATGATGTTTATGGAGTGATTGAAACCCTCTAAGTTGCTGGAAAAACACCTACCTAAACCCAGGAATCGACCTTAGGGTTTAGGGCTTACAAAAAGTGAAGTTATGATGTTATATTTATAGGTAAGTTTTCTGTCGGCAAGGCATGACGGCGTCAAGAGTAAAATTCTGACTCCGTCATCTCGCATTTTTTTCACCAAATTGTATATTTCTTCGTCCTCTTCGCGTCGGCTTTTGAATCACCTAAATCCGAGTTCGTATGCAAAAGTTATGACCAAAACAATATCAGCTACTCCGCGCGCTAGTTTTGACAAGTTAACACGTGACGGCCTTGGGTGACGCCGTCACGAGTAATTGTGTTCTGGGCCGTCACCAAATGTACTCTTGACGCCCTACTTTTGACGCGTGACGTTTTCTCTGGGCCGTCATCCATTTTGCTCCTGATGCTGTCAAAAAATCCTTCATGACGCCGTCATCTACTGTTCCCAGCAAGGAAAATTAAGTCTTTGCCGTTTTCTTCACTTTTATGTTCCAAAAACGTCCAAAATGCCTTCTTTTCCAGAATTCACTCCCAAAGTACCTAAAATCACAAAAGGAACGATTTAGGGCAATATTTGATCAAATAAATTCGAATCCGGGCTTAAAAGACCCCTTAAAAGTGGTTCATTTTTCGCCTTATCAATAGTTGAAGGAGTCTTTCTGTCAAGGCAGCTTTATTATCTTTATTATCTTTATTTTCATATCATTCGTAAAACCTTGGTGTGTCTTAAATGTTTTCCGCTGCTAAACCTTGTTTAATATTTTCCGCTGCTAAACTTTGTTAAATTTCCGCTGCAAACTCTGTTTTACTTTTTTTGCTGCTACTTTGATTTAAGAGTCCTTGTACTCTAAACGGTTTATAATTTGAATGATATGTTTTGCAACATTTATAAACGTCCCGTGTTGTGGTCGTTGACTATAAATGTGCTTGGTTTCATTTGCGTGGCGCCCCCAGCATGTCAGCTGCCGTATTTTGAGTTGGGGGTGTTACATCCGCCATGTCATCACATTCAGGCCATGTAAGCAACTTTTATAATTAATTTCGTATTTTTATAATTAATTTAATAAAATCCGTTGATCAAAAAAATCCACTATAGAGTTTCGAACCTGGATGGTTTGTAAAATTACACACTTGATAACCAGTAGACCAACATTGTTTTTATTATATTTTGCAAAACCATATTGATAAACGTTTGTAATTAATTATTTTTGCTAATCCTATATTTAATATGGGAACATTCATTCGGTATCCCTATACAAAACCCTAAAACAAAAAACCCCAACCATAGTGATTTGTTGTTTGTTTTTTAATTTTGTTTACAGTGGACATCATCTCCATCACCAGCATACTTCTAATCAATGTGAGACTGCATGTAACGATGAGGTATGTTTTTCTATATCACTGTCATTCACATATAAAGTATTCGGTATGTACTCTGGAAGTTTGTAATTATATGGTTAATGTTGTTTTGTATGTTTCTCATAAAGGCTACCGGTGATATTGCCGAAGAAGCTCTCAAGTTATCATTAGGTTTAATTTTATTCTATTTTTATCTTATATTTTTTTGGTATTTTGTGATTGTATAATTTCTCCTTTTTTTCTACCTATCTGTATGTTGATGCATTTTCATATGTAGGAACAGAAAGCTGTTCGACTTCAAAGCAGAAAGAGCAACAATCAAGGTTACATGGGAAAGAAACTAAGATGATGAATGGGTAGAGGATTCTGAACCGGATTAGGCCGCCAAGTTTATTTTGCTTATTAACAAAGTGGAATGTATTTTCATATCATTAACGTCATGGAGTGATTGTACTTATTGGTGGCATACCATGGAGCTCTATAGGATATCTTTTATAGAAAATAAGTCATATTTTTTTATCAGTAAGCTTACCTTTGTTTGTTTTAATCTAATGCTGGTGATTGTCTTTCAATTTTCTTTAATATCTTTTATCTCCTTGAAGTTGTGGTACAAGCCAGTTTAACCTGATTTTGCTTTTTTTTTTTAGCTCAAAAGGACTCGAAGGAGAGGATGATATATTATAGAAATATCAACATTGCAAGTTCTTTTATATATTTCATATTTGTTATCTGCAGCTATGAGACATAACCTGTTATAACTTCTTTTGTTTTTAATTTGTTGTACGATGGAGATTAAACATTATTTTTTTAAATTCAAACAGCACACGAGCTGTGGTTATAAATATAGTTTAACTTTCTATCTAATAGTATCTACATTTAGCGTCATGCAAGGAGAAAGGTGGAATCATAGACTTCAAATTTTTTAGATGGCTACAGATTTTATACTCAAAGTTACTACAGAATCTCATATATGTTCAGGTACATATATACAGTTATCAAGGGACTTCTATTTTTTTCTTCCAAGACAAAAATATCCGCGTTATAGAAGTGGTTTCCAAGACAGTTGCTGCTCTTGCGTCTGCTTATTTGGTTTTCAGAAAGTTTGAGCACACTTGCTCTAAGCTTCTACTTATGACGGCCGTTAGGGTAAGTACCTTAATATGTTGCCACTCAGTGTGAAACTTATTCATTTCGTATTTGGCAATTTACCATACGTATTATATATGGATTCTTCAACCCCTCAAGTCTTTCCATTCAGAACTGCAATAATTATCGAGCAACATTATCTTTTAAACATATGAAGTAGGTGAATTTGTATCTTAGTCTTTTAATTTACCTGTTTGAAATAAAACAATGTGATATTTTGTCATTGCATATGAGGATTTCCATAAGAGTTGTAATGTAGTGTATAACAAAGCTCTTTGGCCTTCTCTGCGCCGAATCTTTAAATGGCAGGCTTATATATTAATGTGTCATTTTTGGTCTACATGATTCACATGATCTCTATATTCCTTCCAAACATACTTTATAAACAAAGCGTCGTTCATCCATTGGTTAAAGTTTTTCGCTAAAAGTAAACAAATAACACAACAAGCTGCTGGTCACCTGCTTAACTGTTTTTTCTAATTTGCCTAGATAATATGATCAGTTACCAGCCATTTCACCGAGGAAAGTTTCTGAAACTAAACATTGTGACTTATCTGATGGTAGATTAGGTCGCGTGTCGAGAATCTCACCGGCCTTGCAATCACTTCTTAATCTCGCCCTCAAAATTCAAGGTTTGTCTATATCTATATCGGCTTCATTTAATATTGATAAAGCGATTGTTTGCATTTTGGTGTATGAAATTTTACGGGTATGAATCTTTATACGTGCTTTAACCTTGATTATACACCTTTCCATTCTGTCAGATATAATGGTTTGTACAAAAAAAATATTTGTCAATCAATAAAACTTGCGTAACATTTACTAAGTATCTATTGATTCCCGCTAATTATATTTTCTATGTAATAGGGTTATGAAATTCAGGAAAAAGTGGATTTGAGAGAAAGCAAATGCTTTGAGAATCTCTTCCAGGTCGGTTTGGCTTACCAGATTCAAGAATTTAGTTGCGAGAAGACGGACAAATGGCAAAAAACATTGGATAGGGATACGACGTTAGTCTTTGGCAAATAGGCTTCTCCAATAACAAATTATGGCTTCCCTGACCACATTTTAAATTTTTCGAATACAGTGAAGTAGCCTTTCGCGCAGATGTGAAAGATTCCATTCTTACAGGTATTCTCTTCTATCAGCTGCGATACCGCTAAAAATCAGTCCCTCAACATTGTTCTTTGATATATCATATTATATTGGAATCATCCAGCATGCATGTTGGAGACACAAAGGATTATGAGAGCGCAACTACGAATAAAGTGACAGTTAGAAATATCAGTATCCAGATTCTCAGGTTAGTACTGTTGCCTTGCATATTAGCCATTTCCTCATGTTGGATCAAAAGAAATTTAGGTGCACATACTTTCAAATAACATACCTTCAAACACACAATATGAAACTTAAACTGTTTTTGCCATGGCTTACAGTAACGGGAATGCTGCAACTCTCTGAACCCCTGCCACGTTCTACTGTTTAAATCCTAACATTCCTGAAACCGAGGAGATAATAACAATGTAAATACGACTATAGCATTATAAATCAGTGTGGAAAAAAAGTTCCCGGAGTATATCTTCTTATGTCTTCAGGTTTTCTCAAAATATTTAATACTGCATTTTTATAAACGGTTGTTTTCTTTTGCATTAATGGTTGATCAGGTAAAGCGATTGTATGACACTTTTTTACGACCATTAAAGTACTTATTGTTGCTTTGTCATTTTCAGATTGGTTGTTTGGTTGATATTCTTGGGTAGATTTGGAGGCCAAATACATATCAACTTCTCATGGGTCCAATGACAACCAACTTACTCTTTGGAAGTATCCTTCCATGTCTGAAATTGACATAACTCTGTGGGCATTCTTCAAATGAGTTACAGATGACGGAGGTATGTTGTTCCATTCATGGAGATTAATTTCCTAATATGCAAATAAAATTTTTCGTCACGGCTGTAAGATTCAAAAACTAAGGTAGAATCATCATACCGCAACTCATCTGTGCTAATATCAACTTAAGAATCAGACGGGATAAGTATAAGGAAGCCTGATGCATTGCTTATTTGGAAAATAAAACTCTTAAAAGGAGAATCAGATTATATGTGTAATAGTGTAAGTTGTATCCTAATTATAGAGATAGGAGGGTGTTTGGGATTGTTTAATTTAATAATGTAGGCGAACCTAATTTTGATGGTGCAGGTTTTGTCATCAAGCGTTAGAAGAAGCTGATGCGAATGTGTTGCCTTCGTTAAATTGGTTTAGGTTTGAACGGGTCATAATTTAGTACGGGTTATAACAGGCTGTGTTGGGTTAACCTACACTCTTTTTGTTCAATATTAAATAATTATAAATACTTCATCAGTCAATCATATTACAATGATAATATTAGTATGTTGATGAGAATCCGCATAAACATAAATCTTGGGTGACTGATAAGTTGTTAAAATTGATTGACGTATTTATCAAGCAAGTATTTATGTTTTGTCTGCATTCACTATTAGTTAATTGTTCAACTTTGGAACTTTTTATTGAATTACCCATTACGTCTCTCAATTTTGTATATATTTAAAATTTTTAAGGACTAGAACACACTTTCAAACTTAAAGGACCAAATCAACCACAAAAATACTATGGGAAAAACATTTTCTGTAAAAAGTATGTAGTTTTTTTTCCATCTTAAAAATAACTCTTTTTGAAAATAAGAAAAATAACTCTTCTATGATTACCGCTACTGGCCTGACCAAGCACCTGTATGGGCTTGGAAGCCTGATGGTTCTGACCTAGACGACTTTTTAGTCGCTCAAGGTTAAGCTAAGAAGCATTAATATACTGATGATAACCCATTTTCACATCATTCATTTCCAGGAGGTGAGAAGTGGGTATGTTGTATAAGTTATGGACTATACATCATATAGAATAACAGAAAGATATCATAAAGTAATAATCTGGTAGCATTCCTGGCCTCTCCATATAGTATAGTTACGAGAAATAAGAGGTCCGGTAGTGCTGTTATGGTATGTAATATATTTACTACAGTTATGGTAAAGTGTATTAGACACACATTTGAAATGGTCAATAACTGAATAATACCAAGCGTAGATCGAGAAAGAGATTACAAAATTAATCAATATACGAGTAGAAAAAACAAGAATCTAAGAAAATGCAGATTCGACAAAAACATGTTTCTTCTTTGGGAAAATGGTCAATAAATGAATAATACCAAGCATAAATCGAAAAAGAGTTTTTTTTTTTATTTGCCCAGACAGAATCGGAGATTACAACATTAATCAATATACGAATAATATCCTCTAAATCCAAAGTATATTTAGAAATAACTAATCACTGCAATTCCATGAGGAAATTTATTATTCTACTTTGTTGTTATTTACGACGTTATGACTTATCTTATGGCAGATTAGATTGCGTGTGGAAAACCTCACCGGCCTTGCAATATCTTCACAATCTCGCCACTCAAAATTCCAAGTTTGTCTATATCCATACCGGCTTCATTTAATATTGATAAAGCGATTGTTTGTATTTTGGTGTATGAAATTTTACGGGTGTGAATCTTTATACGTATTTTAATCTTGATTGTACCCCTTGCCAGAATTGGTCTCACAACGACTTGGGTGATTCTAATATAGTAGTTGGTCTCAAAAGAGGATAAGATCATGTATTGGCTTTGCATAACTCAGGTATTCTGCAACTTTTTTTTAAAGTCAATAGATATTCGGTCTATTGTGTTTGCATATAGTCATGCACGCTTCTTTACGAGTAAAATAAGCTGTTCGGAATAAGCAATCTTTGCAGCATTATTGTCTCTGTTCAAGTGAGCAGAAGTTCATATAGACATAGTAGGCATGAGTTATTACAAAATAGTTTTGGTAAAAACTCATTAAGTATACATCTATGCATGGCACTAATCAAGGTTATAGTCAATCTTAGATTTAGATTAATACGTAGTTAACTATACTAAATTGGGAGTGTAGCTCATATTGGTAGTATTATTAGCAACGAATATCTGAGTAAAAAGAGGGGTAAATAAGTTATCTTAATATTTCTCAAATTAGCAATTTCGCTGCTTTAGGTGTGAAACTGATTATCGACCTTTGTATAATCAGATGACAAATAATCATAATCAATGATCAGAATAATTATATCAAAACACCAAAAGCTGATTATTATGACACTAACAACTCAGTTTTGTTACTAAAAATATCATTTTTTAGGATCTTCTCTAAGGTGTAGAATGATTTGTTTTTTCAATAAACCGTGACTGATAATCCTTTTGCAATTTTCCACATTGAGATCAAGGATGATATAAAAACAGAAGTCGCTAATGACATTCATCTTAACAGTAATATTTGTTGATTTTGTTATTCAAATATTGGGAAACAGTAATAACAAAAAGAGGGCATGGATTAAAAATTGTGATGATCCAAAATCCCTTATATCTCTATATTCTACTATTTGCATTCTTTTTGCAACACATTCTGTTTTTGGTTCTCATAATCTCACTTTTCTGAACTTTCAGGAACAGAATGTTGAAGCACCACTGCAAGATCTAGGGGATGACATTCATCATAACAGTAATATTTGTTGATTTTGTTATTCAAATATTGGGAAACAGTAAGAACCAAAAGAGGGCATGGATTAAAAAATCTGATGATCCAAAATCCCTTATATCTTTATATTCTGCTGTTTGCATTTTTTTGCAACACATTCTGTTTTATAAATAGATCATCCTCCAAACAAAAAAGGAACAAATGTAAATCTGTTTCATTTCTATTGATTTGGATAATTTAGTCTTTTGTTTACTTAGAGAGACTATATAGGTCAATCGTGGCGGACATCTAACTCCTGATTACTCCATTGGCTCAAAAGTTGTAGCACTACCTACATGGGACGAATAATAGCAGGTGGGCATTTGAGTTATACTGTGGCTATTATTATCCCACTACATTTTGAATGCAGATACGTGTTTGGTGTTGGTCACATCATGAACATTGGCACATGGCAGAGATGGATGCAACAAGGATGGTGTCTGAGTGTTAAAAACGAGATTTCGCAATCGGTTTTGATTATGGCTGATTGGATTTGTGTTTGTTAAGTACGATGAGGGTTTTGAGTTTGATGTTGCTCAACCCAATATAGACGTGTATTTTTAGTGATCAGTTTCAATGGTGTTTCATGGATGTTTCATTAGCTTGAAGTTGCTTATTCCAAATCAGTTATATAAAGTACTTGGCAAATTAGCAGTTTTGGTAAGCAGTCCCAAATACCCTCATCTGGTTCAAAGATTGCAACCTTTTTTCAATTTATTTTATTGATAGTTGATTCGCGCATCGAATAAATGCTTTTGCAGTATTGGAGAGACTGTTGAAGCGGAAAAATGGTGCTTCTTTTGCCCAACTTACCGTAAAGGTATTTTACATGATTGTGCATATTTATTCATCTCAAATTATAATTTGTTGCAAAGCTATGTCTAATATCTTCCAGTTTATTGTGATAAGCTTGAAAGCTTGGGATTAGCGTGAAGGTTAGCTCAATTCTTTTCATCGTTATTTATGATGTTAAATAATTTCCTGACCATATTTGACATACTGCTACAACAAGGTATTCAGTTGCTATCCTTTGGGAATGATCACGGTAATACAGAAAATTAGAAAGGAAAAAAAGGTTTCAGCAAAAAAAAATTTGTTTTTTTTTGTTTATTTTTTCTTTCAATTATCCATATTCGTTTGAAGTTGTTAATGGCTAATTGATACTTTGCGTGTTGCTTCTTTGTTTGTCTCAGTTAGATGCTCTTACAACAAAATGTGGGAAGGAAGGGGATGGGTTGTTGAGTGACATTTGAATCACGTTAGCAAAATCTCGCATATCCGGTAATGCGTGTGTTGTATTTGAAACCTTACCGTTCTGCATGGATTTAAGAGTCTCAACAATATATATTGAATCGTTAGCAAACCATTGATTTAAATAGATACATGAATATTGTTACAGGTCCTACTGAGAAGAGTTACATGAAAAGATAGAGCCACACACTAACCAAAATCTCTGATAGTTTTACAACTCACCTGCAACAATATACGTGAAGTAAGTTAGTGTGTGGCTCTATGTTTAGCATGAAAAGGCCAAGTTCCAGAACACGATGTATGGCATTATATGCACTATCTAACTGAAACGGTAAAGCTATAATATTACATTATTGTTTAGGTCATATATTGGTTGAAAGAAATTAAGAAGGAAAAAAACTTTCTGTAATTTCTAATTCTCACTCTTGAAACACTGAATAATGAAATTGAAAATGTGTATGAGTTTTGTACTTTTGCACATTGCTTAAACTATTGATTTGTGATGCAGGCCAAGCTTTTAAAGAATTTGAATGGGCAGATACGCCAGATATGTAGTGGCATAGTTGGCGTTATCGAAATTGGTGAGGACAATTAAAAATTGAAGACCTCACAAAGTTTTAAATTGATTCTTGTGTCAATTAAGTTTAGATGATTTCGCATAAAATGATGGAAGATCAGATAATCGTAGTTTTGACCACTCGATGATCAAGATACTTAGAACAAGAATTGGAAATCCAACAAGAGGTCTGATTTGCTTTGGCAGTTGAATATCGATGCCACTATTCTTCTATTTCAACTTATCAGGTTTTATGAACTAAAATGGATTAGTTTCTTGATTGTTTCTTTCTTTTGTTTTAGTAATGGTGGGTGCAGGTGTGCAGTGGACAAAACATGGAGCAAAAATTGCAGAAGCTCATAGTTTAAGTCGATTTTCTTTGCTCATATGGTAAAACTATTTTAGAATTCAGAAGAGTTTGATTTGTATTTTTATCTTTATTGGACTATATTACAGGTGATCGATGTTATTGCCACCAAGATTCTAACTTCTAAGGATTTTGAGCACTTGAGTTACGTACTTCTGAGAAGTATTTAATGACTATGGTACTTGATGGTATGTGTTATGTGTATATACTGATAGATTCTTTCACGAGTTTTCATATGCTATCTCAAAATATAATGGTTGATAATAAGTATTTAATGACTATGGTACTTGATGGTTGCTTGGGGTAGCTTATTAAAACGACCAATTGCTTATTGATACAACAAATAAGCATTTTTCGGTGTTGATATTCAAGCAAACTCTTTACTTTTTTGAAAATTGATTCTCATGTTTCTTTTATGAGTTAATTAATGATGTTTTCTTAATCAAAGATGAAGATAAGGAATGAGTTAGTCTTAGGTTTCAGTATTAACTATGAACATTGCATGTAAATACAGTGTAGTGCTAAAAGTCACTAATAATTAGTCTTCCGAAGTCCTCAACTGATAGTTAGTCTTCCATTTGTTAGTGCCAAAAGTCACTGATAGTTAGTGTTGACAATAAAAAAGGATAAATAGTAGCATTTGTAGTCTTACACATATATAGTAGTAGTATTATTTAAAGAGCATAATCTAAGAGGGCATTGACTTACTGATAGTTAGTCTTCCAATAGCTCAAAAGTCTAAACTATAAAATGGTCTTGGTTAATTGATGCATTTATAAATTGGGAATGTCTAACCAATGCCCTAAGGGCATTGGTTAGACATTCCCTTATAAATTTCCTTTGAATAACTTCATTTCATATTTCCTTTAGTTACTTGGATCTATTTTCATATTTGCTCATTCATCGCATAGATAGTTTGTTTTGGATCTTTCTTCATATTTTATTTGGTCATTCATTCAATCTAAGAAAACGACATAGAAGCTGAATTGGTTAAAGTTGCAATGATTGTGATCTTTGGGTCACTACATGGGAAATTGGTTACATGTGTAATTTCACTGATAACATTGAAATGTTAATACAGGAAGTTCACAATTTAAAGGAAATGCAGGGGAGGGTTCAGCAGCATATAGATGGTGCTAAAATTAGAGGAGAGTGTCTTTTAGATGGTGTTCAAAGTTGGGTAGAGGCCGCGGGTACTCACATATCCATTGCGGAACATGTTCTTCAAGAAGAAATTGATGCCAAGACGTGCTTTAACAACTTAAAACACCGCAATCAATATGGTAAGACGACATTAGAAAACATTCCCTCACTTGTGAAGCACCATTCCCTCACTTGTGGTAATATTTTACTTAAAAGAAGGTGGTAGTTGTTTAATAGTGTAGGAACATCAGTGAAGACCTTAGCAATATTGAGATAAATTTACCCTTAAATTTGAAGCCTGTAATTTGTTACGGAATTGAGTTATTTGAGATATTTTAATAGCTATCATATCATAGATCTCAAAGGTAATTGGTTAAGGATTATTAATTTTAACAGCTTATACCTTATGGTATACTTAAACTGATTGGAATATACATAAATTTTATTGTAGTGCTATGTAATGTATGATGATAAGCAAGTTATTTATGAATGCACTTACAATTTGTAACTTCTTTGAATAACACTTACGCTTCCAAGACAACTGTTTGCTTATATATTTTTTTTCTTCTTCTTAATTTGTGTTAGTTCAAAATATATAATAAAAAAGAATAAAGATATTGTCTTTCACACACATTCTAATTATTTTTTATTTTATTGCAGGTTTAATATTTCATGGTTAATCAACATCAAAATTTAAGGTAATACATATTAAACTTTGATATTTTTGGGTTCATTTTGTTTTGAAGTGGGTTCCTTATTTTTTTAGGATCAATTTTGAGATCACATCGTTATATTTTTTTTACTGGCAATTGATTCCAGATTCAAAGGATTTTACAAGGATTATGGGAAACAATTCCAAGTAAGTTATAAGACTTACACGCCAACTATTTAAGAAAATGCCTAAATGAAAAAAAAAAAAAAAAAAAAAAAAAAAAAAAAATCTCACCTGATAATCACTTAGTTAGGACTTTCAGTTGCTTATTCTGTTATGATTTGGACAGGAATCTTGAGCTGGCAGGTTATAAGAGCAGTATAGGGTATGTTAAATGGAGAAGCATTTGCAAAATGGTGATATTATGAAACTTGATACTCCGTAATCCGTATAATGGAAATATGGACTTGCTTCTCTATCGCCCCTGTATTGAGACCATGATGAGTGTTGTATAATTATTTTAAAGTTAAACATGTATTTCTCATCTGCAACTTTAGAAAAACTAAATAATGGATGAGTAGTTGACTATAATATGTTGTTTTTTTCCCCAAGTTGTGAGTTTGATTACTAAGACAAATACTTCGATTTGAGTTCAAAATCGAGACTGTTAGTATCGCTATTGGCTTATTTAGACAAAATTGTAGATTTAGAAACATCTAGCAAGTAATAATTCATATCGTGGATTGCTAAAATCATGAAGTTATTGATGTTTCCAAGTCATTGAACAAGTCACTTTTAGCGTAAAACTTTTTGTTAGTGATCGTATGTTGTTAGTTACTTATTTTTATTTTGATGTTCACAAAGAGTGTTAAGATTTTAGTCACTCAATACAAGAGACCAATGTGTGAGCACTTATACAGCATAATGTTCAACCATTTAGTAAAAATGTCATGAGAATGTTACAAGTTGAGTGGTCTATGTTATATGAGCAAACAAAAGTTGTATTTACTTGGGCTTTTATGGAGATTCATATATTTTCACGACACAATCGGGTCAAAAAGAACATTCATGGAGCAATTATTAATTTATTAATAAAGAAAAAGGTTTTAGAGATTTTGATATAGGTTAAATTGTTTCAAATAAGCTAATCAAGATACCCATTAAGTTATGTATTATCACAATACTATTAGTTTTATTCCTTTCGAATTTTACATACATCTATTGTAACTTTTTACTCCATATTTAAATTGTTACTCTATATGTATCTAATTACATACTAATACCATTTTTTTTTTAAATGGCAAGTGAGTAGTTAGTGATTTGAGCCCACAGTGACATCCAATTAGGCAGTATGCAAGCCTTGAACCTTTCTCCTTAGGGGATAAACCCTACTCCTGCTTCTATTTATTTCGGGCCCCTGAAGGTCCATGGTGAGACTCGAACCTGAGACCTCTCCAAGGAAACCTCCCCAAGGTACATACCAATACCATTAAAGATCCATTTCACATAATATCATAAATCGATCTCTTATATAAAAACTAATCAAATATACAAGTACGCATGGTGATTTTTCAACTCATTGTTGTAGCAATTTCACATAATACCACAAATTGATCTCTTATATAAACACTATTCAAAGGTTTTAAATTTACTCCCTTATATGAGATATTGATTTGACTTTGTACAGAGACAAAATGTATTTTCAAGTCGACATCAATGAAAATGGTGATAAATTTACGCCACAAAGGTTCCTCCATTTTAATCATTTGATAGTTACAAAGAGCTTAATTTAACACATTCGCATCTCCAAATTGACCCACTACTTTGATGTAAGTGAGTGGTAGCATCATAGTTTATTTGTTGATATTTAAACTAAGTATTGGTTGATTTACATGTGTTATTTGTTGTTGTGTAGAAAGAATCACCACTTGGGTCACAAACATATTACAAAATATAGATACCGGTTAACAAGATCAGGTTGGATCGGGAATAGGTAAAAATTTGTTTGGATCAAAGCATGACATTTGAAAAAAAAAATACTTATCTTTGGGTGGTTTTATTTTGAATTTCATAAAATAGACAAATTACTTGAAAATTTAACTATTCCTAAAAGATAACTTTTCAATAGAAAGTATTTAGATTGGAAAAAGTTAAGGCTTATTTGAATGTATGCGTTCATTGATGGATTTTGCAGATTTAGACTTTTGAATGGAGCACTGGGATGGAGACTCTAAGATGTGTTTGTCATGCAAAGGTAACTCTTAGTGGCTCCTTCGCTAATATGCTGGTTATTTCGTACACATAGGCGCAAAAGGTTAGTCAAATCTATTTAGGTCTTATAGTTGGTTTACAAGTTCTTTCATGTGCTATCTATTTTCTACATTGCTCTTATATGATTATATGAATGCGTTTTTTTCCTCCTTCTAATGGCTTACTTCATTATAACTGTCACTATCTATTTTCTTTTTTGATGACCAACAATCCATGTATTTGACTTCTTAAAGTTTGACTTTTTATTTTTTTTATTATTTTTTATTTTGGTGTTCACGGAATGACCATGGACTACTCAAGTATTTGACGTTGACTACATACCTTTGCTCTCCAAGACTGTTACCGGTTGGAGAAGACGATACATGCACCCTTATTATTTTAATTGTTACAAACCAAGTTGTTTATCGTATCATTCACATAGTACTTATTATTCCCTTCATAAAATAATTAAACCCATTATATTCATTGTTGTTTGTTATTTACATGTAATATAGACAACTGAGTTTAATGATAATATTTTGACAATTTTATTCATGTAACTTGAACTATTTTATAACCTTCGTTAACCAGCCAGCCTCATGTGCAAATACATATGCACATTTCAAGTTTGCAACCCCTTTTTTTAAGATATTCGACTGGTTTGATTCTTAATAAATTGTTTTTTCTTCTGAGAAATTACGAAGAAAATATAATTTTATTTGATTTTTAAATTGCTAAAGCAAAACCCATAAAACAACCTTAGTTAATATAGCTGAAAAACACCTGATCTATATAATTAAGATTTTTTGGGTATTAAAGTGGATTTAGCTAAGGAGAGTTGAAGAATGATAGTACTAAGGATGGCTAAACTAATATCCGGTGACAGTGTTGGTACTATTTACGCATTGTCGTGTATGGTCATTAGCCTGTCGGACAATAAGATGCAATTTAAACTCAACAGTAGGCAATTCTTTGTTTCATTCTATTTGCAATGACAATTAATAAAAGTCAAGGCCAAACTCTGTCGACAGTTAGGTTATTTCTATAGAGGCTGGTTTTCTCACACGAACAACTATATGTGGTTGTATCAAGAATGAAGAGTGGAAAGGGACTGAAGATTCTTTGTTGTGATAAGGATGGTAAATACGTAAAATCAACAACAAGCGTTGTAAACAAAGAAGCTTTATTTCGCATTTGAGGTTATTTAGTTGTATGCGTTTGAGTTTATTTAGTTGTATACTTTATTCCCTTTTATATGATTACTGTTCATTTCTTTATGTACCATATGCTCATATTTTTTGATGTGTACTTACTTCATAAGTGAGCAATAATATCTTATTTGTAGCTTCAGATACTTACGTCAATGTTTTGGAGCAGATAATATCAAGTGTGGAGTACTGCCACAGGAACATGTACTCGGGTTTCAAAACACTGTAAAAAAGTTTTATGCATGCTTCTTTGTATGTACACTTTTCAACTATTTTTTATCACACTTCTTTACACATAATACATATTTCCACAAGTCTGGTTGTCTCTTCGGTGGATAGTTTGCTCCCCTGACAAATAATATGCAACTATCTCAAAAGTGAATAAAATAAACACAATGAAATGTTTTTTTGTCAAATTGTTTAATAATTAAAAACGGTGAACTAATTTCATACTTAACGCATTAACAAACAAGCCCTACTTAGTTAAAACCTTACAAGCAACTTAATAAGTCATGCCCGCCCATCGGGTGCTTACTACTTTGGTTCGTATCCCTTTTAAATCTTCTTTTAGAACCTACATATGGTGTGCAAGTATTCTAAGAATAATAAATATATAGGCGTGAAAAAGTTTTATGCACGCTTCTTTGTATGTACACTTTCCAACCATATGATGCAACTAAATAATGATAATACATGTCTTCTCAAGTGAAATCAGGTTACTATTACACATTTTAACAGCGGCTACTGTGAGTTTGTGACTTAATAATCATAATCATAATCACAAATCATACATAGGATTCGTCATATATTAATACTTTTATCTCAATCATTAATTTTCTCACCTCAATGAGTTAGGGGTTGCTTTTGCAAAACAACTTGAGTGTTTTCAGAACTGCTTAGGGTGTGTTTATTTTTTCAAATATACTTTGTTACTGTTATGTCCGTAAGCACGCAAACACCTTGGCTTAGTCTATGTTATTTGCGTATCCACTGTCTTGGCTTTATTTCTTAAAAACACATTGACTATCCATAAAAATCATACACAATCAAATAAAAAACTCATTAAAAATATTAATCTCATATTAACATAGCAATAATAAATCATCCACATTAATTTCTTTACAAATTATTTACCAACAAATACAACCTTCGTACACATACATCAAACCATTATAGTTTTTAAAACGAGTAAATGATATTGATATTAACTCAATGTATTTACTTTTATAATCAGGTTTTTTTGAAGGGTAGTTATAGTTGCAAATTGAATTAATTTTTGTTTATAGAAGTTACTACCTCTATTGTTTACCCATGTCACAAAGGCCATTTCATATACAGAGTATCACAGGCTCATTTAGGAACGTGTCAAGTGAATCTATGGACATGCATGCGAACGAAGTGAAGATTGTAAAAATGGCATATCAAAAGTAACTACCATTCTGTATTCGTTTGTTTTAATAATAGTGAGTTAATTAATTGATTTATATGAAGGAAATGATGATTGTAGAGATATTTTCGATCTGTTTTGCAAAGACAATTAATAAAATCAATTCCAAAGCAAAATAAATGACAAGCTGTTGTATACAAGAAGCTTTATTTATTTTACGATGTTCATAATTCATTAACCATTACTTAATTTATTCATTGGCCAACAAGCTGTTGTTGTATACAAGAAGATTTTCCAACCAGTTTTTACCCGCCTTCTTTTGCTATAGTAAAATATGACAACAATAATTATAAGTCATGCCCGCCCATCGGGCGGGCTTCGAAGTCTAGTATATATATATATATATATATATATATATATATATATATATATATATATATATATATATATGGAGACTTTCTTACGAGAACCATCTTATCTGCGAGAACTGAGAAAACCACCAAAAACATGCATGCACGCCTTTTAAAATACATGCAAATCATCAATAATCGTAAGTATCCACCTATGTTCTTCAATATCATCATAAACTCATCCTCTTTTTTCAGAAAAACCTTACACACGGCCGCAATATTATCGTTGCAAGCCTTATAAGAACATACATGCACACCTTCAAAGAAAAATTTTGTATTTCTGATTTCTTATCAAATTCTTTAGAACAACTATGTTTTTTTTAAAACATATGTGTTGTTTTTAGAACATATGTGCAAAAATATAATTATTGAAGGCGTGCATGTATGTTTTTAGTGGTTCTCTCAGTTCTCGCTGATAAAATGGTTCTCGCAAGAAAGTCTCACTATATATATATATATATATATATATATATATATATATATATATATATATATATATATATATATATATATATATATATATATATATATATATATAAAATCTAGATCAAGTAAGATCAAACTTGTTAGGAATACGATTATTCATATTAAAGACTCGGTCACCCCGAGTATAGTTTAGCATTATGTAGTTCGTAGTATTTATCGTATTAGTTAGTAATTAGTTAGTATTTGTGGAGTCGGGTCGGGTCTTTACCCACTTTCAGCTCGATCCACAGCGCGACTGGGGGCGTTTATTAAGTTGTGTATAAATAGCCCTCTCCACCCAAGGAGAGGGTTGAACCTTTCACTTCAACAAGCTAATACACAAAGTTTCTCTCACTAGAAAGGCTTCCTCTATCTCTCTAAACTTCTCTTACAAATTCGATCCATAATACTCCTAAACCATCATCCTTGTTTTGATAATTAGTATACTACAATTGGTATCAAGAGCCATGGTTCCATCCTAGGGCTTGAGTATACTCGAATTTGTGGTTTGGTTGTGTGACTAGTTTATGGTTCGAATGGTTTTAGCATTTTTCCTCATTGTTTGATTTCGTTTATTATTATTTGGTGTAGTTTTATTGTACTTTCGTGTTTAGAAGGGTTGTAGGTACCTTGTCTTGCTTTTGGATAGATTGTTTCATGAAGTTCGTAGACATTTGAGGTTATTCGAGTTGATTTCTTCCTAGCGAGTTGGTGTTTTCTTACTCGCGAGTTGGTTATCTTTGACAGAGAGTTGCTGACCTTCTGACCAGCAAGTTGTCTTTTACTAGTTTTGAGTAATACAGACAAATCGCTAAGATAGCGACATTTTTGTCTCATTACGTAGCGAGTTGCTTATTCCAGCGAGTTGATCAGATTCCAGCGAGTTGTTCAGATTTCAGCGAGTTGTTCATATTTCAGCGAGTTGTGAATTATAGCGATTTGGTTTGTTTAGAGAGTTGGCAATTTCAGAGACTCGGTATCCTTAGCGAGTTAGAATTTCAGCGAATTGGTCATTTCATCGAGGTACTGCTCTAGCTAGTTGCTAATTGCTATTCTAGCGAGTTGATCCTCTTCAGCGAGTTGCTCATTTTTTTGAAATTTAGTGAGTTAAGGTTCAGAGACTTGGGATTTTGTAGTGAGTTGCTTGTTTAATCAGTGTGTTGAGTAGTTTTAGCGATTTGGTTCAGTGTCAATCTTGTGACTTGTGAATTCGTTGCGACTTAAGTTGTTACGACTAATTCGACTATAACTTGACGTTGTGAGATAACACTTATGACTTGACTTATTACACGTTGATCGGTTATAACTTGACTTGTTGCGACCTAACACATATTACATTTTGATCAAAACCTTGTACTAAGACTTAACCATTAACCACAACATGGCTTACTCTTTCAGACGACATTCAAGCTGCAAGGTCTGATCTGACACGCGTCCTCCGATGCTGGATAGAACTGATTATGAATCGTGGGCCCAAAGGATTCGTCTCTACTGTTTGGGGAAATAGAATGGTGTCAACATTCTGAAATCCATTGACGAAGGACCCTTTCAAATGGGCACCATTAGAGACACTGTCGAAACAATTGAAAATCAAGCTGCTGTTCTTGGACCAGACAGACCACGCACCTACAGTGATCTATCTGATGAAGAAAAGAAACGTTATGATGCTGACATGAGAGCATCAAACATTGTCATTCAAGGGCTCCCTAAAGATGTCTACAAGCTCATCAACTACAACATGGAAGCCAAAGCGGTTTGGACAATGTCAAAATGCTTCTTGCCAGGTCTGAGCTAACCAAAGAAGATCGTGAGTCTCAGTTGTATGATGAATTTGAGCACTTTAAGATGAATCCAGGCGAAAGTATCACTAACTATTATGTTAGGTTTCACAAGCTGGTTAATGATATGAGGATCATCAAGATGACAATGCCTAACATTCAGCTTAACTCAAAATTTGTGAATAACATGGCACCTGAATGGGATAGGTTTGTTACGGCTGTTAAACTCAACAAAGGTCTCAGGGATACTAATCATGAACAACTGTACGCTTATCTCCAACAACATGAAAAACACGCTGCTTATGATCGGTTAATGCGGGAAAAACTCAATCCTACGGCAACAAATGACTCTCTCGCATTTGTTTCAAATGTTCAGCAGCTCAATCAATCTAGCTTCTAATGATCAAGTTCAACAGCATCATCCTTCACCTTTGTCAACTACAACACTTGGTCATTCATCAACACCCTCACCATCTGCTTTGAACACTCATCTGGATTCTGGATACTCCCACACTGACATGATGATTGATAATCTTTCCAATCAAGTTTCTTTGCTAGTCCACCAATTCAGGGCTACACTTCCACAAACTAACAACCGACTTCGGACCTCATCTAACCCATGCAATCAGGAAATCGTAGAAGATGGAAGGGTTGTGGTTCAGAATGTGCAAGGAAGACAAAACTTGAATCAAAGGAATGTTGTTCGGGGTAATGGGTCTTATAGAGTCAGAAATGCACTTCAGGGACAAGCTAGGCAACCTAAGTGCTATAACTGTGGAGGATTGGGTCACATAGCTAGGAACTGCACTCAACAAAGCGTCCACAAAACTCTAATTACTTCAAAGACAAGATGTTTTTAATGCAAGCACAAGAGAATGGAACTGTTTTGGACGAAGAGGCACTACTCTTCCTGGCTGGTGATGAAGGGAATACATTTAATGCTGATGTGGATGATCAACATGTTCAAGATATGGCACTTAATGACCCAAACATCTTCCAAGTTGAAGACTGTGATGCATTCGACTCAGATGTTGATGACGAACCCATAGCTCAAACCATCTTCATGGAAAATCTGTCTGCTGCTGTATCCTTATCACAACAATCTATCTCTGAGGTACCAAATTCCTATAAACTGAATAACACTGCCGATCCACAAGGGGTTTATGACACGGTACAACTCACGGATGTTGATTACACAGATACCATTGATATGGGGAATAGCAATCTTATCCCATATGAAAGGTATGTGAATGACAATAGCCTGTCAGTTGTACTGAGTGGTACACCTTCTGTTGATGTAAGTGAATATGAGTTGCATGAGCACACTGTGTATAACACTGATGACTCCTTGACCACTAGATTTAACATCCTTAAGGATCAGGTGACTATATACGAACAACGTGCTAAATTTGAGCTTACTGAACGTGAGCAGAAGATGGAATGGCAAATGCGTGCATACATATCAAAAAATACTTTCAAACAAGAAACATTGAAAAGGGAGTTACTATCTTTGCAAAAACAATTGGATCAAACTGCCAAACAAAAATAGGAGATTCAAAAAGGGTTAACCACACTCAAACACGATTTCAAAGATAAAGAAACAAAACTTCTAAATGATTTCTCTAATATTAAAATGTTGAAAAATAAACTGGAAGAAAAGTTGTAGACGCAAGGCCAAACCATGCAAACTGCTCAAATGATGCAAAAACACAGGAAATTAAGTGATGAATTTAGTGAAAAGGATGCCACTAAACCAAAAGCCAACTTCCTTAGAAACGGTATAGGTGCACAGCCTGCATTATATGATGCAAACATTATGCTTGAGCCTAATCATGCCCCTCCTGTTGATAGATCCGATGATGAGACCAATGAGATAGAAGATAGAACTAGAGAAAAATTAGCTGAAAAATTGAAGGATCCCCTGTGCATTGCTAATAATATCGTGTTTCACTATCACTACACTGATGATAATCATTTAGCTATCTTCGTCCCTCAAAAGAACTTGACTCCAGAGCAAATATTTTGGAACATAGACTTACAGAAAATGAAAGCTGAAAGACTTGAGGGCAACACTCGTACGATTTTTAAGATAGCTGATACTACACTATACCCTCAACATACACTGTAATACTCTAATTTGACTATATGTTCTCTGTCAACTATTCACTGATTTTGAGAAAACATGTAAAAAGAGAATAACACCAACAGGGATTACTGAAGGGAAAAGGGGATTTGAACAAACGAAATAGTGTTACTTAACAGAGGTCATGGCATTTTTTAAACTTCTCAAAGAACATTTTGAGGGTCTTCAAAAAACCCTTGACAATGATGTGACTAAAATGAAAGAAGTTTTCAAAACTGTGGAAAATGAGGGAAAATTGGCAATTGATCTTAAACGCAGTGAAGTTGACAGAAAAAATCTTCTCATCATGAATGAAAACTTGATTGCTAACTGTGTTGCACAAGATGTATTTTATACTGTCACTGATTCTGCATTATCTGCTCGTCAATTTCATGAAATGTCAGTTACCTTGAATGTTTTTCAGAATCGTGTTGTTGAGCTTGAGGGGGAGAATTTAAAATGACATCAAAAAATTCAAAACGACAACCATGATAACATGGTCAGGCATTTCTCAAAACTAGAGATTGATAATCTTAACTTACAATTAAAGTATCAACATCTAGAAGAAACAATTAAAATCTCAAATGCCAAGACATCTTCGGATGTTCCTGAATTTGATGCTTATTTTGAATTAGCCAAACGGGATGAAAAAATTCATGCTCACACTAACACGATTCGAAAGTTGATTGTTGAAGTTAAGACCTTGATAGATCTTATTGAGCACTCTAGAATCGTTAGCAATGTTATTGTAATCAACAACACACTAATAGACAATCTCTGCAACTTGTATTTTTAAAGCGGAAATAAAACACAAGCTTTTATCTAAGAAATCTCGATCCTCTATGGATCTTTTATAATAATAATAACTCACTAAAAAGTTGTTCAATACATAAACGTGTGTTCCTTTTATACACAAGGAACCCTAAACCGTTTCACAAGAAACGTATATTCTAAAAATTCTAATAGATATGCATTATCACTTCCTAAATAAACTCATGCATATCCAAACTATATTACATAAAACACGGAATTACTAAATCCGCAGAAACTAATAAAGCTGAAACAAGTCTTCAGCAGATATACTACTTCAGCAGAAACAAACCCTTCAGCAGAATCTTTTCAGCAGAAATAGCAGCAGAATCCTGACTTCACAGAATTCCCAACAATCCTCCCCTAATCTTGAATTTGACCTGGTTAAGTTCAAGATTCTTGATAGATCTTCCAAATAACATACCAAGAGGATTGTAAGAGCACCAGCAAAGAATCATCTTTAGTAAAATCTCTATGATCAGCATATACTTGAAAGCTCCATTCGTTGCAGCAACAAATGACTTAAGGTACATCAAAACAAATGAGTTTCATACTATTCTCATCACTTCCAGGTGTGTTAACTCCTGTGAGAGGTGAATCATTGAAAATAATGGATTTGATGTCTCTTTACCAATAGCCATCACTACTGGAGTAGCCAAGTGTTCAAAGGTACACTGATAACCACATGATTTTTAGCAAATCATCAGCTATAAACGGATTTGAGATGTCTTTACCTGTAGCCGTTTGCTCAGGACTAGCCAATTATCTTGATGAAAATCATCTTGGTTAACTGATTACCAAATATGGTTTTCCACTGCCTTTACCACAAGCCATATACATGTGGGCTAGCCAATTATTCAGAATCCATAAATGGAAAAATCCATGGTCAATTGACAACCATTTCAACTACTTAGCAATAAAGCATGGGTGAGTTGAAAACCCTATGGTTTTGAGCAAACCATTACAGCTATCAACAGATTTGACTTGTCTTTACCAAAGCTGTACCCTTTGGACTAGTCAACTTTATGATGGAATAGTCAACACCAGGTAAGTTGATAACCAAACCTGCAGACAAATATTATACAACAACATTTTTTTTTTTTTAACTAACATAACTATACAACAAGATATCTCTACTCAGATCCTGCTTTAGATGTCTTAATTCTTTGTTTGAAAACCTTCACCAAAGATTCAGCAAACAATTTAGTATTACCAGCTGGGTCAGGAGGTATTTCCAACTTCTGATGTAACATTTTCTCCATCAATGAAACCTTCAAAGGATATTTGTTGATGATATCCATGATAAGCCTCAAACCAGTGGTAGTTTCCAACACATGAACATAAGACATAGGATAGAACTTCCAACTGTGCACTTTCCATTTCTGATTGTTCTTCCATATATCATAACTTGCACCAGCAGGAGTAGAAGAATCAAACAAAACTTGAAGATCACCCAACAAGTATAATCCAGAACCCTCAGGAAGATGAGTGGCATAATACTTAGTAACCAGCTCATATAGAGTGAGCAAATCTTGATAATTCACAAGATGTAGAATCTGCTGAAGAAAGGCAAATGATATGGAAGTCTTATCCAATCTATAAATAGTATGGATTTGACCATCTGTACTCAACTCCCAACTCACCAGCATAACTCTATTACCTTCTGGCCATTCATCAGATGATCCTTCTCTTAAAAATGAAGCATCAGAATCATTCACATTGATTAAACATTGTTTCCTTCTAGCCATTCTCTTGCCTCTTCTTCCAGGAATATAAATAGCAGCAGGAACTGAAGGTTCAGCAGAATCACCTTCTGCAGCCTCATTATCCACATTATCATCAGCAGAATCTTCAGAAGATTCAAGTGCAGCAGAAGCATATTGTTCATCCATAGCCTTCCTTATCTGTTTGTTTCTGGCAGCTTGAATCTCTACTTCTCTTGTTTTCATTTCATGAAATCTGGCAAGGGCTTCCTTTTGTTCAGCTTCTTGATCTTCAACTAACTTTCTAGCAGTTTCCTCACCTAATCTTTCTTGCTCCAATTGTATCCTAGTTCTTTTTCTAGATGGAGCATCTGATGTTGTTACTTTAGCTTTACCTTTATCCATAGAAATAGAAACACCAGCAGAAGTATCAGGTAAAGATACATGGTCAGCAGCAACATGAATATTCTCAGATGCAACATTTGCAGTGTTGACAAGAGAAATATTCTTTGAAGTATCCATTCCAGCTTTGACATTCCTAGCTTTGATCTTATTGTAAATCTCAACTAGTTTGTCAAAAGGAAGACCCCACACATATTTCTTGGACCAAGCATTATTATACAAAGAACTACTCTGATTCTTCACAAATGTTCTCATATACTCTGTTTGTTGTGCTTGAGTCATAGGTTTATCCCTTTTTGCTTTAGCTTTCACTTCATCAGCTGCTCTTTTTCTCATCTTCAGCATTTTTACAATCTCAGATTCATAGTCTTGTTCCTCTACTTTCTTACCAATAATGTCAGCAGTAACTGTTGGATTTGCAAGCATCTGTCTTCCAATCATCTGCCAGTCAGACTCATCAAAGTCTAGAACTGCTGCATCCAATTCCTTTTGTCTGGCAATAGGTAAGGTAGAAACATATCTTTGAGTTTCTGAATCTAATTCTGCATTGCACTGAACTTGTACTTCCTTAGCTAGATTTGCACTTTTCATATAATTTTCCCAGTCTTGGAGCAATTTACCTTGCTCAGCTCTCTCTTCAGCAGTTACAAGCTCATCTAAATCATCATGAAAGACACCATCATGAGGAATATTATCAGCAGCAACATCAACATTATCCATCTGTACATCAGTCATTGGTTCATCATGTACAGATTGAGCAATATCTTCAGATAATGGTATATTCTCAGAAGAATGATGCACAGGAGAATTCATATATTCTCTCCCTGCTACAAAGTATGTGTCTCCAGAGGTATTTCCTTTGTCAGCAGGTTGAGCAGCAGTAACCCCACTAAATGCCTGTTTCTCCTGAAGTATATCAACAGCTTCAGACATCAGCACATCATTAGAACTATCAGATACTCTTGATGCTTCAGCAGCTTTCTTGGCCAAATACTGTCTTGTACTTCTTCTTTGAACTAGTATCAGTGGCTTAGATGTAGGTGCTGCAGTAGCTGTAGATGGAGCAACCTTAGATTGTCTAGCAACTTCAGCTAGAATTTCAAGAGAATCCAAGTTAGTCTCCTTTGCTGCTTCAGTAGAATCCAATCCATCTTTGTTCTCCATATGCTGACTTAACTTTGACTCCAGATCTTGGACTTTGCTTTTCAAACTTTGAATTTCATTACCAAGTGTGATCTTGGTCTCAGCAAGTTCTTTCTGAAGATCTTCAGTCATTCTCATGTACCTGCAAAGAGATTCATATACAATGGTGAGAGTAATTGGGTCCTCTGCTCCACCAACAGATTGCTCAGTGGTATTAGGAGCTTCATTGAACCCAGCAGGATAAAAAGACTCATGTTCAACATTAGGAGAACCTACATTGATTTGTTCTCCCATGGAATTTGGTGAAGGCAATCTAGTTTCAGGTTCAAAAGTCTGTAAGTCATCTTCAAACTCATGAATTTGCTCAACTGGAGCAACCTGAACTGGTGAAATGGTAGGACTTAGTACAGGGGTAGGTGGTGGTAAGTCAGTAGAATCAGGCAAAGGTTCAGCAGTTGTGGCTGGTAACTCTTCCATTACCACTGAAGGATTACCATCAGCAGCAACACCAGAAGATGATGGATTACCATCATCAGCAGCATTAGAAGCAGTCACATTACCAGCATTATCATCCTCAACTTCATTGGTATTGCCTTGAGGCAACATAGCTTCCAACACAGGGTAATGATCCCCAGTGTAATTAGTTTTCATTGAGGCAAACAACTTAGAACCTAGACTTTTAATGGGTATATGGGTTGTATCCTCAGTGGTTATGTCTAATATTATTTGTAAAAATCTAGGATACATGAGAAACTTATGTTGTTCTTTATCTATATTTTCTAGCATATTTTCAAAAATAAACTTAGAAAAATTATAAGTTTCACCCTGAGAAAGACAAACAATACCACAACCCAGTTGCAAAGAGAACTGATTCCATCCTCCACACTTGTTGCTCATACATTGAAGTAGCAGATGCACCAAATACCTCCACTTTGGACAAAATTGATTCTTGTGCCATTTGGATGTGTCAGTACTTTGATAACCAGCTCTTCTCAGCCCAGCAAGAATATCAGCAGTGTTGGAATGATACACACCATTTTCATCATCCAACTTAAGCTTTGTCCTTATCAACCCTTCTGTCACCACATACTCTACACCATCCACTTCAGCTACAATTTCTGTAGCAGATCTCTTGGTAGCAGTTGCCCAAAATTGCTTCACCAGGGATTCACATACCAAATTTGGACAATAAGTCAAAGCATAATTTATCTTTGACCTTTGAAGAAACTCCACCATCAAATCAAATTCTTCATGTCCCTTCTTTGTTTTCAGAACAGCAAATTTGTTATGATCACCCTTCAATTCAAGTTGAGCCATTTGATTGAATGTGTGTGAGAGGGTTATGAATTGCTCCAGTGAATAATGGGATTATTTGAAGTGTTAATCGAATAATCTTTGATTCGAAAAGATATGCACAATGAATTAAATTTGGAAGTTACCCAATCGTGGTCAAAAATATCGGAACTGCTTATTGACCAAGTCTGACACAACTTCTAAAATTTGAAAATTAACCTTTCAGCAGCAATGAAAGTCAAACCTGCTGAAGAGTAGTCAAATTTCAGCAGAATCAACCAATGGTAAAAATATCTCCGGTCAATATCTTTATTTTACTGTGCCACCCAACTCGCATTAACTTTCGTAACCCCCAAAATTTCCTTATTTAATCATCCCAAATAACACATCTCATTCATCAAATTTCCCAAATTAACTCTCAAACCCTAATTACAAATATCCCCAATTTAGCAATCAACAATGTCTTCCAACCCAAAAAGTTCGGATGCAAATTCCTCTTCTTCATCAGCAGAAGAAGATGTGCCACTTTATCCATGGGGGCTGGAAGGTTCAGCATTCGAAAGAGCTTTGGAGAAGCGCTGGGATGCAGAAGAGAGACGGTGGAATGCTCATTTGAAGAGTTACTCCAGCCATGTATCCAATCCTGCTGAGAGAGAGCATGTCTCTCCCTTCATCTATACCTCTGATGAAGACTCCTCAGAGGAAGATCATGAAGAACCAATATTTCTCCCTCCTTCCACACCAGAGAGATCCCAGCCAAGATCAAGTAAAGGGGATCCATCTCTTTCATCATCTCAGAATTTGATGTTGAATCTTCCTGCTCCAGGACCTGGTCTTCCAAATCAAGAACATATTGGACAAAGCCAGAAGTCTGAGATCACACATAAGGGAAAGGAGAAGCTGGAGTAGGTGATTGAGGGATGTAACCATGAGGCAAAGTTCTTGAGTATCCTCTTGGCTTTAATTCATGAGCATCTTCCCAATCTTCCTTCTCTTCTTTTTCCACTTTCAGCTTCAGCTTCTTCATTGTACTTGTCATAGCCTCAAGTATTTTGTAATAATTGATAGAAGCTAGTAGTACTGAGTTAGCTAATAGTTTAGGAATGGTCATTGTAACTCATTTGTAACCTCGAATGTGAGCTGTAACTTGTTTCTATGAATGAATGAAAAGATCTTCTTTTGAGTTAATACAATGTATCAGACCTTCAGCATTATTCCTTTAATCAGTAGAAACCACATTCAGCATATTGACCACATTCTTTAACTTTAGCTTTTGGTGACATTAATCTTGGGACTTACATACTCAATACATCTGCAACCTAACCATCAACCAAACAAATACAACAAACAACTTGTACAATGTTATATGGTTAGTGTTAGAAATTCATAACATATACAACTTCTACAAAAATATACAAAGTTTATACAGATATCATCCTCCCCTGAGGCATATGCCTCCCCTGAGGCTTATGCCTCCCCTTAAACTTTGCAGTTAAGGGTTTAACATGCCAATATGGACCACCAAATATTGAAACCTTGGTCCATCAAATGCCTTGGTTAATAAATCTGCCACATTTTCATCTGTGTGAATTTTGACCACTTTAACCAAATGTTTTTCATAAGCATCCCTGATAAAATGATGTCTTATTTCAATGTGTTTGGTTCTATTATGAAAAACTGGATTTTTGACAATACAAATGGTACTCTGATTGTCAATGAAAATGGTAGTGTTCATGAAGTTATACCCATAATCCAGTAATTGATTCTGAATCCATAGAACCTGACCACAACAATTGGCAGCAGCAACATACTCTGCTTCAGTAGTAGAGGTAGCAACTATTGTCTGTTTCTTGCATTGCCAAGAAATCAGTCTTCTTCCAAGAAATTGACAACCTCCAGTGGTGGATCTTCTATCCAGATTGGCCCCAGCATAGTCACTATCACTGTAAGCTGCTAGCTGAAATGGAGACTCTTTGGGATACCAAAGACCTAAGTTAGGTTGGCCTTTCAGATACTTAAAAATCTTCTTGACAGCATTCATATGTGAAGTAAGTGGAGTGACTTGGTGTCTGGAACATGCACTCACAGCAAATGTAATGTCAGGCCTTGAGGCAGTCAAGTACATTAAAGAACCAATCATTGATCTGTATAAATGGACATTCACAGGGAGATCAGGAGTAAGATTGGTCTTAGTTTTGGGAGCCTCATATGGAGTAGTGGCAGTCCTGACATTTTCCATGGCAAACTTGGACAACATATCTCTGACATATTTCTCCTGATGTATGAAGATCCCATCAGGTTTCTGCTGAACTTGTAATCCCAGAAAGAAAGTGAGTTCTCCCATGGCACTCATCTGGAATTCTCCCTTCATTAAATCCTCAAACTCTCTACACCATGCTTCTTTGGTAGATCCAAAGATAATGTCATCCACATACACCTGCACAAGTATAATATCCCTAGAATCTTTCTTCAGGAATAAAGTCTTGTCAATGGTACCTCTTCTGTAGCCATTCTTCAGCAGAAATGTGGAGAGTCTAGCATACCAAGCTCTGGGAGCTTGATGAAGGCCATAGAGAGCTTTAACAACCTTGTACACATACTCAGGATGATCAGGGTCTTCAAATCCCTTGGGTTGAGTCACATAAACCTCCTCCTCAATCTCTCCATACAAGAAAGCACCTTTGACATCCATCTGATAAACCATAAAGCCCATATAAGAGGCATAGGCCAAAAATATGCGAATAGCTTCAACTCTGGCCACAGGTGCAAAGACCTCATCATAGTCAATGCCTTCCTCTTGTCGAAAACCTTGAGCCACTAGTCTTGCTTTGTTCTTCACCACAATACCCCTGGCATCTCTTTTATTCTTCAAAATCCATTTAGTCCCAATGGCATATTTCCCATCAGGAAGAGGAACTAGAATCCAAACCTGCTGATTCTTGAATTGCAGCATCTCTTCTTGCATAGCCTCAAGCCAACTTGAATCAGCCAGTGCTTGAGGAACACTAGTTGGTTCAATTTGAGAAAGAAAGCATGCAAATAAACAATGTTTGAAGTCTGTGTGATTGTTCCTCTTTTGATTGTAAACATAAGAGATAAAAGCAACTTCTCCATATTTGGTATTTTTGACTGTGCTTCTTGTTCGAACAGGGTCATTAGGATCACCAATAATCTTGGATAGAGGATGAGTATTGTGAATCCTTTTGGTAGTATGGGGTGGAACATCAATGGTGGCATCAATGTTGGTGATAGTTGGCTCAAACTCAGTATCATATGAGGCTGAGTTAAACAAGCCAGGCTTTGGTTGATGATTACCAAGATCAGAGGGACTTGGAAATCTGGTAAAGGGCTTAGCAAAGTCTGCAGAAACTTCAGTAGAGATGGGAGATTGAACAGCAGCAGAATCAGCATCTTGAACATCATCAGTGGAAACAGGTGTGCCTTCAGCAGAATCCTTGTTGCCACTGACTGCTTGTGCAGATTGATGTAGGAGAGCTTCAGTTTCTTGTGTAACCTTGTTATTGAGTTTCTGAGCTTCCTGAGTAGCAGCATGTTCCTGCTTCTTCAATCTTGCAAGATCTTCTGCATAATGTGACTCATCATCTTGTTCAGCAGCAGAGTGATTACCTACAAGATGGTTAGATGGAAAAGATGGTACAACAAAAGTATTCTCTTCTGGCTCAGACTCACATTCAGAGTCATCATCCATGGAACCTGCAGGGTTAGAACTTGAATCTTTGACACCTGCATCAGGATTAGAAGCATGCCTAGTATAACCCAAATAGTCAGTCAAATAATCTAGGTCAAAATACCAAGAGTGGCCTTGTCCCTGAATATTAGGCTGATCTTCAAGAAACCTCAGATTAAGAGTCTCTTCAATCTTTTTAGCATTCAGATTATATACTCTGTAGGCCTTGCTATGAGCTGAATACCCAACTATATATCCCTCATCTGCTTTCCCATCAAATTTACCCAGAATATCAGCAGTATTCAGAATAGTCACCTTGCATCCAAAAGGCTTAAGGTAATGAATGTGTGGAACTTTCCCTGTGAGAAGTTCATAAGGTGTCTTGACATGTAGTCTAGTGATGGATACCCTGTTCAAGACATGGCATGCAGTGCTGACTGCTTCAGTCCAGAACATGGTGGGGAGTTTAGAGTCTGCAAGCATTGATCTAGCAGCCTCAATGAGGGTTCTATTTTTTCTTTCAGCAACTCCATTTTGTTGTGGAGTTCTTGGAGTACTATAGTCCCTTCTAATCCCTTTAGACTTACAGAATTCTATGAAGACCACATTTTTGAATTCTGTACCATTGTCACACCTAATTCCTTTAACCTTTTTATTCAGCTGATTCTCAACTAAGGTAATGAATTCTTTCAGGATTGGAGTTGTTTCATCCTTAGTCTTGAGAAAGAACACCCAGCAAAACCTGCTATAATCATCAGTAATAACAAGGCAGAAGTACTTGTGATCAAGACTTCTAATGGGGGTTGGACCAAAGAGATCCATGTGTAGCAACTGAAGAGGTTCTGAAATGTTGCTCACTGCTGGAACTGATTTGTAAGAGGCTCTGTGTTGTTTACCCTTGTTGCAAGCAATACAATTGTGTTCATTGGTGAAGAGTTTAGAAGGGAGGCCCTTAACAAGACCAAGTTTAGATAACTTGTTTATGGTCTTGTAATTCACATGTGCCATTCTTCTATGCCATTTGTTAGATTCATCCAGGGAAGCTTTGGCCACCAAACATGTTAGATCACCTTCAGGCTGTACTTCATTCAGATTGAATGTGATCAAATTGAAGGTCCTAGGAACTCTCAGCAATACAGTGGTGTCTTCTGGGAGTTTGAAGTCCTTGGAGAGTACAAGACACTCATCTTCAGAGAAATAAACCTTATGTTTAGTGTCACAAATTTGTGATACTGAGATAAGATTAAAATTCTCCAGTTCCTTCACATAGTAAACATTTTCAAAATCTAACAAGGGTGTCCTGATGGTTCCTTTCCCTGTAATCTTGCCATCTCCACCTCCAAAGGTTACAGTGCCTCCTCCTTCAATTGGTTCAAAGTCATGCATCTTGTCCTTGTTTCCAGACATACTTCTTGAACAACCACTATCTACAATACCAACTTCAGTACTTTTTAAAGGATGTTCCTACAAAAACAACAAAATATACATAATTAGTACACATTGGAGACTCAAGTCATTGCTGACTTGAGCCTGCCTTGTGGATCATTAGTAACAGGCCATGTAGATGTTTTAGATCCACTATTGTTCTTGGGTCTGTATTGCATATTAGGTCCCTTCTTAGGCCAAGAACAACCTGCTGAGGGCTTCACAGCAGTATTCCATTTCCCACCACCATTACACATTGAGTCATAGTAATTAGGCCAATATCCATTAGAAAAGAAAGAACTAGTGGGGCGAACATATGATCTAGTACTGGTTTTTCTCCATGGAAAATATGAGGCAGCAGAATTAGGTTTCTGCTGATGTGGAACAAAAGATGGTATTTCACTAACATTTTTCCACATATGCCTAAGTTTTCTTTGACTACCACCTGCACCCATTCTTTGCTCATGATATGTACAATCCTTAATCAAGTGATATTTACTTCCACAGACAAAACACTTCTTCTTTTTAGAAGATGTATTAAAACCAGAAGAATTTCCATAACATGAAAAAGTATTCAAATCACTATGACAAACAGAATTGTTTTTAACAAAGCCAAAAGTATTATTATGCAAAGAATTTAAAAACAAGTCTTCAGTAGCAACTGTCTTTTTATCAGCAGCAACTCCAGAAGGCTTGTATGGAATCTTGGATGAGGTCTTTGGTATGGTCTTGGTAGTGATCTTGGGCATAGTCTTGGGCAGGTCCAACTTCTCACTTGAATCACAGCTAGCAAATGAGGTAGACCCTTCATCAGAAGACTTGTCACTGGTACAACAAGAGACAGAGTCATTAGATTTCACACTCGGGTCTGGTAAGTCAGTAGACTTTTTGCCATATAAATGATGTGATCCATCAAAGTTAACAGGTTTGGTCAAGTCTATAGGCATGTGTTCCCCTCTTATAGGTCCAGGCACAGCATTCATTCCCCCTTCCTTAACATATTTAACAGGTGTTTGATAGGCTAAGGGTGGTTCAGGGTCAAGTACACTAGACATATCAGGGTAAGTTAGCTCTTCAGGGTCTATATATTTGTCATACCCTAATGCCTTTCTAGACCTAACCGATTGGCGACCATCAATTAACTTACTTAAATTGGATGCTCCTTCCTGCCATTTCATACGACCAGCTATCTCTTTATCTAATTTAGTCTGTAACTCTTGTTTTTCTTTTTCTAATTCAGACTTCTCCTTTTGAGTTCGTTGTAAATCTATCTTAGCAACCTCTAAATCACTTTCTAAAACTCTTACTTTTTCATCATATTTAATTTGATTCTTTTGAAACCATACTTTTTGTTTTTCTAGAGTTTTTAAAGCCATTTTATAAGACTCTACTTCTACATAACACTCATTGTATTTTGGTTTCAATTCATCAAATTCTTGTTTAAGCTCATTGTATCTCACACTACATCCAAACACACAATTGGTTACCTGAGAGATTCCCATCAAGGAGACTTGCTCCTTCTTGTCTTCTGAAGGTGTGAATGCCAGCAGATTCACTTGTGAAGAAGTAGAAGCTTCCTCTCCAGCAGGTTCATGATCAGCCCAATCAATCTGGTGATCCAGAGTCACCATTGCCTTTGAAGGTACAGTCTTGTTATTCCCTGCTTCCAATGGATAGGAACCATATCGAACTTCATCTCCAGCCTTTCTGTCTTTGCATTCTCTTGAAAAATGTCCCACTTGACCACATGTGTAACATTTAACCTTCCTTCTATCAAACCTTGCTGCTTCTTTTCCATTAAAAGCAAACTTTCTTCCAGACTTGGCTTCAAACCTTCTGATATTCATAGATATCATTGCAAGTTCCCATTTCAAATGCATCTCCTCCATTTCCAATGGATCTACTTGTTCAAAGTCCTCATAAGCAATAAACTGCTGAGGTTCATATTCAGCCACAAATGAATGAATAATATCCTCCATCACATTACTTGCTTTTGATCTAGGAGCAGTTTGATTATATGATTGAGAAGATGCTCCAGAAGAGTATGAACTTGAAGTTTGATGCACAGGTTTAGTAGAAGCACCAACAAATGCAGAATGAGTGGATGGTCGTATTGGACTCCTCACATCAGGCTCAAGTGATTTAAGCCTATTGTAGAGGTCATCAAACGACATTAAGTCCAATCCTCCTTTGGTCTTTATAGAAATACAAACTTGTAGCCAAGATGGTGGCAGAGATCTCAGGAATTTAGAATTGCAGTCTTCATTGTCAGGTCTGGCCTTCAACTGGTTAAGTTGACTCAATATGCGATGAAACCTGTCATAGCCTTTATGAATACCTTCTTCTTCAGTTATCTGAAACTCCTGAAACTTTTGCTTCAATAAGGACTTCTGCAATCTTCTTGATTCCTCATTCCCACCAAATCTTGCTTTTATAGCCATCCAAATATCCTTGGCATCTTCCATAAAATGGAAGTCACCCATATGGTCATCAGGAATAGCTTGCAACAAGATTGTTCTCACTTTACTCTCCCTCTGAACAGCCAGAATCTCTTCAGCAGTTTTGGGTCCCACAATAGTAACAACTCCTTCAGCATCTGTAACATGCTTCTTCAGACTATTCCCTTTCTTAACTATCTCCCACATATTCCAATCAATATTTGTGATCCAGTTCTGCATCTTCATGGACCACAGATGATATTCATCTGCATTCTTCAAGTATGGAAACTTAGCATTGCTGTTTGAGAGGTTAAGCTGTTGAAGAGAGGTGGTGTTAATGTTCTGGGTTGTGTCAGCATCATCATCTGAACCAGGCATGTTTGTGGATTTGTTTGGATGTAAGAAAGTGTAAGGTTTGTGTTTCTTAGTATGGCAGAGACTCTCTCGAGGCTCTGATACCACTTGTTGAAGTTAAGACCTTGATAGATCTTATTGAGCACTCTAGAATCGTTAGCAATGTTATTGTAATCAACAACACACTAATAGACAATCTCTGCAACTTGCACAAAAGCTACTCTTTTGTCTTTCAAAACTGAAATACCAAGCTATTTTGAGAGTTTGTAGTCTTTCTAGAGAATCTTTCTTAGCAAGAGTTTTCTTGTAGTGTTGCTCTTTTTTGAAATTTCAATTTAAGGAACTTGTGCTATATAAACACAAGTTAATCACACCAAAAGTACAAAAAAGCTCATGAAAAAATACATATATTTATGTGGGTCCTCATGTATTTTTAATGTATTTTTTTGTGTTTAACTTGTGCCCTTAGAAAAACCTTTTTTTTAATCCTAACCAGTGTCCAACTTTTTTGTCCCAATTTGATTAGTCAACATCTACTTTGAGCTCCAAAATTGTTTGAAAGTTTTAAACTTTTTGAAATTCATATATTGGTTTAGGGGTGAGCACGGTTTCGGAACCGCACGGAACCGAACCGGAACTGCGAGAACCAAGAACTGAAAAACGGCTGGCCAAGGAACCGAGAACCGGACCGAGTAACATGTCTCGGTTCCGGTTCGGTTCTCGGTTCGGTTCGGTTCCTTGCGGGTCTACCCGATTAGAACCGAGTTTTTCCTTAACTTGACACAGAAAATCAATGCGTGCATGCATGGGTCATCAAAGAAGCCACGTCTCATTTACAAGCAAATTAGACGTTATCAATGTCAAACCATTTACATGATCCACTAACCTTATGCTGAAATATTTGAAATGATTACTTGCATAATAAAGAAACTTTTATAAATAATTAGTGAAATAACAACTGTCTTTTAGAATAGATCAATAGAACTTGTTTTTAAAAAGATTTTATTAGTTTATAAAAAAAGACAAAGTGAATAGAAACGACATAACAATCATGTAACAAATGTTAAGCAATGTCTTTTAAAAGACAAAGTGAATAGAAACGACATAACAATCATGTAACAAATGTTAAGCAATGTCTTTTAAACACAATGTTAAAGTTGATAAAAGTATCTTAAAATAGAATTTGTATTCTCGTTTAAGTAAAGAAAAAACTACATCAGCAGTAACTTTTTTCGATAAGATTTTAAGATTGATGTTGCCGTACTGTTTTGTTTCTTTGTCGATGCAGTGCTACATCTTATCTTAGTGTGGTCCTCTTGTCAACAATTTTATAAAATGGTATTTTTAAATTGTTGCCTTAGTGCCATATTATGCCCATCTTATCTTAGTGTGGTCCTCTTGTCAACTTTTTATATTTTCAATGTATGTACTACTTTTGGATTTTTTTTTAAAGTGGACCTACTTTTAACATATCCAAGAGTTTTTTTTTTTAATTCAAAATAAAAATTTTATAGTTTCAAAAAACTTCAAAAAAAAAAATTCGAAAATTAAAAAAAAAAATCAAAATATTTCGAATTTTTAAAAAAATTAATATATTTAAAATGTTTAATTATTTCAAAATTAAAAAAAAAAAAAAAAAATCAAAGTCAAATAATTCAAAATTTTCAAAATATTTCAAATTACAAACTTTAAAATTTTCAAAATATTATAAATTTCATAAATTTTGAAATTGCTAAAATTACCAAAATTTTGAAATTGCTAAAATTTAAAGATTCTCTTTTGAAAAACTTTCAAAATTACAGACATAAAATTAATTTTCGTCTAAGATCTGTCAAAGTTGAGATTAAGGAAAAATGGGACCAAACACCACCATGGCTAGAAACAACAGTTACAATGTAATTCAAATAATAGTTGGATATCACAATAAAATACATATTTTTGATAAAATAAGGATCATCACTATTGTGTGTTGCGTTGTTACGTGTTGCAAACACAAAATAGACAGTAAACAACCAAATGGGATATCTCAAAACACCATTCTATTTCAAGCTTCACAAAGAACTATGAAACATGTACCATCACTGCCATTTATAGAACAATTTTTTCTTTTTGGATTAACCACCATAGCAGTAACACCATCTAACGAACATAAATATATATAACTTTAAATACCATCTTTCTACTTTCTAGCAGCTCAATCTCTTGCGTCAACAGCTCAATCTTTCTACCTTCTTGATGCGTCAACAGCTCAATCTCATCTTTCTACTTTCTAGCAGGCTTAGCGACGGCGGTTACTTTGTCCGGCGAAACAGCGGCGGCGGCGAAGGCGGCGAGTGGCGGCTGTAACCAAAAAACGCCAAAAAAATTTGTAAATACTTAGATCTAAAAATAAAATCTACAGATCTATAAGAAAAAACTTTCAAAACTTAAATAATATTTATAGGTCTATAAAAACCAAAAAATACCTCAAACTTGATAAACCTTTTTGGTGGGCGTTGGTATTGGTTGTCGTGGTTCTGTGGTGGTTGGGCTCTCGGTGGAGGTGCGGGTTTCGGCGGAGGGGTGGTATTCGGAGGTGGTGAGCTTCATTGGTGTAGGGGTTTGGTGGTTGTGGATTTCGGTGGTGGTGAGAGTTGTGGTGGTGGGGATGATGGTGGCTATGGTGGGGGATGGTTAGAGAGAGAGTGTGTGATAGCAGTTTTTAGAGAGAAGTGAGAGGTGTTGTATTATAGAGAGATAAAATGGAATGGTATAATGAGTTAGTGTGTGTGAATTTGATTATATATTTAGTGTAGGTTCGGGTGTAGGTTCGGGTGTAGGATCGGGTGTTGAATCTTAATTTTAGATTCGTAGTTAGGTTCGGTTTTTGCTTAGGGATATCCATGCTTTATAAGGGAGTATAGATATATATATATATATTCTCAAAAGAATTCGAAGGAAATACGAATTCCCGAGGTCGTAGTCGAACTGAAGGTGTGAATGGAATCGTGATTTTTCAATCAACGAAAACGCGTAGTGAATAGTGATAAGAGTGATTGGGTTCTAAACTAATGATAATGAAATATAGGCAATAGAAAATCAAATAAGCAATTAAGGTAAACAAATAAGACACACGTAACCTAAAATGCAAAGGAATCCTAAAAACGCAAAATTACCGGAAAATAACGCACCTAAAAGTCAAACTTAAACAAAACAAACCTTAAAAAGTCAAACATAGCTTCTAAAAGTTCTAAAAACTTAAAAAGAATTTAAGAAATAGAAATTATTTTTTTATTTATTTTTTCTTTTAATTAACATGATTTAAAAACTATTTTAAGCTAATTAAAATACTAAAAATACTAAAATTTTTAAAGAAAAATCCAAAATTTTAAGAAAAAGATTCTAGCTTATGTTTTTACATTTTTGATTAATAAAAATAATAAAGATTTAAGCAAAAATATAGTAAAACAAGTAGCAAGTAACTAATCTAACGTTAACGATGAAAATAACAACTAAAAAATATCGAACTGAATTATGCTAATCAAGCAAACACGAAATTTATGATAAAAATATATACTTGTAAAGCAAATTATCAAGATCCTTAAGTGTGGTTTATTATTTCGATTAAGTCCATTGATGTATTAATATCTTGTACAAACAATTATTTTCTCACAACAATTTTTTATAAAGAGAGATTAATATGTAACCAATATATCAATCAACTTTTATAAACCACACATAATTCACTTAATAATCTACTCAACAAGTATAAAAAAAGACTACTCACTAATCATAGCAAACAAGCACATAGCAATTATTTTGATAAGCATAATTCTTATACTAAAACTAACAAATACTAAGGATTTTAAAAGTAAAGAAAATAGAACCCGTATGAATAAACGAGAGGATTAAACCACCCGATCTAATAAGCACAAATTATCAATAAATTAATCTTATCCACCAATTAGTGGGTAAAGTTTGAAACTTTATTCACTAAAAAGCTTAAAAATTACTAAATTTTCAAACTTTATGTATAAAATTTGCTTAAAGACCCTTAAGCTCCGGCCTTAGCAGTAGAATGTGATAAGAAATAAGACATAAGAGTTAGGACAAAAGATAATATGATGAAATAGGATATAACAATAATTTTTTATATAAACTAGATTACAACTACAAGATTTAACTAAATAAGCTAAAATACTAAAGCTTAAAGCGAATAAGGGAGAAAGCAATCAAGGCTATTAAGCCGATCACCCAAGTGAAGCACTTATATTCCCTTATATGAATCGACAATAAGCTAAAATATATAAAAAAATACAAAATAACAATAAAGATTCAAACTTTAAACGAAATACTCTATTGAAACTAGTAGATCTACTAAATAAACTACTAAAAAAGCAAAAAACTCTCAAAACTAAAAGGTGTCAAGACTTATTTAGAAAATAAGTCGAGCCTAATAAGCTCATGCACCTCTTTTTGCGTTCGAATCGAGCTAGAGGGTGAAGAGAAGAAGATGTAAATAAACATAATAAGCTTAAACTTAAGTGCTAATTACCCAAATCGACCATTTTTTTTTTCTCATTTCCCCTATATAGACGGCACGACCTTCTTTTACAAATCACAAATGGCACGACTTCTTCTGTTAACCACCATTAGTGGTTCTCCACTCGACCTCTCTCAACCTTGTATAACCATTAACAGTAAAATCCATCAGTATAACCATTAACAGTTATCTATCAGCTGGCTCAATGAAAAACACACGCACAAAACATACAAGACCACTGTAATCGAGCCATTATATGTTCTACGGAAGAGCAAATTTAAGAAAAAGAAACAATTGAAGATGAAGAACCGATTAAGGTAACGTATTTATATATTTTTTTGTAATTTTTGTAGGGTTTTTCCACAATTGTTTATTGGTTTTAGTTGATTTATTAGGGTTTTTCCACATTTTTTTTCCTTTTTTAACAATTTGTTAGTTATGATGTTTATACCATGGAACTGTTTCTAAATTTTTATTTTGGTAGTTTGGTTTAGCTCTAGTAGCATACTCTTGGAGCTCTGTGTTTATACCATTAAGCTGGTTATGGGATGTGGCTCAAAAGAAGCCTTCGCTTTTTATCCAATAGTTGGTTATATGGTGTATGAGATTGTAGTATAAGAGGATTTTGTATACAATGGACTTCTGTTGTCTCATAATATATTTAATAGGAAGTATAAGGGTGTTATCACTTTGTCGCTAGATTTTACGGTTCCTTTAACTATTACTTTGGTTTCCTGACAGAATTGAAATGAGTACAAAAGAACCAATGATTCTTTCTTTGTGGCAGTGTTATCGGACTGCAAAATGAGGAAAAACATGTTATTGATAGATGATAACCTGAACATAGAAATAAAGCTTTTCTTTTAGCTATTACTTTGAATGTAACTATTAACGTCCATATTGAAAATAGGAAAATAGGGTGCTCAGTTATCAAAACTGCGCTTCTTTGAGTGTGCCTGTGTTTAGAAATCTGAGACCCTGAGTGGTTGATTCTTTTGTGATAAATACAATAAATCAACATTTTAATCTGCCAATTAAGGCCTAAAGATCTACTGTATATTTCTTATTCAAACAAACATAAAATGGGAAACTTTTTAAATTAGACAAGTAAACTTTATGGTCTTAACTGAGTATTGGCACATAGGTTATCCACAATAATTGCTTAAAATAGGGGTGAGCATGAGGACCAAAGAACTGACTCGGACCAGAACCAAAACAAAAATCAGCTTATCCTTCCTGGTCTGGTAGTTGTTTATGGGATTTTTGGTCTTGGTCCGTTGTATCTTATACATTTAAGTTAGTTAGTAGATGATATTGTATTGTTCAAAATATTAAATAGAGTTTAAATTAAACTTAACATTATACAATAGCTAAAACGAACCAAACTTCAAAAATGTTGATAAAAAAAGACACCAATATAAGCTTTAACTGTTTTAAGATAACCCAAAAAACCTTTAGGCGTAAATAAGCTGATAAGACCAATAAGCTTTATTTTTAGGCATATTGTGTTTTGAAACTGAAATAAGCCAATAGGCACTCTAATTAAGCTAGTCCAGACACTGCCTTAAGGCTAGAGTTATTCTTATCCTTCCTAATGCACTGATGGATGCATTTTTTATAATGTGGATTTTCACTTCTCTTTCGAAGACACTTACTCAGCTATAGGTTATGCTTTTATTTATTTACTGTTGTGTTTGGCCCTTTTCTCTGCTGCTGGCTATCTTATAATTGTACTAATACTAACTTCTGAATGGTCCAGGCAAAGTGGAGTTCTATTAAGTTGGATACCTACAGGAAGTTCTCAAATGCATTAATGGTCACAGTTATCCAGCGATCTTTTCGATCGGATATGAGGTAGGCATTTTACAGATTTATGTTTTATCAGCAATATCAAGGATTTCTACTAATACATTCAATTAATGAAATCGTCATTTGTAGACCGAACTAAATAGGCCTGTTTCTCATACTTGTTTATATGGTTCCTTTAATAATGTTTTCACTATTAGTTTTACCTCACTAGGTTTGACCTGAATTCTGCTAGTAAATGCTTTTACTAACGATAATAAAAACGGTGTATCGACATTAGCCCTTCTATTTCTGTGGATATACTCTTTTAAATAGTCTGGTACATGGTTTTGATGAATGAAATTCAAAAGTTGTGTTGATATAAATAACGCGTAAAAACTTTATTAATATTTTTCGATATCCCTATGTTTTGACGATCACAAAATATAAAATCATTAAACGTAAAATCATTACGTAAATAAGTATTTAGTGACAAAATATCATTATATCACTAATTCACTTAAGGTATGAATAAACAAGTGCCTAATACATTTTATGATCAAAGGTTTATTTACTAATTACAAATTATATAAAATGGTATAAACATTTTATATATTTAAGAAAAACACTTTTGGTAATTAAAGAAAAATATTTATTTCATAATAAATATATAAATTCAAATTTTTAACCAAATTCAGTTAAATTTTCACCAAATAAACTTTCCCCAGAAAAGACAAAGAAAACTGGCCATTACTGTGGGCGGCCCCCTTAATTTTAAGGGGGCCGACACACAATTAAAGGGGCCGGCATACGCTCCTGTGTCAGATTTCTTTGCCTATAAATACTGGTTCAAATCTGAATTTTTTCCTCACCTTTTGCACTAAAACTTTCTGTTCTAATTCTCTCATATCATCTTCCTAAATCCTTTGATCATAAACATATTAGTTCTTGTTTCAAGTGATCCAATCCTTCATCATTCAAAGTGCAAGAGAAGAATACTCCTCCAACATCTTGTTAAGAAGTATTGTAGGCTTGTGTATATTGTAAAGGTGTAGAAGTTGTGTAATAGATAGATCTAGGTGTGTTAGTAGTTGTGAATAGAAGTAGTTGTGTTGGGTAGAAGTAGAAGTTGTGTTGTGAAAGAGAAGTAGTAAAGTTGTGTGAAGTAGTGTAGTTGTAGTGGTGTGTGTAAGTTGTGAAGAAGGCGTGTAGTGGTGTGAGATTGGTTCTAGCTACTATTAGGACTCGACATTTAGCTTAGTGTCGTAAATGTAACACCGCCAAAATACCGCAGTGGAAGACTGTATCACGGGGGTGCTACTTCATAATACAAAGTACAAGTTATAGAAAACGACCTCTAAATGAGACGTTTTGAAAAGTTACCATTCGATTAATGAATTCAAAGTTACAAACATGAGATCCCAAAGTATGATACATAAATGTATACAAAATGTTTCGAATGGTAAATGATAAAAGCGTAAGTCTTCAGAATATGCAGCTTGACTCTATGTTCCATGCGCTAGCTATCGCCTTACTAACCTGAGATAAACTTGCTAAAGTGTCAACACAATGATTGGTGAGTTCATAGAGTTTGTCTTAAAACAGTTGAGAAGCCTTTTTAAAGAATGTTCACACAGCAAAGGCATTGTGAATCCACTCAGTTGCAAATCCCGCCCAGACAAAACTTGCAACCTGTGTGTTCACGACCCACTACTAAAATATAGTATGTTAATCATGTATACGTGCAACATAGTACTTATAAGCATAAATGTTTTGAGTATGAAAATAGTATAACGATCATGTATCATCAAAATAAATGGCCTTCCAACAACTTACGGTTAGGATGTATCCAAATTAATGGCCTTCCAACAAATCACGGTTGGGATGTATCCAAATTAATGGCCTTCCAACAACTCAAGGTTGGGATGTATGTTTGTATCAAGTCTAGTCACCTTTGCCAATACAATCAAGAATATCGCAATCATGTTTAACGCAATCATGTATGTATGCAAGTATTTATGTAAATGCAATCATGTATGTAAATCAAGCAAGTAAAGTATTTTTGTAATCGAGCATAATATGTAAGTAGTTGAGCATGTATCTCCCCCAAAGAGTTAAAACAAGTACGAAAAGAGTAGGGGCTATGACTCCCCTTGAACTAATGATATCAAAACGTATAACGGGATAGATGGATTAAGCCAGGAAGTCTCTAAGAGCAGCCTATAATAGAACGTTGCGACTTAGGGTTGGAGTAATGTCTAAGAATACGAAGAATTGCCTATATATGTCTTGCATATAGTTCATGATGTAGTACTTAGTATATAATGTAAGTCGTTGAATAAAAATGGTTTATGAAACATGTATAGTTTGTATATCTCTTACTACTGTTTGGGCCGTCATAATTCAGAGGTCATATAGTAAACTTTTAAGGAGCTAGGACACTTTAATTCGTAAATCCAGCAACTCGTCGATCCGTTTACCCAAATGGAACCCCTCACATGAAGCTCCCTAGTGTTGTTGTATTCAATATGTAAAACATGTATAATAGTTATAATGATTTAGAAAGCCTTAAGGTCTTAGCCGTGGCCTTGCCGTGGCTTTGGTCTTGGCTACCATGTCTTTGAGATCTCAACCTTGGCCTTAGCCACGTTTGTGATCTCAGCTCTAGGCCATTTGGTTTTCCTTAGCCGTGACAAAAAGGTATAGTCTTATAGGTAATAACGGGGCTGTTAAGAATTTGAAGAAAACTATCATTCGTTATGCATTTCCAGGGTTCGAGCTTCAATATTCCTGAACGAAAACATTGTTCCGGACAACTTTCGTGTTTTAACTTTTTGATGAAACGGAGCAGAAGGACCTTAAAAAAATATGGATTTTGATCAGAAAGTTTATATAGCATATAGAGCTTATGAAAACATAGTAAGGATGATGAGTATAAGTTTTCTTACAACTTTTGGCCTTGTAAAAGGGAAACATGAACTAGGACAAGAACTATACATTTTAATCGAAAACCCTAGCTTCTAATCCTTCACCACAACTCTTGCAAACATTGCTAACCTGGATATAGACCTTGTGAAAACCTTATTAACTCAGCCCTAGTACCCTTTTGTAGCTCCTAATTCATCCATGGAATCACCAAATAAACACTAGTTTCGTGTAGAGAATAACTAGGCCTTCAACTCTTATGTGTAAATTGGAACGTGGAAATCAAAGATGAAAGGTTGTGTGATTTAAGTGTGTTGTGTGTGGTGAACGACCAAGAGGGATCAAGGGGGTTTTATAGGGCCTTGAGGAGGTTAGTTTATACTAAGACATGTTTCTAAATGAGACACATGACACATACTTGGTTGATCTTGGACCATAAGTCTTTCTATGGCTCCTAATGTAACACATGAATGCATAAGGTTTCTATGGTTCATTACCAAACCAACAAGGCCTTGGTGAATCCCCTATGCACGTTCATGGACAAGGAGGGAGTACTAGGTGGATGAATCTTGGCCTTATATAAGTTATGGAGTGAGTTTTGGTCCCGTTAATTGTTAACTGTAAGTCGTTAAGTCACGAAATGTAAAACCAGGTATCCTAAAAATATGAAACTTATAAAAATGTTAGAACTTATTAATATAACCTATCTTAGTATATTTAATGGGTGACAAGTTCTATCGGGTTGCTTAAACGCTGTTAAACTGGAAACGCGTAAAATGCTGAACTAGAAAACGTAAAATTTCAAAACTTTTGGAATTGTCGTAAAATGAGAGAAAATCATATTTCTATTGTTTTTAGTGTTTTATGGACATATCGGGATGCTGGAATGACGTTTAAACCTAAAAGTAAATCTCGGACACGGTTTCGTGACTTTTGCAGAAATGATCTGACGAGTGTCAAACTCTCGGATTATCATTAAAATAGTTTAACTTACGAGAATATGAAATAAATGAATAGTAATCCGAAAATGCAAATTGTTACAGTAAAAAGTGAATAGTAATAGGGAATAGTAAAAATGAATAGTAATCCGAAAATGCAAATTGTTACAGTACCTACCCCTTAAAGAGAACTTCGTCCCGAAGTTCTGTTGATGTTAACTACTTACGGTGTGTCTAAGAGAATTCGGGGTTTCAGGATCTCTAAAATAGTGGTGTTTACTCTGATTCATCTAAGATTGTGGTTAAGGAGTCGTATCGGATGCAAATAAGCCCACTTATTTATAACACATTACTTACATAAAGAAGCGTCCAAATTTATGTAAGTAAGGGGTCATAAACTTATGGTTCGGTGATTTACAATTTCTTTATTTAAATACAGAGGTGTCCCAATCCATTTAAATAAGGAGATTCTAAATCATCCTACTTAAGAATATCCGACACAAAAATCGCTTTCTGAGACAGATAGTAAGATAATCAAGTCATCAAATCCCTAAAGCTAATTAATAATATTATTTAACTCCAACCTTATGTCTCATCAAACAAGAACTGTCACAAGATCAAGTTAAATAATTAGTTATTACTGAGCTCCATATTTTTAATGACTCGACTAAATTCTGGGGTTCCTAATAATACTAAAGTCATATCATCTAACAGCGTGGAACTAAATCAACAACTAACAAAAAGCATATGTGTATGTAGTGTGTGTAAGGCAAATAAAGAGGAGGGTCTTAACGTATATAGTAGTTATAGTCTAGGCACTAAATCCAACCTAGTTCTCTATAACCAATGCTCTGATACCAATCTGTAACACCCCCAAAATACCGCAGCGGAAGACTGTGTCACGGGGGTGCTACTTCATAATACATAGTACAAGTTATAGAAAACGACTTCTAAATTAGACGTTTTGAAAAGTTACCATTCGATTAATGAATTCAAAGTTACAAACATGAGATCCCAAAGTATGATACATAAATGTATACAAAATGTTTCGAATGGTAAATGATAAAAGCATAAGTCTTCAGAATATGCAGCTTGACTCAATGTTCCATGCGGTAGCTATCGCCTTACTAACCTGAGATAAACATGCTAAAATGTCAACACAATGGTTGGTGAGTTCATAGAGTTTATCTTAAAACAGTTGAGAAGCCTTTTTAAAGAATGTTCACACAGCAAAGGCATTGTGAATCCACTCAGTTGCAAATCCCGCCCATACAAAACTTGCAACCTGTGTGTTCACAACCCACTGCTAAAATATAGTATGTTAATCATGTATACGTGCAACATAGTACTTATAAGCATAAATGTTTTGAGTATGAAAATAGTATAACGATCATGTATCATCCAAATAAATGGCCATCCAACAATACACGGTTGGGATGTATCCAAATTAATGGCCTTCCAACAACTCACGGTTGGGATGTATCCAAATTAATGGCCTTCCAATAACTCACGGTTGGAACTCACGGTTGGGAGGTATCCAAATTAATGACCTTCCAACAACTCAAGGTTGGGATATATGTTTGTATCAAGTCTAGTCACCTTTGCCAATGCAATCAAGAATAATGCAATCATGTTTAACTCAATCATGTATGTATGCAAGTATTTATGTAAATGCAATCATGTATGTAAATCAAGCAAGTAAAGTATTTTTGTAATCGAGCATAATATGTAAGTAGTTGAGCATGTATCTCCCCCAAAGAGTTAAAACAAGTACGAAAAGAGTAGGGGCTATGACTCACCTTGAACTAATGATATCAAAACGTATAACGGGATAGATGGATTAAGCCAGGAAGTATCTAAGAGCAGCCTATAATAGAACGTTGCGACTTAGGGTTGGAGTAATGTCTAAGAATACGAAGAATTGCCTATATATGTCTTGCATATAGTTCATGATGTAGTACTTAGTATATAGTGTAAGTCGTTGAATAAAAATGGTTTATGAAACATGTATAGTTTGTATATCTCTTACTACTGTTTGGGCCGTCATAATTCAGAGGTCATATAGTAAACTTTTAAGGAGCTAGGACACTTTAATTCGTAAATCCAGCAACTCGTCGATCCGTTTACCCAAATGGAACCCCTCACATGAAGCTCCCTAGTGTTGTTGTATTCAATATGTAAAACATGTATAATAGTTATAATGATTTTGGTTTAGAAAGCCTTAAGGTCTTAGCCGTGGCCTTGCCGTGGCTTTGGTCTTGGCTACCATGTCTTTGAGATCTCAACCTTGGCCTTAGCCACGTTTGTGATCTCAGCTCTAGGCCTTTAGGCCATTTGGTTTTCCTTAGCCGTGACAAAAAGGTATAGTCTTATAGGTAATAACGGGGCTGTTAAGAATTTGAAGAAAACTATCATTCGTTATCCTTTTCCAGGGTTCGAGCTTTTTTGTACCTGAACGAAAACATCGTTCCGGACAACTTTCGTGTTTTAACTTTTTGATGAAACAGACCAGAAGGGCCTTAAAAAAATATGGATTTTGATCAGAAAGTTTATAAGGCAGTTTCGGGTTTTTAGGTTCGCTAACTTCTTTTGGCCATAACTTTTGACTCGTGTACTCATTTTAGGTGATTCAAATTGCTATGTTTTCCTTGTAAGATCCTCTACAATTCTATAATCTTTTTCTAGTCTATAAGTATATATTTCTAGTCGTTTATCATAGCATAACCTACTAGCTTACTTGTTTGTTTTATAAATGATAACATATAATGATATATAAGTTTAGACTTGTTTAAAGGATTTGTACATCATGAGATCAATATAACAAGACAAATATAGCATATAGAGCTTATGAAAACATAGTAAGGATGATGAGTATAAGTTTTCTTACAACTTTTGGCCTTGTAAAAGGGAAACATGAACAAGGACAAGAACTATACATTTTAATCGAAAACCCTAGCTTCTAATCATTCACCACAACTCTTGCAAACATTGCTAGCCTGGATATAGACCTTGTGAAAACCTTATTAACTCAGCCCTAGTACCCTTGTGTAGCTCCTAATTCATCCATGGAATCACCAAATAAACACTAGTTTCATGTAGAGAATAACTAGGCCTTCAACTCTTATGTGTAAATTGGAACTTGGAAATCAAAGATGAAAGGTTGTGTGATTTAAGTGTGTTGTGTGTGATGAACGACCAAGAGGGATCAAGGGGGTTTTATAGTGCCTTGAGGAGGTTAGTTTATACTAAGACATGGTTCTAAATGAGACACATGACACATACTTGGTTGATCTTGGACCATAAGTCTTTCTATGGCTCCTAATGTAACACATGAATGCATAAGATTTTTATGGTTCATCACCAAGCCAACAAGGCCTTGGTGAATCCCCTATGCACGTTCATGGAAAAGGAGGGAGTACTAGGTTGATGAATCTTGGCCTTATATAAGTTACGGAGTGAGTTTTGGTCCCGTTAATTGTTAACTGTAAGTCGTTAAGTCACGAAATGTAAAATCGGGTATCCTAAAAATATGAAACTTATAAAAATGTTAGAACTTATTAATATAACCTATCTTAGTATATTTAATGGGTGACAAGTTCTATCGGGTTGCTTAAACGCTGTTAAACTGGAAACGCGGCGCGTAAAACGCTGAACTGGAAAACGTAAAATTTCAAAACTTTTGGAATTGTCGTAAAATGAGAGAAAATCATATTTCTATTGTTTTTAGTGTTTTATGGACATATCGGGATGCTGGAATGACGTTTAAACCTAAAAGTAAATCTCGGACACGGTTTCGTGATTTTTGCAGAAATGATCCGACGAGTGTCAAACTCTCGGATTATCATTAAAATAGTTTAACTTACGAGAATATGAAATAAATATTTTGGGAGTGAATAGTGAAAGTGAATAGTAAAAAGTGAACAGTAATAGTGAATAGTAATCCGAAAATGCAAATTGTTACAGTACCTACCCCTTAAAGAGAACTTCGTCCCGAAGTTCTGTTGATGTTAACTACCTACGGTGTGTCTAAGAGAATTCGGGGTTTCAGGATCTCTAAAATAGTGGTGTTTACTCTGATACATCTAAGATTGTGGTTAAGGAGTCGTATCGGATGCAAATAAGCCCACTTATTTATAACACATTACTTACATAAAGAAGCGTCCAAATTTATGTAAGTAAGGGGTCATAAACTTATGGTTCAGTGATTTACAATTTCTTTATTTAAATACAGAGGCGTCCCAATCCATTTAAATAAGGAGATTCTAAATCATCCTACTTAAGAATTTCCGACAAAAAAATCGCTTTCTGAGACAGATAGTAAGATAATCAAGTCATCAAATCCCTAAAGCTAATTAATAATATTATTTAACTCCAACCTTATGTCTCATCAAACAAGAACTGTCACAAGATCAAGTTAAATAATTAGTTATTATTGAGCTCCATATTTTTAATGACTCGACTAAATTCTGGGGTTCCTAATAATACTAAAGTCATATCATCTAACAGCGTGGAACTAAACCAACAACTAACAAAAAGCATATGTGTATGTAGTGTGTGTAAGGCAAATAAAGAGGAGGGTCTTAACGTATATAGTAGTTATAGTCTAGGCACTAAATGCAACCTAGTTCTCTATAACCAATGCTCTGATACCAATCTGTAACACCCCCAAAATACCTCAGCGGAAGACTGTGTCACGGGGGTGCTACTTCATAATACATAGTACAAGTTATAGAAAACGACCTCTAAATTAGACGTTTTGAAAAGTTACCATTCGATTAATGAATTCAAAGTTACAAACATAGGATCCCAAAGTATGATACATAAATGTATACAAAATGTTTCGAATGGTAAATGATAAAAGCATAAGTCTTCAGAATATGCAGCTTGACTCTATGTTCCATGCGGTAGCTATCGCCTTACTAACCTGAGATAAACATGCTAAAGTGTAAACACAATGGTTGGTGAGTTCATAGAGTTTGTCTTAAAACAGTTGAGAAGCCTTTTTAAAGAATGTTCACACAACAAAGGCATTGTGAATCCACTCAGTTGCAAATCCCGCCCATACAAAACTTGCAACCTGTGTGTTCACAACCCACTGCTAAAATATAGTATGTTAATCATGTATACGTGCAACATAGTACTTATAAGCATAAATGTTTAGAGTATGAAAATAGTATAACGATCATGTATCATCCAAATAAATGGCCTTCCAACAACTCACGGTTGGGATGTATCCAAATTAATGGCCTTCCAACAACTCACTGTTGGGATGTATCCAAATTAATGACCTTCCAACAACTCAAGGTTGGGATATTTGTTTGTATCAAGTCTAGTCACCTTTGCCAATGCAATCAAGAATAATGCAATCATGTTTAACTAAATCATGTATGTATGTAAGTATTTATGTAAATGCAATCATGTATGTAAATCAAGCAAGTAAAGTATTTCTGTAATCGAGCATAATATGTAAGTAGTTGAGCATGTATCTCCCCCAAAGATTTAAAACAAGTACGAAAAGAGTAGGGGCTATGACTCACCTTGAACTAATGATATCAAAACGTATAACGGGATAGATGGATTAAGCCAGGAAGTCTCTAAGAGCAGCCTATAATAGAACGTTGCAACTTAGGGTTGGAGTAATGTCTAAGAATACGAAGAATTGCCTATATATGTCTTGCATATAGTTTATGATGTAGTACTTAGTATATAGTGTAAGTCGTTGAATAAAAATGGTTTATGAAACATGTATAGTTTGTATATCTCTTACTACCGTTTGGGCCGTCATAATTCAGAGGTCATATAGTAAACTTTTAAGGAACTAGGACACTTTAATTCGTAAATCCAGCAACTCGTCGATCCGTTTACCCAAATGGAACCCCTCACATGAAGTTCCCTAGTGTTGTAGTATTCAATATGTAAAACATGTATAATAGTTATAATGATTTTGGTTTAGAAAGCCTGAAGGTCTTAGCCGTGGCCTTGCCGTGGCTTTGGTCTTGGCTACCATGTCTTTGAGATCTCAACCTTGGCCTTAGCCACGTTTGTGATCTCAGCTCTAGGCCTTTAGGCATTTGGTTTTCCTTAGCCGTGACAAAAAGGTATAGTCTTATAGGTAATAACGGGGCTGTTAAGAATTTGAAGAAAACTATCATTCGTTATCCTTTTCCAGGGTTCAAGCTTCTTTGTCCCTGAATGAAAACATCGTTCTGGACAACTTTCGTGTTTTAACTTTTTGATGAAACAGACCAGAAGGCCCTGAAAAAAATATGGATTTTGTTCAAAAAGTTTATAAGGCAGTTTCGGGTTTTTAGGTTCGCTAACTTCTTTTGGCCATAACTTTTGACTCGTGTACTCGTTTTAGGTGATTCAAATTGCTATGTTTTCCTTGTAAGATCCTCTATAATTCTATAAGCTTTTTCAAGTCTATAAGTATATATTTCTAGTCCTTTATCATAGCATAACCTACTAGCTTACTTGTTTGTTTTATAAATGATAACATATAATGATATATAAGTTTAGACTTGTTTAAAGGATTTGTGCATCATGAGATCTATATAACAAGACATATATAGCATATAGAGCTTATGAAAACATAGTAAGGATGATGAGTATAAGTTTTCTTACAACTTTTGGCCTTCTAAAAGGGAAACATGAACTAGGACAAGAACTATACATTTTAATCGAAAACCCTATCTTCTAATCCTTCACCACAACTCTTGCAAACATTGCTAGCCTGGATATAGACCTTGTGAAAACCTTATTAACTCAGCCCTAGTACCCTTGTGTAGCTCCTAATTCATCCATGGAATCACCAAATAAACAATAGTTTCATGTAGAGAATAACTAGGCCTTCAACTCTTATGTGTAAATTGGAACTTGGAAATCAAAGATGAAAGGTTGTGTGATTTAAGTGTGTTGTGTGTGATGAATGACCAATAGGGATCAAGGGGGTTTTATAGGGCCTTGAGGAGGTTAGTTTATACTAAGACATGGTTCTAAATGAGACACATGACACATACTTGGTTGATCTTGGACCATAAGTTTTTCTATGGCTCCTAATGTAACACATGAATGCATAAGATTTCTATGGTTCATCACCAAGCCAACAAGGCCTTGGTGAATCCCCTATGCACGTTCATGGAAAAGGAGGCAGTACTAGGTGGATGAATCTTGGCCTGATATAAGTTACGGAGTGAGTTTTGGTCCCGTTAATTGTTAACTGTAAGTCGTTAAGTCACGAAATGTAAAACCGGGTATCCTAAAAATATGAAACTTATAAAAATGTTAGAACTTATTAATATAACCTATCTTAGTATATTTAATGGGTGACAAGTTCTATCGGGTTGCTTAAACGCTGTTAAACTGGAAACGCGTAAAACACTGAACTGGAAAACGTAAAATTTCAAAACTTTTGGAATTGTCGTAAAATGAGAGAAAATCATATTTCTATTGTTTTTAGTGTTTTATGGACATATCGGGATGCTGGAATCACGTTTAAACCTAAAAGTAAATCTCGGACATGGTTTCGTGATTTTTGTAGAAATGATCCGACGAGTGTCAAACTCTCGGATTATCATTAAAATAGTTTAACTTACAAGAATATGAAATAAAAATTTCAGGAGTGAATAGTGAATAGTGAAAGTGAATAGTAAAAATGAATAGTAATCCGAAAATGCGAATTGTTACAGTAAATTGGTGTAAGCAAAAGTTGTGTAAGGTTTTCTCTGCCATAAGGGAGCTTGTTGACGTAGTGAAGAAAATTCTCGAGTTAGGTGCTCGGGGAGTGGAGTAGGGCGAAGAGGTGCTTCATAGCTGAACCACTATAAATCCTTTGTCTTGTGGTGCGATTTTTCCATCTCTATCTCTTCACTTATTTACTTATATTGTTGTCATTTCATTTAATAGATATTAGTTTATATAAGTGTTGTTTATTGATCTCACATAAAACTAGAATCGATTATTTTGCAAACAAAGTTTTTATAAAAATAAAATTGACGTAAAACTATTCAACCCCCCTTTCTAGTTTTCCACAATTGGTATCAGAGCTACGTTAAACAAGATCTTTAAAATAAACTGTATTTTAAAACTTGAAATCGATCAATGGAATCAGAAAAATATTTAGAAGGGAACATGACATTTAAACCACCATATATTGAAAATACAAGTTTTCTTGAATGGAAAAATCGATTCGAAAGTTATGTGAAATTAATAGATTATGATCTTTGGCATGTCATTTCAATTGGTAATTTTCAATCAACAAAACCCACTTTTGAAAAACAAGATAATTATTTCAAAATAGTACTTGATAAAAATGATATTGCTAAAATGATTATATACAAAGCTTTACCAAATATTGAATATGAAAGAGTATTTTTTTCTCATACGGCAAATGATATGTGGAAAAGTCTCTTAAATTTTCATCAAGAGAAATGTCAAGCCAAAAAAAATTTTATATATAAAATTGTTGAAAATGAAAGTATAGTAGATAAGTATTTAGTTGAAATGAGTACAAGTGCTACTAGTTCAAATTTTGCATGTGTAGGTAATAATGACGAAAACCTCATGAGTCATACCAGGAGCAAACAAGAAGGGTGTACAAAGTCAACGATCGAACATATTAATGATGACGATTATAGTTCCGAAAGTGAAGATGAAGAATATGCAAAGGTCGTTAAAGAATTTGAGAATATTATTAAGAAGCGACTAAAAGCACAAGATAAAAGGAAAACCACTCGAAGAAGAATTTCTAGTGACAAAGACGAAACAATGAAGCACAAATGTTTCGTGGCTCATGCACCTGATGAAATATGTCTAGGAGTAGATTTGGAGCCCGATGAGTGGATAAAGGATAGTGGATGCTCAAGACACATGACGGGGAATCGCAAGCTATTTTCTACATATAAGGCATACAACGGAGGTAATGTTGTTTTTGGTAGTGATCGTCGTGGAAAAATCATAGGCAAAGGTACGATCTCTCAAGACTCTCTAACTATTGAAAATGTCGAGCATGTAGATAATCTAACTTATAACTTGCTTAGTATAGGCCAAATATGTGATAATAAGTGTAGGGTTACCTTTACCGAAAAAGAATGTGAAATAATTAAGGATAAGAAAGTTATAGGTAGAGGAATTAGGAAAGGAGGTATATATGTTATGAAACTAGGAGACAAACCGTAAGATAAGATATGCCTAGCTACTATAGATGAAAACTCCACTTTGTGCTATACGAGATTAGGTCATGCAAACATGCAACAAATACAATCTTTAGCCTCTAAGGAACTAGTTAGAAACTTACCTAGCCTAAGATATGATCAATACTTTTGCGATGCTTGTAAAATTGGAAAACAAGCACATGCTAGTCACAAAGCTAAAAATATGTTATCCACAACTAGATGCTTAGAATTACTTCATATGGACCTTTTTGGTCCATCCGCTATGCGGATCTACGGTGGAAATCGTTACACCTTAGTTATAGTAGATGATTATTCACGATACACGTGGACTAGGTTCTTAAGTGATAAAACCGAAGCCTTTGAAAAATTTGAGATATTTAGTAAAATGATACAAAATAAGTTAGGATGTTCTATAGTCTCAATTAGGACGGACTATGGTAGGGAATTTGATAACGAAGTACAATTCGGAAAATTTTGTGATAAGAATGGAATATCTCACAACTTTTCCGCTCCACTTACTCCGCAATCAAATGGGGTAGTAGAAAGAAAAAATAGATCTTTACAAGAGATGAGTAGAACGATGTTAAATGAACAATCTATCCCACAAAAATTTTGGTGTCACGCCGTAGATACATCAACATATATACTTAATAGGGTTTCCATTAGACGAATCTTAGGAAAAACTCCATATGAATTATTAAGAGGTAGAAAACCTAATATAGGCTACTTTAGAGTATTCGGAAGTAAATGCTTCATTCTTAATACAAAAGACTATCTCACTAAGTTCGACTCTAAGGCTTACGAAGGAGTTTTTCTAGGATATTCTCAAAATGGTAAGGAATATATAATTATTAATAAACACACCATGAAAGTAGAAGAATCCCTAAATGTAACCTTTGATGAAACTCCTCCACTACCTAAAACATTACTCTTAGAAGATGATGATGTTATAGAAAAAGAAGCTATTGAGGTTAGTAAAACTAAACCCTTAAGTAATGATCTTGAAGTAGAAACTTTAGAAGAAAATGAAGTTGTAAATGTTAAAGAATCAAAGTCACATCCATTAGATAACATAATAGGTCACCTAAATCAAAGAACACTTAGATCACAAGCTCAAGATAAAAATAACTTCTTTTGTTTTGTGTCAACAATAGAACCTAAGAATATAAATGAAGCCTTAAATGATGAAAGTTAGATTATGGCTATGCAAGAAGAATTAAATCAATTTAAAACAAATGATGTTTGGAAACTAGTCCCAAATCCTAGGAATGCAACTGTAATAGGAACTAAGTGGGTATTTAGGAATAAATTAGATAAAAATGGAATAGTAACTAGGAATAAAGCTAGGTTAGTCGCCCAAGGTTATAATCAATAAGAGGGAATTGATTATGACGAAACCTATGCCCCTATAGCTAGATTAGAATCCATTAGAATCCTTTTAGCTTATGCATGCGCCCTAGACTTTAAGTTATACCAAATGGATGTGAAGAGTTTATTCCTCAACGGTTTTATCAATGAGGAGGTTTGTGTGGCACAACCTCCGGGATTCATTGACTTCACAAAACCTGATTGTGATTACAAACTAAAGAAAGCTTTATATGGTCTTAAGAAAGCTCCAAAGGCTTGGTATGATAGACTTAAATCTTTCCTAGTTGAGCATAATTATTCCATGGGAATGGTAGATAACACTCTCTTCACTAAAAGAAGTGACCCAAATATCATCATTGTTCAAATATATGTCGATGACATTGTATTTGGATCGACTTGTCAGGATATGTGTGATGAATTTTCCAAAATCATGCATGATGAGTTTGAGATGAGCATGATGGGTGAACTAAACTTCTTCCTAGGATTACAAATAAACAACTAAAAGATGGAATATTTTTTAACCAATCAAAATACATTAAGGAAATGCTTAAGAAGTTTGGCCTAGAAGACTCAAAACCCCTTAAGACACCTATGTCTACGGAAGTGAAACTCACAAGAGATGAAGAAGGTGACTCTGTAGATAACACTAAGTATAGAGGAATGATAGGTAGTTTACTATACTTAACGGCAAGTAGACCCGATATCATGTTTAGTGTTTGCCTTTGTGCCCGCTTTCAAGAGGATCCCAAAACCTCTCACCTAGAAGTGGTTAAGCGTATCTTCCGATACATTAAAGGCACTATACACTTAGGATTATGGTATCATAAGGGATCCGGCATAGAAACCATTGTCTATGCGGATTCGGATCATGTGGGAGACTACGTGGATCGAAAAAGCATTAGTGGTATTTGCACGTTTATGGGATGTTGCCTAACGTCTTGGTTTTCCAAGAAGCAAACCGCTCTTGCTATTTCGACCACCGAAGCTGAATATGTAAGCGCTGGAAAGGCATGTCAACAAGCACTATGGATGAAACAAGCTCTCGTAGACTATGGCATTAGGTTAGAAAACATTCATATAATGTGTGATAATAAAGGAGCAATAGATTTAAGTAAGAATCCCGTTCAACACTCTAGGACTAAACATATAGAAATACGTCATCACTTTCTTAGGGATAACGTACAAAAGGGAAACATAACAATAGAAAAGGTAGCCTCGGAAGATAACATTGCGGATATATTTACTAAGCCCCTTAAGCGTAAATTATTTACCCACTTGCGTTTAGGATTAGGAATGATGGAACAAATAGATTAAAATTTTATTTCTGAAATTTCATGATTCTGAATTTTTTTTTTGACTGTCAGATGGGCGGACCCCTTAAATCTATAATGGCGGCCCCCTTAAAATTAAGGGGACCGGCCTCACTTTAAGGGGGCCGGCCATCTGAGCATAAAAACATTAAAATTTTCTTTCCTGTCTTCTCAATTCTGAGTCTAGGATTCTGTTTTGCACAAAAATCAGGAATTGAGATATTTTGTTTTTGCATATATATCTCTCAAAAGAAAACCTCAATTCATTTTGAAATCATTCTCACGATTAGGAAAACTCATTGTTGAATAATGGTAAAAACGTTTTTCTAAAAACATGCATAAGAGTTAACGTGAAGTGTCAAAATATATAATCCAATATATATCTTTGGCAATCATGGACTAAGTAAATTAAATCAAGGAGTATTTGGATTGCTTCTTAGGATACATGTATTTCTTTGCATTAGGAGTCGAAGCAATCGCATCTCCATACTTGTTGCATATAGACACACACTAGAAAAATGTCAAGTATCACTTGGTCTTAATTTGTTCCATCATTAGTTTCTCCCTCACTAAGTTGCCTTATACTTTATTTGTTGCCTTAGGTTACATAACTTGCTTATAGGGCCTTGAGGAGGTTAGTTTATACTAAGACATGGTTCTAAATGAGACACATGACACATACTTGGTTGATCTTGGACCATAAGTCTTTCTATGGCTCCTAATGTAACACATGAATGCATAAGATTTTTATGGTTCATCACCAAGCCAACAAGGCCTTGGTGAATCCCCTATGCACGTTCATGGAAAAGGAGGGAGTACTAGGTTGATGAATCTTGGCCTTATATAAGTTACGGAGTGAGTTTTGGTCCCGTTAATTGTTAACTGTAAGTCGTTAAGTCACGAAATGTAAAATCGGGTATCCTAAAAATATGAAACTTATAAAAATGTTAGAACTTATTAATATAACCTATCTTAGTATATTTAATGGGTGACAAGTTCTATCGGGTTGCTTAAACGCTGTTAAACTGGAAACGCGGCGCGTAAAACGCTGAACTGGAAAACGTAAAATTTCAAAACTTTTGGAATTGTCGTAAAATGAGAGAAAATCATATTTCTATTGTTTTTAGTGTTTTATGGACATATCGGGATGCTGGAATGACGTTTAAACCTAAAAGTAAATCTCGGACACGGTTTCGTGATTTTTGCAGAAATGATCCGACGAGTGTCAAACTCTCGGATTATCATTAAAATAGTTTAACTTACGAGAATATGAAATAAATATTTTGGGAGTGAATAGTGAAAGTGAATAGTAAAAAGTGAACAGTAATAGTGAATAGTAATCCGAAAATGCAAATTGTTACAGTACCTACCCCTTAAAGAGAACTTCGTCCCGAAGTTCTGTTGATGTTAACTACCTACGGTGTGTCTAAGAGAATTCGGGGTTTCAGGATCTCTAAAATAGTGGTGTTTACTCTGATTCATCTAAGATTGTGGTTAAGGAGTCGTATCGGATGCAAATAAGCCCACTTATTTATAACACATTACTTACATAAAGAAGCGTCCAAATTTATGTAAGTAAGGGGTCATAAACTTATGGTTCGGTGATTTACAATTTCTTTATTTAAATACAGAGGCGTCCCAATCCATTTAAATAAGGAGATTCTAAATCATCCTACTTAAGAATTTCCGACAAAAAAATCGCTTTCTGAGACAGATAGTAAGATAATCAAGTCATCAAATCCCTAAAGCTAATTAATAATATTATTTAACTCCAACCTTATGTCTCATCAAACAAGAACTGTCACAAGATCAAGTTAAATAATTAGTTATTATTGAGCTCCATATTTTTAATGACTCGACTAAATTCTGGGGTTCCTAATAATACTAAAGTCATATCATCTAACAGCGTGGAACTAAACCAACAACTAACAAAAAGCATATGTGTATGTAGTGTGTGTAAGGCAAATAAAGAGGAGGGTCTTAACGTATATAGTAGTTATAGTCTAGGCACTAAATGCAACCTAGTTCTCTATAACCAATGCTCTGATACCAATCTGTAACACCCCCAAAATACCTCAGCGGAAGACTGTGTCACGGGGGTGCTACTTCATAATACATAGTACAAGTTATAGAAAACGACCTCTAAATTAGACGTTTTGAAAAGTTACCATTCGATTAATGAATTCAAAGTTACAAACATAGGATCCCAAAGTATGATACATAAATGTATACAAAATGTTTCGAATGGTAAATGATAAAAGCATAAGTCTTCAGAATATGCAGCTTGACTCTATGTTCCATGCGGTAGCTATCGCCTTACTAACCTGAGATAAACATGCTAAAGTGTAAACACAATGGTTGGTGAGTTCATAGAGTTTGTCTTAAAACAGTTGAGAAGCCTTTTTAAAGAATGTTCACACAACAAAGGCATTGTGAATCCACTCAGTTGCAAATCCCGCCCATACAAAACTTGCAACCTGTGTGTTCACAACCCACTGCTAAAATATAGTATGTTAATCATGTATACGTGCAACATAGTACTTATAAGCATAAATGTTTAGAGTATGAAAATAGTATAACGATCATGTATCATCCAAATAAATGGCCTTCCAACAACTCACGGTTGGGATGTATCCAAATTAATGGCCTTCCAACAACTCACTGTTGGGATGTATCCAAATTAATGACCTTCCAACAACTCAAGGTTGGGATATTTGTTTGTATCAAGTCTAGTCACCTTTGCCAATGCAATCAAGAATAATGCAATCATGTTTAACTAAATCATGTATGTATGTAAGTATTTATGTAAATGCAATCATGTATGTAAATCAAGCAAGTAAAGTATTTCTGTAATCGAGCATAATATGTAAGTAGTTGAGCATGTATCTCCCCCAAAGATTTAAAACAAGTACGAAAAGAGTAGGGGCTATGACTCACCTTGAACTAATGATATCAAAACGTATAACGGGATAGATGGATTAAGCCAGGAAGTCTCTAAGAGCAGCCTATAATAGAACGTTGCAACTTAGGGTTGGAGTAATGTCTAAGAATACGAAGAATTGCCTATATATGTCTTGCATATAGTTTATGATGTAGTACTTAGTATATAGTGTAAGTCGTTGAATAAAAATGGTTTATGAAACATGTATAGTTTGTATATCTCTTACTACCGTTTGGGCCGTCATAATTCAGAGGTCATATAGTAAACTTTTAAGGAACTAGGACACTTTAATTCGTAAATCCAGCAACTCGTCGATCCGTTTACCCAAATGGAACCCCTCACATGAAGTTCCCTAGTGTTGTAGTATTCAATATGTAAAACATGTATAATAGTTATAATGATTTTGGTTTAGAAAGCCTGAAGGTCTTAGCCGTGGCCTTGCCGTGGCTTTGGTCTTGGCTACCATGTCTTTGAGATCTCAACCTTGGCCTTAGCCACGTTTGTGATCTCAGCTCTAGGCCTTTAGGCATTTGGTTTTCCTTAGCCGTGACAAAAAGGTATAGTCTTATAGGTAATAACGGGGCTGTTAAGAATTTGAAGAAAACTATCATTCGTTATCCTTTTCCAGGGTTCAAGCTTCTTTGTCCCTGAATGAAAACATCGTTCTGGACAACTTTCGTGTTTTAACTTTTTGATGAAACAGACCAGAAGGCCCTGAAAAAAATATGGATTTTGTTCAAAAAGTTTATAAGGCAGTTTCGGGTTTTTAGGTTCGCTAACTTCTTTTGGCCATAACTTTTGACTCGTGTACTCGTTTTAGGTGATTCAAATTGCTATGTTTTCCTTGTAAGATCCTCTATAATTCTATAAGCTTTTTCAAGTCTATAAGTATATATTTCTAGTCCTTTATCATAGCATAACCTACTAGCTTACTTGTTTGTTTTATAAATGATAACATATAATGATATATAAGTTTAGACTTGTTTAAAGGATTTGTGCATCATGAGATCTATATAACAAGACATATATAGCATATAGAGCTTATGAAAACATAGTAAGGATGATGAGTATAAGTTTTCTTACAACTTTTGGCCTTCTAAAAGGGAAACATGAACTAGGACAAGAACTATACATTTTAATTGAAAACCCTATCTTCTAATCCTTCACCACAACTCTTGCAAACATTGCTAGCCTGGATATAGACCTTGTGAAAACCTTATTAACTCAGCCCTAGTACCCTTGTGTAGCTCCTAATTCATCCATGGAATCACCAAATAAACAATAGTTTCATGTAGAGAATAACTAGGCCTTCAACTCTTATGTGTAAATTGGAACTTGGAAATCAAAGATGAAAGGTTGTGTGATTTAAGTGTGTTGTGTGTGATGAATGACCAATAGGGATCAAGGGGGTTTTATAGGGCCTTGAGGAGGTTAGTTTATACTAAGACATGGTTCTAAATGAGACACATGACACATACTTGGTTGATCTTGGACCATAAGTTTTTCTATGGCTCCTAATGTAACACATGAATGCATAAGATTTCTATGGTTCATCACCAAGCCAACAAGGCCTTGGTGAATCCCCTATGCACGTTCATGGAAAAGGAGGCAGTACTAGGTGGATGAATCTTGGCCTGATATAAGTTACGGAGTGAGTTTTGGTCCCGTTAATTGTTAACTGTAAGTCGTTAAGTCACGAAATGTAAAACCGGGTATCCTAAAAACATGAAACTTATAAAAATGTTAGAACTTATTAATATAACCTATCTTAGTATATTTAATGGGTGACAAGTTCTATCGGGTTGCTTAAACGCTGTTAAACTGGAAACGCGTAAAACACTGAACTGGAAAACGTAAAATTTCAAAACTTTTGGAATTGTCGTAAAATGAGAGAAAATCATATTTCTATTGTTTTTAGTGTTTTATGGACATATCGGGATGCTGGAATCACGTTTAAACCTAAAAGTAAATCTCGGACATGGTTTCGTGATTTTTGTAGAAATGATCCGACGAGTGTCAAACTCTCGGATTATCATTAAAATAGTTTAACTTACGAGAATATGAAATAAAAATTTCAGGAGTGAATAGTGAATAGTGAAAGTGAATAGTAAAAATGAATAGTAATCCGAAAATGCGAATTGTTACAGTAAATTGGTGTAAGCAAAAGTTGTGTAAGGTTTTCTCTGCCATAAGGGAGCTTGTTGACGTAGTGAAGAAAATTCTCGAGTTAGGTGCTCGGGGAGTGGAGTAGGGCGAAGAGGTGCTTCATAGCTGAACCACTATAAATCCTTTGTCTTGTGGTGCGATCTTTCCATCTCTATCTCTTCACTTATTTACTTATATTGTTGTCATTTCATTTAATAGATATTAGTTTATATAAGTGTTGTTTATTGATCTCACATAAAACTAGAATCGATTATTTTGCAAACAAAGTTTTTATAAAAATAAAATTGACGTAAAACTATTCAACCCCCCTTTCTAGTTTTCCACAATTGGTATCAGAGCTACGTTAAACAAGATCTTTAAAATAAACTGTATTTTAAAACTTGAAATCGATCAATGGAATCAGAAAAATATTTAGAAGGGAACATGACATTTAAACCACCATATATTGAAAATACAAGTTTTCTTGAATGGAAAAATCGATTCGAAAGTTATGTGAAATTAATAGATTATGATCTTTGGCATGTCATTTCAATTGGTAATTTTCAATCAACAAAAACCACTTTTGAAAAACAAGATAATTATTTCAAAATAGTACTTGATAAAAATGATATTGCTAAAATGATTATATACAAAGCTTTACCAAATATTGAATATGAAAGAGTATTTTTTTCTCATACGGCAAATGATATGTGGAAAAGTCTCTTAAATTTTCATCAAGAGAAATGTCAAGCCAAAAAAAATTTTATATATAAAATTGTTGAAAATGAAAGTATAGTAGATAAGTATTTAGTTGAAATGAGTACAAGTGCTACTAGTTCAAATTTTGCATGTGTAGGTAATAATGACGAAAACCTCATGAGTCATACCAGGAGCAAACAAGAAGGGTGTACAAAGTCAACGATCGAACATATTAATGATGACGATTATAGTTCCGAAAGTGAAGATGAAGAATATGCAAAGGTCGTTAAAGAATTTGAGAATATTATTAAGAAGCGACTAAAAGCACAAGATAAAAGGAAAACCACTCGAAGAAGAATTTCTAGTGACAAAGACGAAACAATGAAGCACAAATGTTTCGTGGCTCATGCACCTGATGAAATATGTCTAGGAGTAGATTTGGAGCCCGATGAGTGGATAAAGGATAGTGGATGCTCAAGACACATGACGGGGAATCGCAAGCTATTTTCTACATATAAGGCATACAACGGAGGTAATGTTGTTTTTGGTAGTGATCGTCGTGGAAAAATCATAGGCAAAGGTACGATCTCTCAAGACTCTCTAACTATTGAAAATGTCGAGCATGTAGATAATCTAACTTATAACTTGCTTAGTATAGGCCAAATATGTGATAATAAGTGTAGGGTTACCTTTACCGAAAAAGAATGTGAAATAATTAAGGATAAGAAAGTTATAGGTAGAGGAATTAGGAAAGGAGGTATATATGTTATGAAACTAGGAGACAAACCGTAAGATAAGATATGCCTAGCTACTATAGATGAAAACTCCACTTTGTGCTATACGAGATTAGGTCATGCAAACATGCAACAAATACAATCTTTAGCCTCTAAGGAACTAGTTAGAAACTTACCTAGCCTAAGATATAATCAATACTTTTGCGATGCTTGTAAAATTGGAAAACAAGCACATGCTAGTCACAAAGCTAAAAATATGTTATCCACAACTAGATGCTTAGAATTACTTCATATGGACCTTTTTGGTCCATCCGCTATGCGGATCTACAGTGGAAATCGTTACACCTTAGTTATAGTAGATGATTATTCACGATACACGTGGACTAGGTTCTTAAGTGATAAAACCGAAGCCTTTGAAAAATTTGAGATATTTAGTAAAATGATACAAAATAAGTTAGGATGTTCTATAGTCTCAATTAGGACGGACTATGGTAGGGAATTTGATAACGAAGTACAATTCGGAAAATTTTGTGATAAGAATGGAATATCTCACAACTTTTCCGCTCCACTTACTCCGCAATCAAATGGGGTAGTAGAAAGAAAAAATAGATCTTTACAAGAGATGAGTAGAACGATGTTAAATGAACAATCTATCCCACAAAAATTTTGGTGTCACGCCGTAGATACATCAACATATATACTTAATAGGGTTTCCATTAGACGAATCTTAGGAAAAACTCCATATGAATTATTAAGAGGTAGAAAACCTAATATAGGCTACTTTAGAGTATTCGGAAGTAAATGCTTCATTCTTAATACAAAAGACTATCTCACTAAGTTCGACTCTAAGGCTTACGAAGGAGTTTTTCTAGGATATTCTCAAAATGGTAAGGAATATATAATTATTAATAAACACACCATGAAAGTAGAAGAATCCCTAAATGTAACCTTTGATGAAACTCCTCCACTACCTAAAACATTACTCTTAGAAGATGATGATGTTATAGAAAAAGAAGCTATTGAGGTTAGTAAAACTAAACCCTTAAGTAATGATCTTGAAGTAGAAACTTTAGAAGAAAATGAAGTTGTAAATGTTAAAGAATCAAAGTCACATCCATTAGATAACATAATAGGTCACCTAAATCAAAGAACACTTAGATCACAAGCTCAAGATAAAAATAACTTCTTTTGTTTTGTGTCAACAATAGAACCTAAGAATATAAATGAAGCCTTAAATGATGAAAGTTAGATTATGGCTATGCAAGAAGAATTAAATCAATTTAAAACAAATGATGTTTGGAAACTAGTCCCAAATCCTAGGAATGCAACTGTAATAGGAACTAAGTGGGTATTTAGGAATAAATTAGATAAAAATGGAATAGTAACTAGGAATAAAGCTAGGTTAGTCGCCCAAGGTTATAATCAATAAGAGGGAATTGATTATGACGAAACCTATGCCCCTATAGCTAGATTAGAATCCATTAGAATCCTTTTAGCTTATGCATGCGCCCTAGACTTTAAGTTATACCAAATGGATGTGAAGAGTTTATTCCTCAACGGTTTTATCAATGAGGAGGTTTGTGTGGCACAACCTCCGGGATTCATTGACTTCACAAAACCTGATTGTGATTACAAACTAAAGAAAGCTTTATATGGTCTTAAGAAAGCTCCAAAGGCTTGGTATGATAGACTTAAATCTTTCCTAGTTGAGCATAATTATTCCATGGGAATGGTAGATAACACTCTCTTCACTAAAAGAAGTGACCCAAATATCATCATTGTTCAAATATATGTCGATGACATTGTATTTGGATCGACTTGTCAGGATATGTGTGATGAATTTTCCAAAATCATGCATGATGAGTTTGAGATGAGCATGATGGGTGAACTAAACTTCTTCCTAGGATTACAAATAAACAACTAAAAGATGGAATATTTTTTAACCAATCAAAATACATTAAGGAAATGCTTAAGAAGTTTGGCCTAGAAGACTCAAAACCCCTTAAGACACCTATGTCTACGGAAGTGAAACTCACAAGAGATGAAGAAGGTGACTCTGTAGATAACACTAAGTATAGAGGAATGATAGGTAGTTTACTATACTTAACGGCAAGTAGACCCGATATCATGTTTAGTATTTGCCTTTGTGCCCGCTTTCAAGAGGATCCCAAAACCTCTCACCTAGAAGTGGTTAAGCGTATCTTCCGATACATTAAAGGCACTATACACTTAGGATTATGGTATCATAAGGGATCCGGCATAGAAACCATTGTCTATGCGGATTCGGATCATGTGGGAGACTACGTGGATCGAAAAAGCATTAGTGGTATTTGCACGTTTATGGGATGTTGCCTAACGTCTTGGTTTTCCAAGAAGCAAACCGCTCTTGCTATTTCGACCACCGAAGCTGAATATGTAAGCGCTGGAAAGGCATGTCAACAAGCACTATGGATGAAACAAGCTCTCGTAGACTATGGCATTAGGTTAGAAAACATTCATATAATGTGTGATAATAAAGGAGCAATAGATTTAAGTAAGAATCCCGTTCAACACTCTAGGACTAAACATATAGAAATACGTCATCACTTTCTTAGGGATAACGTACAAAAGGGAAACATAACAATAGAAAAGGTAGCCTCGGAAGATAACATTGCGGATATATTTACTAAGCCCCTTAAGCGTGAATTATTTAACCACTTGCGTTTAGGATTAGGAATGATGGAACAAATAGATTAAAATTTTATTTCTGAAATTTCATGATTCTGAATTTTTTTTTTGACTGTCAGATGGGCGGACCCCTTAAATCTATAATGGCGGCCCCCTTAAAATTAAGGGGACCGGCCTCACTTTAAGGGGGCCGGCCATCTGAGCATAAAAACATTAAAATTTTCTTTCCTGTCTTCTCAATTCTGAGTCTAGGATTCTGTTTTGCACAAAAATCAGGAATTGAGATATTTTGTTTTTGCATATATATCTCTCAAAAGAAAACCTCAATTCATTTTGAAATCATTCTCACGATTAGGAAAACTCATTGTTGAATAATGGTAAAAACGTTTTTCTAAAAACATGCATAAGAGTTAACGTGAAGTGTCAAAATATATAATCCAATATATATCTTTGGCAATCATGGACTAAGTAAATTAAATCAAGGAGTATTTGGATTGCTTCTTAGGATACATGTATTTCTTTGCATTAGGAGTCGAAGCAATCGCATCTCCACACTTGTTGCATATAGACACACACTAGAAAAATGTCAAGTATCACTTGGTCTTAATTTGTTCCATCATTAGTTTCTCCCTCACTAAGTTGCCTTATACTTTATTTGTTGCCTTAGGTTACATAACTTGCTTATTTGTTCTTTATCATTATTGCCTTTGCATGAAAACTATAATATTTGCTTAGTTGCCTACATATATATACTTTTCATGCATACTTCATCAAGATAATATTTGTTTAGTTGCCTAAAGAGATGGACTTGCAGAAAACCAAACCTCAAAAGAAACATCTTTCTGGAAAAACCTGTGCCAAAAACCATTTCTGGCAATCTGGGAACCAAACATTAGGTGGCCCCCATAATTATAACGGGCGCCCCCCTTAAAATTAAAGGGGCCGACCATAAATTAAGGGGGCCGGACACCTGATGATCGAGGTTCCCTGTTTGCTTTCTGCTTTTTAGCCCATTTCACCCTATTTTGATTCTCTACTTCCCTAAATTCACAAACATTCTTTGTCTATCAAATCTACCACATATTATCCTTCCATAAACACCAAATCATCACACTATAAATACCCTCATTCCTCATTAATCATCACTCAATCCATCATGTCTTCCCCCAATCATCCAAAAACCAAACCCACAAGAGATGCAAGAATCACCGTCAAACCCGTGTGGAGAAGAAAACTTGACACATGTCAAAAATTCTCATCCATTAATGATGTTGTCTCCAACCAACCAACAACTAAACATTCACTTCACACAAATGATACCTTTACTTTACCTCTACATGACAACCTTACTATCTCACTCACCACAAATCTTCCAAATGATCCTTTTGAGGAACATACTCAATCCCAAAACCACATCCATTCTTCTCATCAAGACATGAATCCTATGTCTAATGTCCAAACCTCAATCCCCAACAATAACCCAACTCCTCCATCATCACCTTCCTCCGAACATAAAAAGTTCGTTGAGGAGCTCAAAGAAGCCCATGAGCTTAGTGCTCTCCTTGCCCTACATCTTGCTCAACGCAATTTGGTTCAACAACCCTCTACCACTCCATCCTCACCACCCAACAACATTGTCCCACTTGAGAATCATGTCAACAATTGTCCTTGTTGTATTTTTCTCCAAAAACAAACCATTGCTCTCAATGAGCACTTCACTTGGATTGAGTATCTCCTCACAAGGACTTCCCCACCATCATCACAAACACAACAATCCAACTCTTTCGCTCCAAGTTCACCTCCATCAACCACTCCAAACTCTCCAAACAAAATTCCCACCAATGTCTACCTCCATTAAATCCATACACCATGCTTCAAATCTCCAAGCAAGTCCTAAAGACCTCAAGATGGCAACTTAGTGTTATCTAGTGTAGTTTGCTAAGAAAAGCATATATGTATGCTTATGTAACATTGATTATGTTTTTCAACATAATCTAATTTTATGAATAATGAATGCTTGTGGAGATTTATTGTATGTTCTAAATATTTTTGCAAGCATTCCATATCTCGACTTATCTTGTAACCATAAAACGAGGGGGAGTACACATCAAGGGGGAGCTCATCCAACTTCGGGACAACCTTTTTGATATTCACAAAAAGGGGGAGAAGTGATATAAAACTCACTAAATACTTGCATATATAATAATTTTTGATTTAATGAGTTTAGATTTTGTAATCATCAAAAAAGGGGAGATTGTTGATATAAATAATGCGTAAAAACGTAATTAATATTTTTCGCTATCCCTATGTTTTGACGATCATAAAATATAAAATCATTAAACGTAAAATCATTACGTAAATAAGTATTTAGTGACAAAATATCATTATATCCAACTAATTCACTTAAGGTATGAATAAACAAGTGCCTAATACATTTTATGATCAAAGGAAGGTTTATTTACTAATTACAAATTATATAAAATGGTATAAACATTTAATATATTTAAGAAAAACACTTTTGGTAATTAAAGGAAAATGTTTATTTCATAATAAATATATGAATTCAAAATTTTAACCAAAATCAGTTAAATTTTTACCAAATAAACTTTCCCCAGAAAAGACAAAGAAAACTGGCCGTTACTGTGGGCGGCCCCCTTAATTATAAGGGGCGCCCCCCTTAATTTTAAGGGGGCCGGCATACGCTCCTGTGTCATATTTCTTTGCCTATAAATACTGGTTCAAATCTGAATTTTTTCCTCACCTTTTGCACTAAAACTTTCTGTTCTAATTCTCTCAAATCATCTTCCTAAATCCTTTGATCATAAACATATTAGTTCTTGTTTCAAGTGATCCAATCCTTCATCATTCAAAGTGCAAGAGAAGAATACTCCTCCAACATCTTGTTAAGAAGTATTGTAGGCTTGTGTATATTGTAAAGGTGTAGAAATTGTGTAATAGATAGATATAGGTGTGTTAGTAGTTGTGAATAGAAGTAGTTGTGTTGGGTAGAAGTAGAAGTTGTGTTGTGAAAGAGAAGTAGTAAAGTTGTGTGAAGTAGTGTAGTTGTAGTGGTGTGCGTAAGTTGTGAAGAAGGCGTGTAGTGGTGTGAGATTGGTTCTAGCTACTATTAGGACTCGACATTTAGCTTAGTGTCGTAAATTGGTGTAAGCAAAAGTTGTGTAAGGTTTTCTCCGCCATAAGGGAGCTTGTTGACGTAGTGAAGAAAACTCTCGAGTTAGGTGCTCGGGGAGTGGAGTAGGGCGAAGAGGTGCTTCGTAGCCGAACCACTATAAATCCTTTGTCTTGTGGTGCGATCTTTCCATCTCTATCTCTTCACTTATTTACTTATATTGTTGTCATTTCATTTCATAGATATTAGTTTATATAAGTGTTGTTTATTGATCTCACATAAAACTAGAATCGATTATTTTGCAAACAAAGTTTTTATAAAAATAAAATTGACGTAAAACTATTCAACCCCCCTTCTAGTTTTCCACAAGTGGTTTAAATCATGATACTATGTTTGTAGAAGTTTCTCACGTAAGTGGAAGGGGGTAAAAATGGGAGGTTTGGTTGTGGTGAGCTCAATGCAGTTTGTTCATCATTTTGGCATGCACACCATTGATGCATGCTGAAAGCCAAACAAACATATATTTACAAACCACTTCATTAGTTAGGGTTAGGATGATTTAAGTTGGAGGTCGCAATGTGAACGTGTAGGCTGCGTTAGGAAAGGGGTCAATACAGTTTTGGATTAAATTGGTAACTATTTTATACGGGTCCAGATGGGCTTTGCATTGACCCGCAATATTTTGTTCAATTTTCAATTATATAAATAACTGATGTGTCAATTATAAATTAATATATTAATATCAACATGAGTATTTAATTTATTAATAGAACGATTTATGAGGTTGTATTGTTTGTATGCACTTAAATTCACTTGGGGCAACCTTTGACCAATTCCATTTTTACCTATGCCCTTAACTTATACCTGTTCAACTTTTGAAGGTAAAACACAATAATCTGAATCAACCCATTTTTTTTACATTAAAACGGTAAAAATTGTCGCCTCTACTTTGAGCGGAAGCAATAGCTATTTTTTTTTAAAAAAAATTAAATAAATTTTGGGCATAACTATGTGCACTCCTTGAGTGGATATCAAGATTAGAGGAACCCTCACAATAGCCTTTAGCTACTCATATCATCGGATTCCTGAGCCACTTAAATATGTTGTCTGAGCATAGACTGTTAGAATATTAGAATCATGACAATCATAAAATAGGTAAACACATATGCGGAAGCGTAGGAACATCTATAACACATAAGAGATTAACATAAATTAATTAGGAACGTACCGTGGTGATTCTAGCCCGAACAAGAATCAAAAGCAATTGTCTTTAACAATATGAAGAACCCTAATTAGGGTTTATATGGATCAATGATTAACCCCTTACCGTTTTGTTAATCGATCCCTTGATAATTACTAAAGTAAGTAATTACCTCGTTCATGTACACACAAACTACCAACGAATAAAGGTTTGATGCAAGTAAACAAAACCACTTAGTTTGGTTAAACCAAAATCGACCCAAATCCCTAAGGAGGGGGGTTGGACGATCGGCCACAAAAGAAAACAAGGAGAGAAAAGATTTAGGGTTTGTGTGTGTGCACAAAAGATGTGAAACCCTAATCCTTAGCCTTGTATATATACTAGAGTAAACTTGGAGGACAAGACAAGCATGGGTTGGGCTTCCCCTCACCATGATTGACCGGCCTAGGCACCCACAAGGGTGTTCTAGATCCTTCTTGACTCCCAAGTTACATTCTAGTCCTTATCTTTCGTTACTAATGATTGTTAGTCCATACGGTTAATAACTAACGACCATTTAGTCCATTAAGTGTTTATAAATATATATATACGATACGTTTAACATATATATATTTATTATTCATTATTCTTGTTTGTAAAGTGTGCAATCCCGAGGTCTCGGGTTCGATACTAGACATTTACATATTAATATTTATCCATATATTCAACAGCTCCCACTTGGATATCTATTAATAGCAAAATGACATTGGTTAGCGTCTTGCAACACTCCAATGCCCCTAGTTCAATCCGAGCTAGGTTTCCTGAAAAACCTTTAATGGTTCATCATTATAATTATCTTTTCATTACTAATACCACATTAATAAAGATGTGAGGTTCTTTATTAAATTTCTGTTTCTCGTCTTTTTATGATTTAACAAAATTACCAAAACATCTGAACGTATTCCAGATAGACTTTGGGCGTGGCCACGCAAACATTTTGTCAACCCTACGAGGGGCCCATCAGTATTAAACTTCTGAACAAATCAGAAGGAACAAATTCTCTCTTGACTAAAAGAATAACCCATGAACTTTGCAACACTTCTGAAAACAACCCTTATGACTCCCTGTTACGGTGAGCGGTAGATTGCTTCACAAAAATGCACTACATCCATGACACTTATCTGGTATCTCAAGTCTGAGGATAACTTTAAATATGATTCTCACATTAAATATTAAATCATATTATTGGGATAAGTCCAATATTCAATTCATCGAATATCATGTGAAATTGGTATGTCAACGCATCAATATACTTTCAAGTATATTTTTAACCAATACTCAGATTTGTCTTATTTTAATGATATTCCCATATCATTAATCGTCAACGGACAATTTAGAATAACACAAGTTATTCACGGATTTAAACATGCAAATATAGGACACAATTTATTATTAATGAAAACAAACGTCCTAAGTACTTTAATTCATTATAAATAATAATTGCTTAATGTCCTTTATCCAAATACTAAATAGATCAATGCATGATTATTCTAGTTAATGAATTTAGTCTCAAGTAATAACTTGTTGACAATTATGCCTCAAGTAATGATAATCATACTTGTTGACAAGGCATTTATTTCATCTAACTATGATCTATCCGAATTTTGAGAATACTTCTATCAAGAATTCAATAATTAAAATTCTTGTATGTGTAAATACAACTATCTTAATATAGCCACATAATTTTTCATAAATGGTGTGATATCCTCAATCACCAACTTATGACAATCAAACTTTCAAACCTTTTAAAGTTTAAAGTATTCTAATTCTTTTAATGTTTAATGCAACTATGCTCTTAGTTGAGCACAACTAGTTCTCATGAAATCCTTCATGACTAGTTATTGAGTGTCATCTCAATTAAACCAGCATCATTGTATATTAAACACAATATGCTCTTTAAAATTTCCGTAAACTTAATATCCATAGTGTAATGTTTAGGAGCTATTCCAGGTTGAGGATCATTATTCTAATTTCAAACATTTTCCATTAGAATATCTATTACACAAGTTATATAATAACCTTTAATTGGATATCAAATATTGTCAAATCATTTAAGCACTTAAGCATGATACAACAATAATACAATGCACATGAAAATCCTTCAGTCAAACTTAGATTATATTCATGTACTATCTTTACAAATATGTATATCCATTTACTAAATGATATATCATATTCTATTAGAATCATTTACCGCACATGTTTATTAAATAATAAACTTTTGTTCCAAGGTTGTATGTTTTATTTCTAAATCTTTCACTTACAGTTTCATTCCAAACTAAGTCTTAACATTTCACTTATATGGAATGTAACTTCTTATATGTTATACAACATATATGATTTAGTAAATCAAACATAATACTCCCACTAGCTTTCAGGAATACTTAGAAATTACCTTATTTTAATTATAAACCTAAACATAGATTTAATAATTTATCATAAGAATAATCTCCTAGATGCATGCATTTATCCATTCATGGATTATTGCACTTTGTACACTTCCACAGATTTTCTTGAATTCATAAACTCTTTTTGATTACTTATCATCCTCGCTCAAGTAATTATTCAAGAAAGAGTTTTTGATATTCCATTGTCAAATTTCACATTCATGTAAATATGACAATTACAATCTTTATATATTTAATGTACTTAAGAAAGAGTATTCAATCATAGTTAATTGCTTAAGTATGATTAATAATCTTGTCATAAGATCTTCACTAAGATATGTGTACAATTTTGTCCATATGATTATTTCACGAAGATTTAAACCATTAGGGTTACATTATCTTTGAATAAACTCATCATCATTTTCTAACTATTAAGAATTAAGATAAACCAAATTTTCTAAATTTGAATATCTTTATGAACAACATCTATAACATTCATATTATGAGTAATTTACCCAATTCATTATTTTGGTAATACTACATCATATAATTGTCAGCATATTAATAAAATATCTGAGATATCCAAGTGGATCTATGAATGATAATTCCATCATCTTGAGGTTTATCATTTACATGTTAAGCCTCATCATGATTTTAACTAGTGTGGTTTTAGAAGATTATGTATCTTGTAATTCTATCTTTTCTAGATAAAATTCTCCCACTTGCCTTTAGCAATATAGAGACTATCTATAACTACTTAGCAATTAGAGCAACAATCCAGCGTTCTCTTTTAGGACATTACAAATATATATTGATAGTTCTTTGTTAATAACCTTCACATAAGTAGCTTAACAAATTCAGAACTTCAATTTTAAGACATAATGTGATTCATCACATCAATAACGTCTTATTAATCTTCTAGGAGTCTAATTTGAGTATATTCAATTCATACTCAATTTCTAACCTTGATAACTTTTTGAATAAAAGGAGTCATAGTTATCTTTAATCAAACAATCTAATAAGAGTTTGATTCCCTAACTGAACATACTATCCATATATGGTACTTCAATTAGAATTAATATTGTAAGAAGATCTAACAATATATATAAGATAACCATATTCCTGTTGGCATACCTATTTACCAACTAAATCAACTTAATGGTATAATAGTATTTTCAAGCCAATTGCATGCTTTATAACCCAAGTACTTATTAATCAAGTCACTTTCATGTTTATGTCTTATAACACATAAACTTGTTATAATCCCACTATACGTTATTAATCATTGATCAACTCAATGACTTCTTGTATATGTCTTAATTAAAAGACCATAACAAGCTAACGTCTTACTTAATTATAAGTCTTGTAATACTTAGAAGACTTCATATTTATAACTATACAATAAAGTATAAACATGTATAATTAAAGTAATCATGAACACCATCATTTGGTTTCAATAATATTTTCAAGTTAACATACTACTTTATTTATTTATGTCATTCTAAGAATACATAATTATTGAAGTAGTATTATATTACTTCATGCATTTATGTCATTCCAATAATACATAAATATTAAAGCTGAAGTAGTGTTTTTATTTGACACATATGTTCTAATAGATGTCTAATTTAGAAACAGTAAATTATCCATGTTGGTCTCACGCATACATGGAAATTCACCTTGTTGTTAATATTTAGCCTGCGTCTCACGTTTACTAAATTTCAACACCAAGTGTTTCTAAGATTAGATGTATTAATCTAATTAGAATTATAATCTCTTACTTGCAGTTAAGAGAATCCTTTAAATCATATTCTTATGTGTTGTACTTTGCACATAATGAAGATTTCTCCCACTTGTGCATGGTACAACACCATGTATCATATAAACAACACGCATGCGTTTGTTAATGTGAACAATATGATTTGTGTCATAACTTAGTAGATATAGAGTTTACTCAATCAATCAAGGAAACGTACGTGACTATCCTTGAAAATATTAGTGTCTATATTTGGAAAGTAATTACCTTGAGATATTCAAAAGATAATCTAAGTTACAATCAAGACAATAAGTCTTGTAACTCCTACTGAATTAGAGAACATAAAAATAATCCCTTATTCATTCATAAGAACACAATACTCCCACTGAATTTGACAACATTGTAAATATTTCATTAATCAATGAAAGAAATAGTGTAATATTTACTTTCCTACATCTTTTAAGAAAACCCATTCAAACAATTATATAGGTTATAAAAGGATGTAATCTACTACATAAATGTGATTCATCACATTCCAAATTATTAACTTGAAAAGGCTCGGGCATGCAATTTCTTCATGTATTGATCTACCATTCCAACAATTGTATGTAGTATCTTTAAATGGTCAAATCAAAACAACTAGATAAAATAATCTAATTTGTCTTTTACCATTATGTAGTAATCAGTCTAGCTTCTAATTTAATAACTCATAAGGTGCATATACTCTTACTATTAAAGTTTGCTATGAGTTATGTATTTAGAATTTAGACAATTCTAATCATCCTATTATACCTTTCTCATTCATGAAAAGGAATAGGATTTAAGTCTCACACTTCTCGTAATGGAAAGAGGACTATATTTATTCTTTTTGTAAATATTGACTCTAACCAAAAACCCAAACGGGTGTAGATCAATTAAAAGAATAACTTACGTTTACGGTTTTGAGTTGCATTAATACATTTAAAGAATTTTCAAAATTCAATTTTTAGTATTTTCGATAATTTATATTTCCAAGAAAATATAATACCCAAGGATATATTCATATAACCAACATATTTTCTTGAAAATCTAGGATCCAACTTTACATAAATTCCACCACATCAGTTGATATCTGCTAGTGGTGAAAGTATAAAAGATGGTAATCTGTCGAACAATAATTGGCAAACATTTTTCCAATTCCTAGATCATTATGGGATTTACATCAAATTGATTCATCAATTTGTCATGTAAGCATGTTTCATCCCATCTCATGCCTTAAGCTCTAGGTCTCACGCATCAACTTAATTAAGTTGTCTAACTTAGAAACTGCAAATTCTCCATGTGTGGTCTCACGCACACTCGGAAATTTACCTTGTCATTAAAATTTAGCCTGCGTCTCACGTTTACTAAATAATAACTTCAAGTGTTTCTTATAGTTAGATGGCATGTAACTTAAATTTTTAAGGGTATTTAGTTTGATTTGAAAATCAAAACATGTACAAAGATGCATGCACTCATCTTTATAACATAAGTTTTCATAAAAACTTTTTATATCCAATTCGTGAAATTAATACACAAAGTTTTACTTGAGGTTTATGCCAAAACCCTAAGGTGACTTTCTACAATCATGATTTTAAAAGTAATTCATTTAAGACATATTCAAGATTCTGATAACCAAGGCAGACTCTGAGGCTCTTTTCTAAGCCTTCAAATCACGGTTATGAATATCATCTTAAAAGACTTAATTTTAAAAGCATACTTGTATAAAACATCAATCAAGCAAAAGTTTATGGATTCAATCTCAAAATTATGTAATAAAGTGTGAATTTTGCTAGTCTCGCCTGGGAGCTGATTACCGTGCGAATCGGACCACTAGCGGCACTTAAGACCTTGCAAGATTCTTACTTTATCACATTAGGGTTTAACCATTATTAGTCCGTATTATTTTCTTTATGGAAAAATTACCCTTTTATTGCTTACAAACGTGTCCAACAATCAAACAATAAAACAAGTAATAAAGACAAATAAAAACAACTAATAACATAACAATTAAAAAGGTGAAACAATTAGCCACATGCAATCCTTTTAGAAAAGATCGTAACAAAATCAATTCTAGGTTTTTATATGCATATAATTAACTAGGGCCTTCACCTCTTAATGGAAGTGAGCCACATACATTGACAAGTCAATTGCGTAGGCCAAAGCTAATCACATACCACATAGCACATAATTGATTTTAATAATTATGGGGTCTTTCCCAATATTAGATCTATCTAAGCATGTGAAAAGCTTAACAATTAATAAACAATAAATAACCCATAACTAACATGCATGTTTCGTCACGGATCAAAGCATAACAATTACCAATTAGGTCAAGGATACGCCCAAATAACACATAAACATGTAGGCGACCTAGGGTTTCTAATCCAATTAATTAATAAGACCACAAACCCTAATTAGGGTTCATGGAATAAATCGATCCCCCCCAAAAAATTAGGGTTAGAGTAAAAAACAAAACCCTAGATCCAAAACATGTATCTAAAACAATCAAAATTCGTTTTTTATGTGTTTTATGTAATCAATAACATGTTATAGCAAGCTCGTGATACCACTGTTAGAATATTAGAATCATGAAAATCATAAAATAGGTAAACACATATGCGGAAGCGTAGGAACATCTATAACACATAAGAGATTAACATAAATTAAATAGGAACGTACCGTGGTGATTCTAGCCCGAACAAGAATCAAAAGCAATTGTCTTTAACAATATGAAGAACCCTAATTAGGGTTTATATGGATCAATGATTAACCCCTTACCGTTTTGTTAATCGATCCCTTGATAATTACTAAAGTAAGTAATTACCTCGTTCTTGTACACACAAACTACCAAAGAATAAAGGTTTGATGCAAGTAAACAAAACCACTTAGTTTGGTTAAACCAAAATCGACCCAAATCCCTAAGGAGGGGGGTTGGACGATCGGCCACAAAAGAAAACAAGGAGAGAAAAGATTTAGGGTTTGTGTGTGTGCACAAAAGATGTGAAACCCTAATCCTTGGCCTTGTATATATACTAGAGTAAACTTGGAGGACAAGACAAGCATGGGTTAGGCTTCCCCTCACCATGATTGATCGGCCTAGGCACCCACAAGGGTGTTCTAGATCCTTCTTGACTCCCAAGTTACATTCTAGTCCTTATCTTTCGTTACCAATGATTTCGTTACTAATGATTGTTAGTCCATACGGTTAATAACTAACGACCATTTAGTCCATTAAGTGTTTATAAATATATATATACGATACGTTTAACATATATATATATTTATTATTCATTATTCTTGTTTGTAAAGTGTGCAATCCCGAGGTCTCGGGTTCGATACTAGACATTTACATATTAATATTTATCCATATATTCAACATAGACTACTGTTTTGTCAAAGAACCTGGTACATAGGATAGCATTTCAGTCGGATGTGTGCCTGTTCAGTGTTTTAAGGTTATCTTATGAACAGGTCTGTGAGAGACAGACAAAAGAGTCCATAGAGCAAACTTGATCCATCTTCAAAGTGTTAAGATTCTCTAGTTGCGAGTTGTGGCAAGATGTAAACGTCGAATGGGTTGGGAAACGGGGCATCGTTTATTACTTGGTTCACGTACGCATGGCTAGCTTTGATATAATAAGTATTTATGTTATTATATGTTATACACTGCAACATTGACTGCTTGTAGTTAATAGTTTACTAGTTTGAATTGGTACTAGTTCTGACCGAGTATTTTGGATATGTACGTTGGAGAGTGGGTCATGTACAGGTTTTAGGTAGAGTTTATTGCTATTTTCTTGCATCCACGTTGTAGTATTTAAAGGCTATATATAGGCCTTGTTTTACATGAGTAAAGATCGAACTCCGTAGTTCCTTTATGCAAGTCTCATACATCACTTTCATATAAGTTGTTTCATTTATAGCATGTTCTTTCTTTTATATCAGTGAGTTAGTGTGAGCATTTCAATCTGAGTTCCTACAGCCTTTTGGGTTGGGTTGACAGGGAAACATGTTTTTTCCATTATTATCTTTTTTTTGGGAAAATACTTGGTGATTAATTGTGATTACAAATACAGTACTATAATAATAGTGTCAATCTTAATATAAATCGAATAAACGATTAATGTATTTATTTTAAAAATTTTGTGGTGTAATTTTTCCTTTGATTCCTATAGGTTTGTCATGCTTCGTGGTTCCTCTGGTTTCTACTCGTATGCCATTTATGAACATTTGGGTTCTGAAGAACCGCAAGCTTTCAGCCTTGGGGAAACACAAACTAAGTTTTGTTAGAATATTAGAATCATGACCATCATATAAACAGGTAAACACATATCCGGAAGCGTAGGAACATCTATAACACATAAGAGATTAACATAAATTAAATAGGAACGTACCGTGGTGATTCTAGCCCGAACAAGAATCAAAAGCAATTGTCATTAACAATATGTAGAACCCTAATTAGGGTTTATATGGATCAATGATTGGCTAAATTGTGGTGCTCGTTGGAGCCTATTTGATTACTTTTATGTTTGGGTCGAGCCTTTGTGCTCGTGGTATGGACCGCGACTCAATTGAGTCGTATAGACCCGGATTTGGCTTGGTAAACCAACCTGAATGTGACTTGGTTATAATTATTTACTTATGACTTGTATTGGTAACTTGGTTTTGATTCGGCATTGGTTGAATATTTCGACCGAATACTTGTGAGTCGAGACCACGTTTGGTCTCGACAATGGATATTTGGTATTGTGGAGTTGTTGATGAAAAGTGTGATTGGGGACCGATTGTGAGACGGTCACTTAGATTGACGGAGATAGGTTAGTCGGGTGCCGTAGTCGGACCCTATTGTTGTAGCACGTGGATTGAGATTGTGTTGGACGGAGATATTATTGATTGTTATGACTTTTCATATTATTTTGGACTTGGACAATGAGCCGAGAGTCATGACTCGGACATGTGACCATTTCGTATAACTCGATAATTATTACAATTAAAACGTAAATAATAAGACTCGTAATAATAATTATTGATAATATAATCGTTTATATGAATATATAGACGTGAATAACGTATATATAATTATATAGGCGCGTATATTAATAATAATAATCACGAGTCGTATTATAAATAATACAACTAGATATATAATAGGCTACGAAAGTGGCGTAATATTATTGAACGTATTATTATTAATATAAAGAAATGGATATAAAACGAGGAACTCTCGACAAATTATTAAATATTAAATAAAATGTTATTTTATATATATGACGAGTAAACTTATCGAGTTATGCGGAATCGTTGTCACTCGAGTCCAGGTAAGTTATTATTTGTGACTTTCGTGTTGTCACGGATATATGACGATTAATATAAACGTTTTATATACCTAAATAACCACTTAACCGTAGGGTTGAACCGGGTTATTTGGCTATATGAAATGAATATATTAATGGGCATCGTATCCCACGACGCCCATAGGTTGTGGTATATGTAAAGTGTAATAAATTGCGAGTGTATATATCGGGAAATCTGGCCAATTTGGCGATATATATGAGGAATTTATTAAACTACGATATCTACCATATAGTATTTATGTGCTATGTGCTTTAGGTTGGGTGTAATCTTGGAACGGTATGTTACGTAAATAAATATGAGGATTATCAAATCGACGGATTCGATAAACTTCGGCGATTTATTTAAATGATATATTGGGCTAATATTAGATCCATAGTTTATTTTATTATTCTTTGTGTGACCTTTTGGTTTGTTTTGAGTCGACCCACCACCCGTATGGATACCAAACGTAAATACACCAAACTAATATGAAATGGATTTTCGGAAATAAAACGGATTCTCGTCCGGGTTTGGGAATATTTTGAATTTGAGGAAATGATTTCTGAACGAGTTAATAATGTTAGGTCGTGCCAAGTCCGTAGTTGTTGTTTCGTGAGTTACTATACATCTTATTTCTACCGACTTCTTCTTGCTATTTTCTGGACTTGAGGTGAGTCATAACCCCACTTTTTACTCTTGAACTATGTTTTCAATACTTGGGGTGAGAAACGTGCAAATTATTTTATGTGGACTATTATCGCTTTTATATGCTTTCTAAACTTGCTATGCGTATGGACTAGGATATATTGTCAGCTTTAGTCACACATTCTTGCGTGTACTATTCAAGGTTGGCTTATTTGATTATTGATGGATTGTCAGCTTTAGTCACATATTTGTTGTGTGTACTATTCAAGGTTGACTTATTTAGATACTGTAGTGTGCACCTATAGGTTATTAATACTTCGGAGGTTATCCGAGTATTTATTGGTATTGCGGGGGTTACCCGAATATCTATGTTAGAACGGAGGGTATCCGTGTGTTAGGTTGGAGCGGAGGGTATCCGCAGGCTTTTAGCGAATCCTTAGTCTAGCTAGCAAGCATTTTGCGTATATGTCCACTATATTGTTAGATGAACTTAAACCTATGATCTCACCAGCGAAAGCTGACTTTTAGCACGTTTTCTCAGGTAATTAAGTGATGATATGGATGCTTGGAATGGAAGGCTTGGCTGTGGCTCATGGTTTATGGATCTATTTTTCTAAACTCTGATAATTAATTTTGGACCTATTGTTATGTTATTTTGGGTCTGACTCTGAATGATGTTGGGATAAATGTAAACCTTAAAACCCCGTTTTGGTTGTGTTTTTATTATGTTTACTTTATCTCGTTCTATATTGTCTTGTGTTGGATACCAATCCCCGTAGCACCCCGAAAGCTTGTTGAGTCTTCCGCTGTATCAAATTTTGAGGGTGTTACACTATGATCTATCCAAATTTTGAGAATACTTCTTTCAAGAATTCAATAATTAAAATTCTTGTATGTGTACATCCAACTTTCTTGATATAGTTACACAATCTTTCATAACTGGTGTTATATCCTCAATCACCGATTTATGATAATCAAACTTTCAAACATTTTAAAGTTTAAAGTATTCTAATTCTTTAATGTATAATGCAACTATGCTCTTAGTTAAGCACAACTAGTTCTCATGGCTATTAATAAGGATGAAATCTTTCCATGACTAGTTATTGAGTGTCATCTCAATTAAACCATCATCATTGTATATTAAACACAATATGCTCTTTAAAATTTTCGTAAACTTAATATCCATTGTGTAATGTTTAGGAGCTATTCCAGGTTGAGGATAATTATTCTAAGTTCAAACATATTTCATTAGAATATCTCTTACACAAGTTATATAATAACTTTTAATTGGATATCAAATATTGTCAAATCATTAAGCATTTAAGCATGATACAACAATAATATAATGCACATGAAAATCCTTCAGTCATAACTTAGATTTTATTCATGTTTGATCTTTACAAATATGTATATCCATTTAGTCATCCAAAATAATATATCATATTCTATTTAGAATTTATTTTACCGCACTTGTTCATTCAATAATAAACTTTAGTACCAAGGTTGTATGTTTTATTTCCTAAATCTTTCAAGTAAAGTTTCATTCCAAATTAAGTCTAACCTTTTACTTATATGGAATGTTACTCTATAACTTATATGATTTAGTAAATCAAACATAATACTCCCACTAGCTTTCAGGAATACTTAGAAATTATCTTATTTCAATTATAAATCAAAACATTGATTAATAATTAAACATAAGATTAATCTCTTAGATGCATGCATTTATCCATTCATGGATTATTGCACTTTGTACATTTTCAAAGATTTACTTGAATTCATAAACTCCTTTTGATTAATTATCGTCCTCGCTCAAGTAATTATTCAAGAAAGAGTTTTTGATATTCCATTGTCAGATTTCACATTCATGTAAATATGACAATTACCATCTTTAAATCTTTGATGTGCTTAAGAAAGAGTATTCAATCATAGTTAATGCTTAAGTATGATTAATAATCTTGTCATAAGATATTCATTAAGATATGTGTACAATTTTGTCCATATGATTTTTACACAAAGATTTGAACCACTAGGGTTACATTATCTTTGAACAAACTCATCTTTATTCTCTAACCATTAAGAATTAAGATAAATCAAATTTTAAATTTGATTATCTTTATGAACAGCATCTATCACATTCATAGTATGAGTAATTTACCCAATTCATTATTTGGTAATACTCCATCATATAATCGTCAGCATATTAATTAAATACCTGAGATATCCAAGTGGATCTATGAATGATAATTCCATCATCTTGAGGTTTATCATTTACATGATAAGTATCAGCATGATTTTCACTAGTGTGTTTTTAGAAGATTATGTATCTTGTAATTAAAACACTCCCACTTGCCTTTAGTATTATATAGAATATTAATACTTAGCAATTAAAGCAACAATCCGACGTTCTCTTTTAGGACATTACAAATACACATTGACAGTTCCTGACATTCTTTTGTTAACAACCTACCAATAAGTAGCTTAACAAATTCAGAACTCCAATTCAGGACTTAATGTGATTCATCACACTTCATAATGTCTTATTAATCTTCTAGGAGTCTAATTGAGTATATACCATCCATACTCAATTTTCTAACCTTGATAACTTTCGGAAGAAAAGAAGTCATAGTTATCTTTAATCAAACAATCTAACAAGAGTTTGATTTCCCTAACTGAACATACTATAATCTAGTATTTCATTAGAACTCATATTGTAAGACAATCTAACAATATGTAAGATAACCATATATCTTTTAGCTTGTCTATTTACCAACTAAATCAACTTAATGGTATAATAGTATTTTCAAGCCAATTGCATGCTTTATATAATACAAGTACTTTTGACCAAGTCACTTCATGTTCATGTCTCATCAAAACATGAACGTGTTATAATCCTACTATACGTTATTAATCATTGATCATCTCAATGACTTCTTGTATATGTCTTAATTAAAAGACCATAACAAGCTAACGTCTTACTTTATTATAAGTCTTGTAATACTTAAAAGACTTATGTTTATAACTATACAATAAAGTATAAACATGTATAGTTAAAGTAATTATGAACACCATCATTTGGTTTCAATAACATTTTCAAGTTAACACACTACTTCAGGTTTATATATATCATTCTAAGAATACATGATTATTGAAGTCGTATTATATTACTTCATGTATTTATGTCATTCCAATAATACATAAATGTTAAAGTTGAAGTAGTATTGTTATTGACACATGTTCTAATAGATGTCTAATTTAGAAACTGTAAATTATCCATGTTGGTCTCACGCATACATGGAAATTCACCTTGTTGTTAGTATTTAGCCTGCGTCTCACGTTTACTAAATTTTAACACCAAGTGTTTCTCAGATTAGATTTATTAAATCATATTAGAACCATAGTCTCTTATTTTGCAGTTAAGAGAATCCGTTAAATCATATTCTTATGTGTTGTACCTTGCACATAATGTAGATTTCTCCCACTTGTGCATGGAACAACATCATGTACCACATAAACAACACGCACGCGCCTGTTTAATGTGAACAATATGATTTGTGTCATTAGCATAACTAGTAGATATAGAGTTACTCAATCAATCAAGGAAACGTACATGACTATCATTGAAACAATTAGTGTCTATATTTGGAAAGTAATTATCTTGAGATATTCATAGATAAAGTAGAGTACTACCAAGATATCAATCTTTGTGACTCCCACTGAATTAGAGATTATTATTATAATTCCTTATTCAGTAATACACACTCAATACTCCCGCTGAATTAGACAACAAAAAATGTTTCTTATAATCAGTGAAAGAAATAGTGTGCTATTCACTTTCCTACATATTTGAGAAAACCCATTCATAACAATTAATTAGGTACTAAAAGAATGTATTCTTCTACATAACAATTAATCAGGTGTCAGATTGATGCTGAAAATGGGATGGCGGCGTGGTTTGTCGATAAAAAGCTCAAAAACTAATGCACATTATGGTAAGTTCTTCAAGTGTCGTTAGCTTTTTAGGTTTTACGCTCTTATTAGTGATTCTTCATAGATATGTCATTATCAATACTGCTAGTAATGATAATTAACTGATTAATGTGAAAGTTGTTAGGATTTTGTTGCTGATATACTGATGTATTTTGTTAGAATCTAAACTGATGTATAAGAATCATATATGATTCAATGTGAATCATACATGATTCTGGTAGAATGATACATGATTCTACCAAGGTCTTGGCTCTTTTGTGGAGTTTAATTATAGGACGTCCTAATACTCATCAAGCCTTTTTTGATATTGCTTTAAGGGTAAGTGTGATGTATATGAATCATATATGATTCAATGTAAATCATACATGATTCTGGTAGAATCATACATGATTCTACCAAGGTCTCCGCTCTTTTATGTTTTTTGATATTGCTAAATAAGTAGTTTTTATTTATGTATGTGTTTTATCAACATGAATAGGGTATATCTAAATGCTTGTCAATATCCCTATCGAATTCGGTGTCTGAGATTTTGTTTATAAGTGGATTTTGTTAGAATCATATATGATTCACATATATATGATTCTCATATAATCATATATGATTAAAGGATAATAATATATGATTCTGATAGAATCATATATAATTCACATAAAATCATATATGAGTGTGTTAGATTATTTTATGGTTATTAACATTTAAAATTTTTATGCAGGTCGATCAAAAACTGTTGCACATAAGCCTAAAGAGAAGAACATGGCTGATCGTGATCCAGAAAAAGACGTTCGTAAAGAAAATGTGCAATCAAGAAAATGTGCTTAAGTGATTGTGTACTAGTTAACTGATGTATTTGGTAAACTGATGGGTCCCTCTGGTGCTCCTAGTTAACTGATGTATTTTGGTAAAATCTGATGGTAGTTAACCGATGTATTTTGGTAAAATCTGTTGATAAATAGATGTAGTTAACTGATGTATTTGGTATTGAACAAGTTCTGATGGTAAACTGATGCTATTTTGATGTATGTTTAAATTTTTCTGATGGGTAGTATATGTTTTAAATTTATCATATATTAATCATATATGTGAATCATATATGATTCTACGTGATGATTCACAGAGAATCATATATGATTTACATAGAATCATATATGATTCAAATAAAATCACATATGATTCTTTTAGAATCAAGAATCATTAATTATTAATGTTTAGAATCATATATGATTCTATGTGAATCATATATGATTCTAATGTGAATCATATATGATTCAATGTGAATCATATATGATTCTTTTGAGTCATATATGATTTTGAATCACATGTATTCAGAATCATATCAGAAAATCATATCAGAATCACATATATTCAGAATCACTTGTCAAATCTGCTGAAATATCAAACAAAAAGTATTCAATTAGACGTAGTTGAATTAAAATTCTCATAACACTTTTCCAACAGTGCAATAGTTATAAACAAATTTAAAGAAATTGTTATTCAAGAAGCGTTAGTCGCTTTTTCAGCTGCGACATTTCTTGTTTGTTGTTCACCTGCATCAGTTCTAGTCCTTTGTTCTCTTGCATCAGTTTCACTTTGGATTAAACTCTCGCAAGTTTTGCAATATACTTTGGATTCATTGGACATGTCGACTTGGTGTGCTTTTTAGTCTTCTCACCTCAGAATCCACATTTCCTTTTTCTCTTAGATGTTTCTTCAAGTGCTATTTCTCTTCAACATGTATATAAATATCATCAACAACAGGTTCCCAATTAGCAGATCCCCCGGGAGTTTCTTCATGTGCGTATAAAGTCAGCCTTGGTGTCGTCACAGATGCTGAAATATAGCATTTTCATTAGAATCATATATGATTTCCCAAGAATCATATATGATTCTACTAGAATCATATATGATTCACATTTAATCATATATGATTCTATATGAATCATCTATGATTCAATGTGAATCATATATGATTCTAGTAGAATCATATATGATTTTAACAAAATACATCAGTACATCAGCAACAAAAACATATACATCAGTACATCGCTAATCACTGATTTCAATACAAATCAACTTATCTCACTCACAAATCAATAAAATAAACCGAATAAGCAATAAAATAAGCCGAATCGCATGTGATTTGCCTTGAAACCCTAAAAACCTAAATAAGTTGAATCACATGTGATTTACCTAGACACCCTAAAAACCTAAATAAGCAACAAAATAAGCTGAATCACATGTCATTTATCTTTAATAGCGGCTACATTTTATTCTTCATCTGGAAATTCAACATCTTTTCCATAAGCTTGTTTCCATCATCCACCACTTGATGTTCATCAACCGCAACTGGAACATCAACTAAATCAATAGCTAATCATTAACAAGTGTGAAGATGTGGTGGTGATGAAGGTGCGGTGGTGGTGAAGGTACGATGGTGAAGGTGCGGTGGTGGTGAAGGTGCAGTGGTGATGAAGGTGCGGTGGTGAAGGTGCGGTGGTGGTGAAGGTGGCTGATTGGAGGATGATTGGGGTTGGGGGAAACAATGAAACGTATTGATATTTTTATGTTTATGTAATTGCCTTTTTTGCCCCTCAAGAGTAAATATTAGATTTAATCTAAGCCTTTGGATCAAATTGAATTGTATGGTTGGGATTTTGATGCGTGGGAATCGCAACAGGCTTTACCTCTCGAGGGATCTCGAGAAGCTTACAACCCCCACCAGGCAGTGTACCTGATCGTTGTAGTATAGTATAGTGACAAGTACCGGGGGATTGATCGTTCAGCTTAGGAATAGTTTCGCTAGGATTAGAAAGCCTAAATACTAGTTCTAAAGGTGAGGGATGATTATTTTTGTGTTTTTATATTTTTTAGAAAGCAAATTAAAAATCTCGGGTTTTGGAACAGTGGGCGGAATTAGTTGCTATTCAACTAACCCAATACTAAGATGCAATCAAAATAAAATACTAGAAAAGAAAATAAACTAATTTATACTAAAGTTATGAGCAGTAATTGGAGAAAATGTGTTTACTTAGATTTCACTACTCCCTAGATATCTTTTACACGTTAATTACTTGTTATAATTGCATGGATGACGGATTGTATTCCTTAATACCATTCATGGGGTGGCACACATAACTCCCCAATTCTATGAGCTCTTATCTCCTCCTACACCATGCCCAGCACAACTATAGGGATTGTAAACAGTGGCTCATGCATTAAATACAACCAATAAAGACCTAGTGCGCGTTGGTTCATGTTTCTTAAGACGTTCAAGCATGTTACCAATTGGAGATCTGCCAGTTTTCTTAAGCCTAACATATAAATCATTCATCCAAGACAAGAATAAACAAGTAATCAACACATAATCAATGTCTAGGTTTCATTAGATCTAAGCAAACACAAAAGAGATATAGCCTAGCATGATAGAATTAAGACAAGAACATGATATAGACAACCAACACATAGACATATTGATTGAATTAGAAGAACACTTATCTTGATTAATCATGCAAGGTATCAAGGGGTTGGAACCCTTGAAAAACCTGTAAAGTTACACCAAAATCGTACTTAGGGTTTCTCCCAAAACTTCTCTCTTTAAATGTGAAAAATTAGAAAACTATATATAGGAAAAGGGGTCTGATGGCGTCAAGACCAAATAGGTGACGCCGTCACCTCGCCGCCAAAACAATCCTCGGAATGCCTAGATCTACATTTGACGCCGTCAAGAACATTGCATTTCCAGGCCGTCACGACTTTAACTCTTGACGCCCTACCTTCATGACGCCGTCAAAACTCTTCTGGGTCGTCATGGACTTTTACTCTTGACGCCGTCATAATCTTCCTCTTGACGCCGTCATGCACTATTCCCAGCATGGAAAATTAAGACTTTGGCGTTTTCTTTACTTTTATGCTCCAAAAACGTCTGAATTGCTTCCTTTTCCAGATTTCACTCCCAAAGTACCTAAAATCATAAAAGGAACGATTTAGGGCAATATTTGATCAAATAAATTCGGATTCGAGCTTAAATGACCCCCTAAAAACGGATCATTTTTCGCCTCATCAGATTTGTTGATTGGTTCTATGGCAAGGAGGGGTTCTTCATGGATCTCAACTCCTTACGGTATTTTGATTTTGGGGAAAATTAAGGCCGGACTTAGTGTGTGTTTGAGAGGAGGCTTGTTAGGGCTTAAACTTTAAAAATAAGTCAGTCCTCTTTTGGCGCAGAAGCTTATATTATTAGTATCGGGCTTTTAAAATTATAAGCTCCAGCTCAGAAAATGAGACTAAAATTTTTAAACGGTGCTTTAATATGTTAAATTACTTAATTACCCAAAAAAGCATTCAATGTATACATATGTTAATTTAATTATATGTCATTTTTAGTAATTTTACAATAATAAGCTTCAACTTAAACTAATGTGCCAAACAAGTTTATGAACATAAAAATTTTAGTTTCTGCTTATAATATAAGCCCTACCCCCAGCCCCAGCCTCCGCCCCAACCCATTTTGCCAAACATACCCTTAGTAAAAAAGTGAAATGGACATATTAACTTTTGGAGAAAATCCTAAATTTTTTCATCAAAATTCGCGAGTATGTCTAACACATCAAATCTCTAAATCTTTGTTTTTATATAAAAAAGAGAAAATAAATCCTAAAATAATTAATGTCATGTAGGAGTGATTAAAAAATGTTTGCGTTAACTTATTCTAGGCACTTGTTAGTGTAAGTTTAATAAGTATGTCTAGCCTAGTATTTCGTAATAATATAAGTTTCGTTTATAAGAATCACTATTATCGAAAGCAAAATGAGGCTTTCACAGGTTATTTGAGTACTTATTTCATTCATATAGAAAAGTGAGACTATTTGCCTTAAGTCATTTTGTCACGGTGACCCCACAAGTGCCAAATATGTGTATTGGCACAACTCTTTGACCGTTCCAAAAAGTTTCGTCTTAAAAATCCCCTTTTCTTGTAGTGTACGACCAAGGTTCTAAGACCCGAAGTAGACTTACGAACTAAGTTCCCTGACCCGACGTAGACCCACGAACAAGGTTTCGCGACTCGAAGTACACCTATGACCAAGGTTCCGAGACAAAACGTAGACTTACGAACAAGGTTCCGTGATCTAACGTAGACCTACGAACAAGGTTCCACATCTCATGTACGTAAATATCATCTTGACTCATCCGTTTAACATCTAATGTATGTCAATCCGTTTAACATCTAATGTATGTCAATCCGTTTAACATCTCATGTATGTTAATATCATCTTGACTCATCCGTTTAACATCTCATGTCTATCAATATCATCTGTTTAACATCTCATGTATGTCAATACCATCTCGACTCATCCTATTAACATCTCATGTATGTAAATATATCATCCGTTTAACAGCTCATGTATGTCAATATCATATCGACTCATCCCTTTAACATCTCATTTATGTTAATACCAACCTTTTAACATCTAATGTATGTCAATATCATCTGCTTAACGACTCATGTGTGTCAATATCATCCGTTTATCTCATGTATGTCAATGTCATCTTGACTCACTCGTTTAACACCTCATGTATGTCAATATCATCACGACTCCTCCGTTTAACATCTTATGTATGTAAATCTCATCCGTTTAACATATCATGTATGACAATATCATCTCAACTCATCCGTTTAACATCTCATGTATATATCAATATCATTCGTTTAACATCTCATGTATCTCAATATCATCTCGACTCATCCGTTTGACATCTCATGTATGTCAATATCATCCGTTTAACATCTCATGTATGTCAATATCATCACGACTCATCCGTTTAACATCTCATGTATGTCAATATCATCCGTTTAACATCTCATATATGTCAATATCATCCACTTAACATCTCATGTATGTCGATATCATCTTGACTCATCCGTTTAATATCTCATGTTTGTCAATATCATCCGTTTAACATCTCATGTATGTCAATATCATCACGACTCAACCGTTTTACATCTCATGTATGTCAATATCATCCGTTTAACATCTCATGTATGAAAATGTCATCTCGACTCAACCGTTTAACATCGCATGTATGTCAATATTATACGTTTAACATCTCATGTATGTCAATTTCATCTCGAATATCCGTTTAACATCTCATGTATGTCAATATCATCCGTTTAACATCTCATATATGTCAATATTATCTCGACTCATCCGTTTAACATCTCATATATGTTAATATATCATTCGTTTAACATATAATGTATGTCAATATCATCCGTTTAACATCTCGTTTATTTCAATATCATCTCGACTCATCCGTTTAACATATCATGTATGTCAACATCATCCGTTTAAAATCTCATGTATGTCAATATCATCTCGACTCACCCGTATAACATCTCATGTATGTCAATATCATTCGTTTAACATCTCATGTATGTCAATATTATCTCGACTCATCCGTTTAACATCTCATGTATGTGAATATCATTCGTTTAACATCTTATGTATGTCAATATCATCCGTTTAACATCTCATGTATTACAATATCATCCTTTAACATCTCATGTATATCAATAACATTCGTTTAACATCTCATGTATGTGAATATCATCTAGACTCATCCGTTTAACATCTCATGTATGTCAATATCATCCGTTTAGCATTTCATGTATGCCAATATCATCTCGACTCATCCGTTTAACATATAATGTATGTCAATATCATCTGTTTAACATCTCATTTATGTCAATATCATCTCGACTCATCCGTTTAACATCTCATGTATGTCAACATCATCCGTTTAAAATCTCATGTATGTCAATATCATCTCGACTCACCCGTTTAACATCTCATGTATGTAAATATCATCCGTTTAACATCTCATCTATGTCGATATCATCATGACTAATCCGTTTAACATCTCATGTATGTCAATATCATCCGTTTACATCTCATGTATGTCAATATAAGCTCGACTCATCCGTTTATCACTACTACAAAAAAGCCCATAAACACCCCCTAATAAAGACCGGTTACAAAAACACCAGTCTTTATAGTGTAACAATAGTGGGGATGTATAGCAGTAAATACCCGTATTCAAGAAAACACCGGTCTCTATAACATGAAATGCATACAAACCGGTCGTGTCTGTAAAACCTGTCTCTTTGTATAGTCAAAGACAATAGTTTTTTGTTCTTCAGAAAGGACTGGTATGTCTATTTCGTATTAATGACATCGGTTTTTCATTTAAGAGCTAGTTTAAATACAGATATTCAAATAGTTTAGCGTTTATGACTCAGTGCGCTTAAGGGATTAGCGAACATAATATTGATCCAAAGTACTTGAAACGCGATCCTAATTCATATATAGTCCGTTAGGTAAAAAGGTGCTTCAAGAAGTATAATAAGTATGCTTTATTGTCTATACATCTAGACAAATAATAATAGTTGTACAAACGGTAACGTAACATAAAAGGTAAACACTTCTTTAAGCCGCATTTGAAAGTTGTCGTTTTTAGATAAGGGTGAGCAATCTGACCGGATCGACTGATAAAACCGACCGGACTGACTGAAAATCGGACTGACCGAAGGACCAACATTCCAGTCTCAGTCTAGGGTTTTTTATTATTTCGGTCTCGGTTTGTTCTGTCCGGCTTACATACCGGAAATTTAGCATATTTGGACCGGACCGACCGAACTGAATCGGACCAAGATCGGACTGACCACATTCGGTCCGGTCTCGGTCTAAGGTTTTTGCATAACTCGGTCCGGTTTTTAGACCGTGAGCACCCTTACTTTTAGATAAACAAAAAACGCAACAACTTCTTGCCAAAAGTTAAATGCTCCTAAAAGCTTATTTCCAAAAATACACTACGTTTTTGTTCTTAATTTTTAGATGTTTTTGACAAATACTTTTAAATTTTCAAAATTAAATATTTTAAAATTTTTCAAACATAAATATTTTGGTAAGCTCTAAAGTTTTACGGAGTAATATTTATCTTGATGCTTATTTCACCCCCAATTGAACCCTACCGCCCTATTTTCCCCCAAAATGAATTTCAATTTTTTTCAACATCTCGCCGAATCTCCCACTAGGCCACAATTGAAATCATGCCACTTTCAGTTTTATATCACCATCCCTTCATATCCATTTTACCCAAATCAAATCCTTCACCAAACGATTTACAATCTTGTATATGTGATGATCACAGGTTCAAGGCTTGATTGGTAACTGATGATGAATATGAGGTAGTTATATGTTAAGTATTACAGTTAATTTCTTAATTTTTTATTATTTATACTTGTGGTTTTTCTTCCCCTCCTTAACCAGCAATGTATCATCATCCTAGGATATCGGTTAATGTTATTAATTTTTAGGGCATTAAAATTGTTATAAGTTTGTTTTGTTTCTCATGAACACTGTCACCCAGTTGAATATTATGGTTAAGTGTAGGGCTTAAATACACACATGTGTGAATTGTTTATATTTTATATTCATTAGTGTATTTGTAAAGGTACATAATCAATTGATAAAAGTTTAATGATCTAACAATATAATAGTTATTAGTATGAATATATTTCATATTATTATCGATATTGGTTCTCTTCGCAATTAGCAGGCTTTACATTTTATTTTATGAGTTTTTGTAACTAATAGCTTGGTTTGTTATTCTCAAAACATTCTTATGTATTGTCTTCATATAATTATCTATAATGGTGGTTTAATGGTCTTAGTTGACCATGAATGTATTAAATCATATGTGAAATTCAAACTCTGATTGCTTTTAGAAGGCATGTGACCTCGTATTTATCTTTTTTGTTTTTGATGTTGTAATTCTAATTGCCAAATATTGTGCTACTTATTATTGACCCAACCATGAAAAAAATCCAACACAGATTCATTGGATACTTTTAAGGTGTAGACTGAATGAAAAAAATAGAATGTGTGTACACGTGTTAAGAGCAGGTTGAGAGGGAGACTTAGCATTTTGTGAATGTGATTGAGCCATTGTTGCATAAAGCATCACTTCAAAAGTTACATGATTTATAAGCCATTAGCATGTGTCCATATGTGGTTGATAGCTGATCATTTTTTCAGGTAATGAAGTGCCAGTACATGATGCTCAATGGTGTTTCTCTAGAAAAGAATTTGTGGTTGTTTACGGGTGTATTCTTCTTCGGTACTTTTATTCAGTAATCATATGCAACTTTTTTTTCCTTTCCGTTTTTGGTCCTGTACTAAATTGTTTTACTGGTAAACATTGGTGACATTGGAGAGCTTGCCAAGTCTGTTGGCTCTTTAAAAATGGATAGCAATTAGCAAACCACAAGGTTACGAAAGTCGTCCAGAGTATATATTTCTAATGTTATGAAAGTCGTCAAGAGTATATATCTCTAATGAATAAATATCTTAAAATCATTTTTAAAATTTTTTTTGACTATTAGTGAAATAATAATAGACGCTAATCTATTTCTAAGATGCAGCTAAGGCTTCAGTATTTTAGCTGGTCTTTATGCAAAGGCTACGACTACTAAAGAGGCCGAGGATGTCACAGTATATTTCGTTGTATACTATGGAACTTAGCAAATTGACCATACTATTAAATTTTTTAATATGTGGAGGCACATTTCTCACAACGACGTAAAAGAGTTAACTCTCTTGTACCTTTCTTGTAGTTCGACAATTATCAAAAAAGAAGAAAACATATGTGGAAACTTGACAAAGAAAATGATTGAAGCCCATCATGGAAGCATAAGAGGTAACTGTTGTTCAATGTTCACTATAAATTTAAACTGATTTAAAGTTGAAAGTGGTATCCTGTTATAGCACATAGTTTGATACTGTTTGATTTGATCAGGTTAAAAGGAAACAACTTAAAGCTGTAACCTTTTATTAAGAATTATAGCTTAAGTTGTAGCAAAACTGATTTTTACCACTGACTGATATTATATCTTATTGCTACTTCGCACTTTGATTAAATTTTGTATATTTGAATCTCTGAAATTACTATCCCCGGTTAGATGTTGTTAAAGCAATACTGTTGTTAGTAATGCTGAAATTACTAACATGTTCCATGTATATTCGTTAGTGTGCATTAAAATGCTACTAGATGTGATAGAGGAGATATTGATTAGTCAAGAATTCGTTAAGTTTTTCTTTTCTTTTCTATTAATATGTTTGCAGCCTACTAATCTGTCCTAAAATATGTAACACAGATGGGGATGATGAGTAGCAAACTGCAGAATAAATGGAACACAATGTCTAAAGAATGAAGTTTTTGTGTTCAGCTGACGTGTTCATGACATTCTTCTCAAATTTACTGGAGTATATGCTTTGTATTTTTGTAAGGCTCCTTGAAGCGTGACCTTGATCCTGCTTATGTTAAAAACGGGATATTTGGTTTGATATATTTACTTATTAACAATATTTTTTGTTTGGGTAGATTTGATGATTACTCAAGATACTTAATTCAAAGGGCTCTTTCGGATTCATTACTGAATTAATTGCTTAAAAAGGCTGTTTGGGATAGCTAATTCAGGTACTACTTATAGGGACTTTTTGGATTACTTAATGAAGCTGCTTTGATAAGCAGTTTCAATAAGCAATCTCAAACATTCCCTATAAGTAAGCTTGATAAGCGATCACTAGCAGCCTAGTGTTTTTTTGTTAAAAAATATATAAAAGAGACCGGTTTGCATGATATACACCAGTCTCTTACACAAAGACAACCTGCTTGTTTATTCTATAATAAAGATTGGTTCGGAGCGGAAAACCTGTCTCGATGTGACTAATAGAGACCGGTTGTAAAACCGGTTTTTATATGTTTCAGTTATAGAGATACCCCCTCACAGAGAGTGGTTATAAAACCACTCTCCATGAGCTATTCTAACCGGTTTCCATGGAATTTTTTATAGTAGTGTATCATCTCATGTATGTCAATATCATCCGTTTAACATCTCATGTACGTCAATATCATCTCGACTCATCCGTTTAATATCTTGTGTATGTCAATATCATCCGTTTAAAATATCATGTATGTCAATATCATTTGTTAAACATCTTATGTATGTCAATAACATCCGTTTAACATCTCATGTATGTCAATATCATCCGTTTAACATCTCATGTATGTCAATATCATCACGACTCATCCATTTAACATCTCATGTATGTAAATATCATCCGTTTAACATCTCATGTATGTCAATGTCATATTGACTCATCATTTTAACAGCTCATGTATGTCAATATCATCTATTTAACATATCTTGTATGTCAATATCATCCGTTTAACATGTCATGTATGTCGATATCATACTGACTCATCCGTTTAACATCTCATGTATGTCAATATCATCAATTTAACATCTTATGTATGCCAATATCATCTCGACTATTCCGTTTAACATGTAATGTATGTCAATATCATCGTTTAACATCTCATGTATGTTAATATCATCTGGACTCATCCGTTAAACATCTCATGTACGTCAATATCATTCGTTTAACATCTCATGTATGTGAATATCATTCGTTTAACATCTTATGCATGTCAGTATCATCCATTTAACATCTCATGTATTTCAATATCATCCTTTAACATCTCATGTATGTCAATATCATTCGTTTAACATATGATGTTTGTCAATATCATCAAGACTCATCCGTTTAACATCTCATGTATGTCAATATCATCCGTTTATCATCTTATGTATGTCAATATCATCTCGACTCATCCGTTTAACATCTCATGTTTGTCAATATAATCACGACTCATTCGTTTAACATCTCATATATGTTAATATCTTCCGTTTAACATATAAGGTAGGTCAATATCATCCGTTTAACATCTCATTTAGGTCAATATCATTTCGACTCATCCGTTTAACATCTCATGTATGTCCATATCATCCGTTTAAAATCTCATGTATGTCAATATCATCTCGACTCACCCGTATAACATCTCATGTATGTCAATATCATTCGTTTAACATCTCATGTATGTCAATATTATCTCGACTCATCCGTTTAACATCTCATGTATGTGAATATCATTCGTTTAACATCTTATGTATGTCAATATCATCCGTTTAACATCTCATGTATTTCAATATCATCCTTTAACATCTCATGTATGTCAATATCATTCGTTTAACATCTCATGTATGTGAATATCAACCAGACACATCCGTTTAACATATCATGTATGTCAATATCATCCGTTTAGCATTTCACGTATGCCAATATCATCTCGACTCATCCGTTTAACATATAATGTATGTCAATATCATCCGTTTAACATCTCATGTATGTCAACATCATCCGTTTAAAATCTCATGTATGTCAATATCATCTTGACTCACCCATTTAACATCTCATGTATGTCAATATTTTCCGTTTAACATCTCATCTATGTCGATATCATCTTGAATAATCCGTTTAACGTCTCATGTATGTCAATATCATCCGTTTACATCTCATGTATGTCAATATCAGCTCGACTCATCCGTTTATCATCTCATGTATCTCAATATCATCCGTTAAACATCTCATGTATGTCAATATCATCCGTTTAAAATCTCATGTATGTCAATATCATCCGTTTAACATCTCATGTATGTCAATATCACCACGAATCATTTGTCACAACTCGTAATTTCAGGTCATTTTCCAAACTTCGACAATTTACTATTCATCAGTTACTATTCACCGATTACTATTCATCATTTTACTATTCATCATTTTTTAGGTCAATTTGATATTCTGAGAAGCGTTCAGAAATTTTACTATTCACTTGACACTATTCAATTCCGGAAGAAATACACTATTCATGTGCATTACACATTTCATCGTAAACTTAGTTTACGGGTATTCAAAATTCGCGTAACCGTATTAGTTCAGGAGCGAATTCATGCATTATCATTGAGACATCTCATACAGACTAGAAATAGTCTACGTATCATCATTATGTCACTTGCATACTATTCCACTCGTAGGATATTTAAATTAGTACTTTTGGTATAATTGACTTTTACGTATAATTATTTCTAAATAAACGTTAACAAACGACCAATAATGTGACTAACACGTCCGACACTCCCGACTATGATCCAAATATATCTTTATATTCATTTTAATAATATAAAAATTATATTATTAGTTTACCCGGTATTTTCAAATCAATGACTATATTTCACGGTCGGAGCTTATAACTCCGTCGGTTTGCGTTATTTCAACCCGATAAATATTTTAACACCCAATTCTCATTAGGAATGTAATTTTATAATTTTTACAACATCGTTATATTTTAATTGGTACTGTTAAATTTTATTTTTAGTTAACTCGGTACCCGGTATTCCCTAAAACTAATAATATATACACAATAATACTAATAATCACCCACTTTCTTACACATTCCATCTTGTTTTTCTTTCTTTTCTCATAAATTGCCGCCCCCCCCCCCCCTTGTTGTTTTCCTTGATTTGTGGATCTTGCCTACTAGATCAATAATACATATAACTATGCATATCCATTTTTCACCTCATTTCCCAAATAACAACTAGCAACTTTCTTCCTTGTTCTCTCCTTTTTGGGTCTCGGCAAAACAACAAGAAGAAACATCAATTTTTCCAAGATCAAGTGATAATCAAGGTTATTTAGTACTTCTTGTTAGGGTTTTGAAGTTTAAACACAAGGTTTTGCAAGTCTTTCATCTCCACTAATCCACTAATCCTTCAAGTAAGTTGTCAAATTCATTTTCAAAATTTCCTCAAGTATCTTTCAATGATCATACACTTTTATTCAAGATACATATGCATATGTTGATTTATACCACTCAATATATATACTTTTTATAACTTACAAGCCTTAGATATATTATATAGGTGAATCCTTGGTAGGTTGTTGTGATGGATGATGTTTAGGAACCCATGACACCCTAAGAAGGTGTATGGTAGATCAAGAGTTGTTTTGATTGTTGATTGAAGTGGTTTTGAACAAGTTAGAAACTAGGAAAATCTATTTTTGACACTTTCAAAATGTTGCTGTTCCTTTTTGGCAAAAGTGGAAAGATCAGGGACAAGGGTGTAACTTTTGACCAAAGATTTAGAAAATAATCTCCGATACGAAACTATAGCCGAAAACGGGGATAAAAACGAGTTAATAACGAAGGAGATATGATTTTTGTAAATTTAACGACGAAAACTATTTTCTGAAAAACTGCATGCTGTTTGACAGTTTTCGACGGGCAAATTGAGGCGTTAAATGTAACCTAGAGGAACCGAGCTATCGAAAATATATTAGTATATACAAAAACGAATCCGTGGATATAAAGAACGAGTAAAATGAGCTTAAAACGACCAAGTTATACGCGTTTTAAAATCGTCAAAACTATATATATATTTAGTCACTACTAGAAAATAATATAACTACGTACTAAATGATATATTTTCTAGATTTCTTATTCAAGGAGTTTATTTTTAACTAACGAAGTACGTACGACTCAAGGTTTATTACGCGACTACTAGACATTATTTTAAGGTTTTCTAGACGAGGAATGTAACAACTAACATTTTATACAATATAATACGACAAGTTTTTATAACTCTATTTGGACTTATTTTTCCTAAGTATGGAAAGTATTTTACTATGACAATAACTAGTATTTCCAAGTTACGAGTGGTATAAGCATCATGTGCACATGCATTCATTTCATCACGTCATGATCTAAGGTAGATCGTTATTACTCATATTAGGTTGCGGTTAGAGATCGTGCCTCATTTCAGTGTATCCACTTTTGTCGTCGTAGCTATCGCACCAGGTGAGTCATAGCCCCACTTTTACTTGTTTAATTACTTTATAAACTCTTTGGGGGAGATACATGCTTAAATACTTGTTTTATACTTTTATACGATTTGAATTACTTTTTGGAGGAGAATACGCTGCTTTAATTATTTTTTTGTACAATGCCAAAGTATTAAATTCTTTACATTGCTTAAGTTGCCTTATTACCACGACATAAGTCCCCTTTTATATCATGGACCGTTAATTAAGATGCAAGCGAGAGTGAGTGGATAGATCTATTGAGGGTGACTCCTCCATTCGTGTTTGGGTTGCTCCATAAGGAAAACGAATGCATTTCATTTCTAATATATTACGAGTGGCTGGTAAACACTCATTTGGAGCCAAGTAACGTCTAGCTTCGGTGTCATGAGCTTAAGAGACAATGTAGTTTTATGACTGAAAAACTTATTACTTTACTTTATACTTGGGCTATTGTACATACGATTAAAGTTATACACTTATGGTTTTTATAAACTTTATTACTGAATTACGATGTTTTAACATCAATCTTATTACTGATTTATTACTGAATTACGATGCTTTTGCATCAACTTTATTACGGATTTTCCATTTGACTAATTTATTATATGGCCTCATGGACTAAATTATTTATATAGCCGTTTTGCTATATTTATCTTAGAATTTAAACACAAGTATTACTTTTGTTCACGTAAACATATTACTTTCGGCAGTGGGTCGTAAACACACAGGTTACAAGTCTCTTATGGCGGGACTTGGAACTGAGTGGATTTACGATGCCTTTGCTGGGCGATCTTTTCTCTATAGACTTTATTTGTTAAACAAACTCTATGAACTCACCAACCTCGTGTGTAACACCCCCAAAATACCGCAGCGGAAGACTGTGTCATAGGGATGCTACTTCAGGGCACAAAGTACAAGATATAGAAAACGCCCTCTAAATGAGACGTTTTTGAAAAGTTACCATTCGAATAGATAAAAGTCATAGTTTACAAAACAAAGATTCCAAAGTAGAATGATACATAAGTTTTTAAAGTGTATCGAATGGTAAATGATAAAAGTGAAAGTCTCCAAAAGCATGCCCTAAGACTCTCAGCTCCACAAACATGCTATCGCCTTCCTAACCTGAGATAAACATGCTTAAAAGTGTCAACACAAAGGTTGGTGAGTTCATAGAGTTTGTCTTAGTACAGATGAAAAGCCTATAAAGAATGTTCACACAGCAAAGGCATCGTAAATCCACTCAGTTGCAAGTCCCGCCATAAGAGACTTGTAACCTGTGTGTTTACAACCCACTGCTACAATATAATATGATTAAGATATGTATAAGTTCATAACAACAGTTAAGCAATTAGTAGTGAGTCTACACTTCATATCCGAAGACCTCATGTTTGTATGTATGTCTCAATGGTTGTGTCCAGCAACTTAATCTGGGGCCATTGGAAGTCTGTATGTATGTATCCATGGTTGTGCCCAGCAACTTAATCTAGGGCCATTGGAAGTCTGTATGTATGTATGATTGCTGGGTTCCATTTCCCAAAGTATAATAGTAAGTATGTGTGCATGTATCAATCATGTATGTATGTAATCAAGAATAATGGGATCAAGTATAATGTAATCAAGTATAATGTTATGTGAATCCGTACAAGTAAGCAAGTAGTAGCATGTATCTCCCCCAAAGAGTTGATAGAACAATTAAAAGAGTAGGGGCTATGACTCACCTCGAAGTAATAGTACAATGCAACGGAATGTTAAGGACAACAATGCACGGTTATCTGCCGCAACCTAAAATGAATGATGAATGATCTCATTTAGATCACCAAATGATGTTATGAATGTCCATGCTCATGTTTCTATACCACTCTAGTCTTTGGAAAAACACTTGTGTTATCAAAAATATATAATCCAAGAATTTGGAAAAATATTGCTATTAGAAAATATAATAAGCTAGTTGTAATATATATATACGTATATATATATATCGTATGTTTTAATGTTAGCATTGAAATCCTCGGGTTGTAATCCTTGTAATATCGCCTTGAAATGATGAAAAATATACTTGTAATAACTAATACTACATTAGTTATAAAGCTTGGTACTTAATATTATGTCTAGCTTATAAAAGTACTTCGTAGTTTTTGTGCCACTTTTATTAAAAGCTGTCAAATAAAAAATGGTTTTAGCCGATATTCAAACGTGAATATCTTTGTCGTTACTTGTCCGTTTTACTTGTTCTTTATGTCCACGGTTACGTCTTAGTATGTAGTAATATATTTTGGAAAGCTCGGCTCCTCCGGGTTACGTCTAAAGTCTCTTTTTGTCCAATGAAAAACGTCCAACAGCAAACATTTTCAGAAAAATACTTTTCGTCTACAATCTTGCAAAAATCATAACTCCTTCGTTATAAACTCTTTTTAATCCGTTCTTTCGCCTACGGATTCGTTTTTGAAAGTATTTTCTAAAAATTTTGCCAAAGTTCCCTTGGTGTTTACTGATTTTCCAGATTTTCACAAAATGGGACAGCATGTCTAAAATATGTTCCAAATCAAGTTTTCAAGGTTTATAACTAATTTCTACCATCACCAAACCTCTTGTAATCACCACATAGCTAATCTAATCCTACCATACACCTTCTTAGGGTGCCATGGACTCCTAACCAAGTTATTATAGCAAGGGGATTCATAAATAAAAAGTTAGGGTTTGTATGTTTCATTTTAGACAAAATAAATGGTGGTATAGCTAGTTGTACATGGTTTTTAGCATGGAAATCATGTAATACAAGTAAATATAAGATGTTTCATGTAAAAATAAAGTTGATAAATTACTTGATAAAATGAGATGATTAGATGATGATTATGCTTGGATTTCTTGTATTTTTCTTGATTGATTCTTGATTAGGCAAGTAAAATGAACAACTTTGTAGCTTTAACTTATCAAAAATTATGGTTTGATCATGGATCTTGGGTTTGGTCGTGGGTTTCAAAGAGCAAGAAGATGAGAAGATTTTTCTTCTTAGTTAAAAGTGTATGAAATGATTCTTGAATTTAGTTTATGTAAGTATTTTTAAGGTTTATTAATATTGTAATAGAAAGTTAATGTATTAGGTTAAAGGGGTGTTCATGTGGCCGGTTATTGGTGAGCCAGGGGGGGGGGGGTAGGGGTACTTGGTATTTAATTAGAAATCTAGTGTATCGTTAAGTGTTATTACGTGTTATTCGTTAAAATCGGGTACCGGGTTTAATAGCAATAAACGTTCACGAAGTTAACCGGGATGAAATAAAGTTATAATAATGTTAAAAACATATTAAAAATATGTTGGGTATATTTACTGAGTGATCGGTTGATTATTGTTTAGTTTCACGAAAACCGTCGTTATATTCATACGCGTACGTTATAAATAAAATAAATTTCGAAAATACTGGGTAACTGAATGTTATAAGTTTTATGATGTTAAAATGGATATAAAAATATGTCGGGACCATCGTGGGAATATTTAGATATATTCGTCGTGTATAAACCGGGTGTTAACGTTTACTATAAATACTTATACGTAAAAACGTTAAATGTATCAAATATATAAATTTGAAAATCCTGAGAGTGGTATAACATGAAAATGCTGTTATGATGATATGCAGACTATCTCCAGTCCGTATGCAGTGTTCTCAACACTAATGAAATGAATTCGCACCTAAACCAATCCGGTTACGCGAATTTGAATACCCGTAAACTAAATTTACGATGAAATGAGTAATGCAAGTGAATAGTGAAAACTTTTCCGGAAATGACTAGTGTTTAGTGAATAGTAAATTTCCCAAATGTTTCTCAGAATATCAAAATGACCTCGAAAATGATGAATAGTAAAACGATGAATAGTGTTTTGATGAATAGTGATTTATGAATAGTGTTTTTCCAAAGTTCCCGAAATGACCTGAAATGGTGAGTTGTGACAGTCTTCCCCTCTAAAAAGAACTTCGTCCCGAAGTTCAGTTAATGTTAATCAGTTAAATGTGTCAAAGCTTATGTATGTGGGTTTCTATCCAACTAGGTATGTTCTCGTGGTCAGACTTGATGAGGCAAACCTTCCCAATCCCGAGCTTAATCCTCAAAAGACCTCCTTTAGGTTAATCCTTTAGGTAACCGATTTTCACTTAATCCCACAACCCAATCAAATAAGAACAGTCATGAGATTAGGCTAAATCGGTTTGAGTGATGACTTTAACTTTTAGCTTGATTTTCGCAACCCAATCAAACAAGAACAGTCACTAGAACCAAGCTAAAAATCAAGGTCTGGATTCAACATCCTAAAAAAAATCTTTTGAAAGATTGGCTCGACTTTGGAATTGCTTACACTAATCAAATTACTAATGTTAGTATGACTAAGGTTAATGCTGCTAGGTCTCAGATTAGTCAGTGTTGTGTATAAGTCCTATATTAAGACTTAAGTGCTACTAAAATACGATAGTTGTTCAAGAGAATGTACCCGTTATGCTACCGCGGACATGTTGGGTGATAGGATTTCCTAAGAAGTAAGCTCTGCCAATTGCGGGTGGAATCTCATTGGCCTCATCTCGTGGCCCTTCTATTGCTGCTGCTAAGTTTGGACGATTGCCTCCTTGGTTAAGATTTCTTTTCAACTTAGGACAGTTGTTCCGAAAGTGATCCGGGCTGTTACACTCATAGCATGTCCTTTGGTTGTTCGTCATATTGCCCACATTTGCTAGTTCTCTACACTGGTTTGTAAAATGACTAGACTGTCTGCAAAATGCACACACACGGCAGGGCGCAATCTTTTGATGATGAAAGTTACATTTCGTACATTTAGGATGCGGGCCTAAATACTCTTTCTGACCAGAATTAGTTGCCGCAAAGGTCCTTGCCCTTTTGTTGTCAGCTATTGTGCCCATTTGCTTGTTTGACTCGCTTGTTCCCTTCCTTTTATCACTGTTCCTCAAGATTCCATTTCTAACCATTTCATCTGTCAGAGTCCCTGCTCTCAATATTGCACTCTGAATTGTAGAAGGCTCAGTTGTTTTCACAGTCCCATGAATTTCTGGGACAAGACCATATATGTACCTCTCGATCCTCTTGGACTCAGGGGTAACTAGGTGTGGAACTAGTCTGGCTAATTCATGGAATCGATCTGTATAGGCTGCATGTCCAGCCCCTATCATAGAGTGATGATAGAGTTCATCCTCCAGCTTCTGCATCTCGTTATCCGGGCAGTATTCCTCCTTCAGTAATGCCTTAAAATCGTCCCATGTCATACCTACAGCTGCCGCTCTACCCCTAGCTTGAATCTGCGTATTCCACCATGTCAATGCCTTTCCTGATAGTAAGCACATGGAATACTTCACCATTTGATGTGCTGCACAGTTACTAATGTCAATCACCAACTCCATCTTTTCAACCCATCGAGTATACACCAACGCGCCTCCTACACCATCGAAATCAATTGGCTTACATGACGTAAATTCCTTATACGTGCATCCGGTCCTAATGTTGTTGTTGCCATTACCATTCTGGCATATACCATTGGTGTTGTTAATTCCGCTTTCGTGGTTTACCAAGTTATTCATATGATCGCCAACTTGAGTGACAATAGTGGGGAGAAAGTTTTCAAGTTGTCGAGCGATGATGGTTTCAAAATCAGTATTTCCACCGTCGTTGTTATCATTGTTTTCAACTCCGTGACCACCTCCTCTACCTCCTCATATAATACCGTGCTACCAGTTGTTTCCTAAGTTGTGCCAACACCGATCTACATCTGCATAGTCATATGTCCACGTGTGTCGTGAAGCACTTATAATTATGTTGGCCACCACAATTATAAATGTTTCCTTTCACAAGTGTACATATCACCAGGCACACATATCTCAGTGGTAGACGTTGCTTAAATGGGCATCTAGGGAATGTCACGCTTAGTACAAAGGAACAAAAGATTCTCCCTTAAGTGTTAAAGTCACTGGGAAGTCTAGTTTCTAACGGTTTCTACAAAGTATCTAATAGCGTGGGTCTAAAAATAAATAAATTAACAGCAAGCGTAAGTGTATGTAAAGTGCAAGGCGATAGGGAGGAGAGTCTACATGTATGTAGTTATAGTCTAGACTCTAAAACAACCTAGTTCTCTATAACCAAGGCTCTGGTACCAATCTGTAACACCCCCAAAATACCGCAGCGGAAGACTGTGTCATAGGGATGCTACTTCAGGGCACAAAGTACAAGATATAGAAAACGCCCTCTAAATGAGACGTTTTTGAAAAGTTACCATTCGAATAGATAAAAGTCATAGTTTACAAAACAAAGATTCCAAAGTAGAATGATACATAAGTTTTTAAAGTGTATCGAATGGTAAATGATAAAAGTGAAAGTCTCCAAAAGCATGCCCTAAGACTCTCAGCTCCACAAACCTGCTATCGCCTTCCTAACCTGAGATAAACATGCTTAAAAGTGTCAACACAAAGGTTGGTGAGTTCATAGAGTTTGTCTTAGTACAGATGAAAAGCCTATAAAGAATGTTCACACAGCAAAGGCATCGTAAATCCACTCAGTTGCAAGTCCCGCCATAAGAGACTTGTAACCTGTGTGTTTACAACCCACTGCTACAATATAATATGATTAAGATATGTATAAGTTCATAACAACAGTTAAGCAATTAGTAGTGAGTCTACACTTCATATCCGAAGACCTCATGTTTGTATGTATGTCTCAATGGTTGTGTCCAGCAACTTAATCTGGGGCCATTGGAAGTCTGTATGTATGTATCCATGGTTGTGCCCAGCAACTTAATCTAGGGCCATTGGAAGTCTGTATGTATGTATGATTGCTGGGTGCCATTTCCCAAAGTATAATAGTAAGTATGCGTGCATGTATCAATCATGTATGTATGTAATCAAGAATAATGGGATCAAGTATAATGTAATCAAGTATAATGTTATGTGAGTCCGTACAAGTAAGCAAGTAGTAGCATGTATCTCCCCCAAAGAGTTGATAGAACAATTAAAAGAGTAGGGGCTATGACTCACCTCGAAGTAATAGTACAATGCAACGGAATGTTAAGGACAACAATGCACGGTTATCTGCCGCAACCTAAAATGAATGATGAATGATCTCATTTAGATCACCAAATGATGTTATGAATGTCCATGCTCATGTTTCTATACCACTCTAGTCTTTGGAAAAACACTTGTGTTATCAAAAATATATAATCCAAGAATTTGGAAAAATATTGCTATTAGAAAATATAATAAGCTAGTTGTAATATATATATACTTATATATATATATCGTATGTTTTCATGTTAGCATTGAAATCCTCGGGTTGTAATCCTTGTAATATCGCCTTGAAATGATGAAAAATATACTTGTAATAACTAATACTACATTAGTTATAAAGCTTGGTACTTAATATTATGTCTAGCTTATAAAAGTACTTCGTAGTTTTTGTGCCACTTTTATTAAAAGCTGTCAAATAAAAAATGGTTTTAGCCGATATTCAAACGTGAATATCTTTGTCGTTACTTGTCCGTTTTACTTGTTCTTTATGTCCACGGTTACGTCTTAGTATGTAGTAATATATTTTGGAAAGCTCGGCTCCTCCGGGTTACGTCTAAAGTCTCTTTTTGTCCAATGAAAAACGTCCAACAGCAAACATTTTCAGAAAAATACTTTTCGTCTACAATCTTGCAAAAATCATAACTCCTTCGTTATAAACTCTTTTTAATCCGTTCTTTCGCCTACGGATTCGTTTTTGAAAGTATTTTCTAAAATTTTTGCCAAAGTTCCCTTGGTGTTTACTGATTTTCCAGATTTTCACAAAATGGGACAGCATGTCTAAAATATGTTCCAAATCAAGTTTTCAAGGTTTATAACTAATTTCTACCATCACCAAACCTCTTGTAATCACCACATAGCTAATCTAATCCTACCATACACCTTCTTAGGGTGCCATGGACTCCTAACCAAGTTATTATAGCAAGGGGATTCATAAATAAAAAGTTAGGGTTTGTATGTTTCATTTTAGACAAAATAAATGGTGGTATAGCTAGTTGTACATGGTTTTTAGCATGGAAATCATGTAATACAAGTAAATATAAGATGTTTCATGTAAAAATAAAGTTGATAACTTACTTGATAAAATGAGATGATTAGATGATGATTATGCTTGGATTTCTTGTATTTTTCTTGATTGATTCTTGATTAGGCAAGTAAAATGAACAACTTTGTAGCTTTAACTTATCAAAAATTATGGTTTGATCATGGATCTTGGGTTTGGTCGTGGGTTTCAAAGAGCAAGAAGATGAGAAGATTTTTCTTCTTAGTTAAAAGTGTATGAAATGATTCTTGAATTTAGTTTATGTAAGTATTTTTAAGGTTTATTAATATTGTAATAGAAAGTTAATGTATTAGGTTAAAGGGGTGTTCATGTGGCCGGTTATTGGTGAGCCAAGGGGGGGGGGGGGGTAGGGGTACTTGGTATTTAATTAGAAATCTAGTGTATCGTTAAGTGTTATTACGTGTTATTCGTTAAAATCGGGTACCGGGTTTAATAGCAATAAACGTTCACGAAGTTAACCGGGATGAAATAAAGTTATAATAATGTTAAAAACATATTAAAAATATGTTGGGTATATTTACTGAGTGATCGGTTGATTATTGTTTAGTTTCACGAAAACCGTCATTATATTCATACGCGTACTAAAATAAATTTCGAAAATACTGGGTAACTGAATGTTATAAGTTTTATGATGTTAAAATGGATATAAAAATATGTCGGGACCATCGTGGGAATATTTAGATATATTCGTCGTGTATAAACCGGGTGTTAACGTTTACTATAAATACTTATACGTAAAAACGTTAAATGTATCAAATATATAAATTTGAAAATCCTGAGAGTGGTATAACATGAAAATGCTGTTATGATGATATGCAGACTATCTCCAGTCCGTATGCAGTGTTCTCAACACTAATGAAATGAATTCGCACCTAAACCAATCCGGTTACGCGAATTTGAATACCCGTAAACTAAATTTACGATGAAATGAGTAATGCAAGTGAATAGTGAAACTTTTCCGGAAATGAATAGTGTTTAGTGAATAGTAAATTTCCCAAATGTTTCTCAGAATATCAAAATGACCTCGAAAATGATGAATAGTGTTTTGATGAATAGTGATTTATTAATAGTGTTTTTCCAAAGTTCCCGAAATGACCTGAAATGACCTGAAATGGTGAGTTGTGACATCGTGTTGACACTTTAGCATGTATTTTCAGGTTTTAAGCATATGGCACGCTACTGGAGGTTTTGGCAGGGTATGGCATGGTCATAGAAGACTCTGATTATTCATTTGGGGACCGTTTTAAACCATTTTTAAGGGCCTACTTCCGCACTACTTTTAAAATGTAAATTCAACATTTATGACTTAACCATTTTATTCTATATAATTGAAGTGAAAACCATTTTTGTACTTATGTTATGATACCGATTGAGTTACACCCCATCTACATGTATGCTTCCGCTGGACCCGATTTTGGGGGTGTGACAGATTGGCATCAAAGCTTTGGCTATAGCGAACTAAGTGTTTTTAAAACCTAGACTATAGCTACTTTTACAAAATAAAAAACTTAACCCTATGACCGTCACGTGCCTGCCTGCCAAGCTGAAGCCTCATTTGTGGTTTGTTGCTGACTTAGGTGATGAGATTTGTGTCTCATTATCTGATATACTATATTCATTTATCATGGTTGATTACTATAACTGTCTTTCATATAAGCATGCTCATGTATCATATATGTCACCGCGTTATGTTCTTCTTTGCATAGTTTCATCATTTGACCTCGAGTTTTGGGTCACTTGCTTTTGTCTCTCAGAACGTCTTGGTATTTGTGAAGGACATAGTCTTAGTATAACTGAGCTGAGTATTTCAAAATTCATGGAACCTCGGTGGAAGATAGACTGGTCATCTATATTCGACCCGGGATAGTGAGATATAGGCTGACCACCTATGTCTGACTCAGAGATGAATTTTGCAACACTGAGAATGGTTATAATAAAATTTTGTCCGGAATAAATTCTCAACTCATTTTCCAAATGCTTCATTTACGTGTGTGTATACTCTCGTTGTCATAACATTCCTACTTTTCATCACTTCGTGAACCACTGATTGGAAGCTTGTCAACTAGTCATTTTATTTCATGAACTTTCATATTTATGCACAATACACTTGCATCACAGTATTTTCTTATATCACAATCTCATTATGCTGCAGTTGTCACAGTCTCTTCCCTTCTCACCATCACTCACTACTACCAATATTGATAAGTGGATATTATCAATGACCTCCCTAGAAAAGACTTTCCATACCTTCTATGAGGAGGATCCCTCGATACAGTAAGACCATTCAAAACTCAACAGAAATCCCAAGATATCACAAAACTATTCGAACCACTATCACTGGCCTAATCACCAAAAATTCCATCATCTGGAAAGTATTGGCTTAACTAAATTATAAGGATTAGTTTCGATACGAGTGCTCACTAAGCAACACCATAGAGATAAATCCAACCTTTTAACCGAGACTATAAATTGAACATGTCCTCACCAATAGCCTTTATTCAAACATGTTAGACACCTATGCATTTGTGCATACATACATACCTAGCTATTTTATCCACTTAATACTTTCACTTTTAAATGGATTTTTCTCCAAACTACCGTTATACAAAACATATATCTTGTAAGAAATACTTTTCTGAGGCACTTATTTTAACAAGTAAATTCCTTTTTGGTTACTCTTTTACAAAACTATTGAATGTTAAGAAAATTTTAAACATCAATCTTTTGGTAAACCATATTATTCACCTTATGTTGAAAACAGTCCTATCTTGCATAACTATTAAATTTTGAAACATTAAGAAAAATGTTACTTAAAAAGCCGTTTGCTTAAAAGTTTTAAATTCATTTACTCAGGGAAGGGTTATGAACAAAACACACAATCTCAAAACAAACTTGAAAAATCAATCACTATATTACCTCACTTATACCTTTAGGAACTTGTGATTTGGCGACATAGAGCTTGGGGAAAACCTTAGTAATGGAGACTAAGCATCGTAGGTGGAGAAAGACTCAATTCACGACATCCTGCGGAGGATCCCAACCTTATCCTAATCTATTATTTTCAACAACACCCTTTTATGGATTTAACCCTGTAAGTCTTTCAAAACAAGATTCATGATACCCATCTCAATTACTCCTAATAGAGGAACTTGATTCATCTCAAACTCCTAGCGATTTCATTAAGATTTCTTTGGAACCACACCACCTATCATCTGCAGACCAATGGTCAGGAATTAGAGAATGATTCACACATAGGGAGATATGCTCAGAGCATGAGTGATTGACTCTAGAAATGGTTGGACTAACCATTTTCCATAAATCAGATTCCTTTATAACCATAGTTACCACACGAGCTTAGAGACTACACCATTTGAAGCACTCTATGGTCGAAGTGCCAACATCCATTGACGGATCGAAATTTGGAAAAAGCCTAACTCACTAGTCCAGTAAGCATTCATGAAATAACCAGGAATTTCCTACAAATCAAGAATCAGTTACAAGTTTGATAAGTTGTAAACCCTTAGAATTTCAAGTTAATGGCAGGATTATGTTGAAAGTTCTGCCTAGGAAAGGCATGATACCATTAAGAAAAATTTGGGAAGATAAACCCGATATACATTGGACCATTCAATATTTCAGACAGTATGGGCCTAGTGGCCTACAGACTTGAACTCCCATTAGAGCTCAGTAGCTTACACGATACATATCATCATCTTTTCACCAATACCTCTCTAGAGACCAACACAAACTGAACCTGTTAGAGGGGAAGACTGTCACAACTCGTAATTTCAGGTCATTTTCCAAACTTCGACAATTTACTATTCATCAGTTACTATTCACCGATTACTATTCATCATTTTACTATTCATCATTTTTGAGGTCAATTTGATATTCTGAGAAGCGTTCAGAAATTTTACTATTCACTTGAGACTATTCATTTCCGGAAGAAATACACTATTCATGTGCATTACACATTTCATCGTAAACTTAGTTTACGGGTATTCAAAATTCGCGTAACCGTATTGGTTCAGGAGCGAATTCATGCATTATCATTGAGACATCTCATACAGACTAGAAATAGTCTACGTATCATCATTATGTCACTTGCATACTATTCCACTCGTAGGATATTTAAATTAGTACTTTTGGTATAATTGACTTTTACGTATAATTATTTCTAAATAAACGTTAACAAACGACCAATAATGTGACTAACACGTCCGACACTCCCGACTATGATCAAAATATATCTTTATATTCATTTTAATAATATAAAAATTATATTATTAGTTTACCCGGTGTTTTCAAATCAATGACTATATTTCATGGTCGGAGCTTATAACTCCGTCGGTTTGCGTTATTTCAACCCGATAAATATTTTAACACCCAATTCTCATCCGGAATGTAATTTTATAATTTTTACAACATCGTTATATTTTAATTGGTACTGTTAAATTTTATTTTTAGTTAACTCGGTACCCGGTATTCCCTAAAACTAATAATATATACACAATAATACTAATAATCACCCACTTTCTTACACATTCCATCTTGTTTTTCTTTCTTTTCTCATAAATTGCCGCCCCCCCCCCCCCCTTGTTGTTTTCCTTGATTTGTGGATCTTGCCTACTAGATCAATAATACATATAACTAAGCATATCCATTTTTCACCTCATTTCCCAAATAACAACTAGCAACTTTCTTCCTTGTTCTCTCCTTTTTGGGTCTCGGCGAAACAACAAGAAGAAACATCAATTTTTCCAAGATCAAGTGATAATCAAGGTTATTTAGTACTTCTTGTTAGGGTTTTGAAGTTTAAACACAAGGTTTTGCAAGTCTTTCATCTCCACTAATCCACTAATCCTTCAAGTAAGTTGTCAAACAAATTTTCAAAATTTCCTCAAGTATCTTTCAATGATCATACACTTTTATTCAAGATATATATGCATATGTTGATTTATACCACTCTATATATATACTTTTTATAACTTACAAGCCTTAGATATATTATATAGGTGAATCCTTGGTAGATTGTTGTGATGGATAATGTTTAGGAACCCATGACACCCTAAGAAGGTGTATGGTAGATCAAGAGTTGTTTTGATTGTTGATTGAAGTGGTTTTGAACAAGTTAGAAACTAGGAAAATCTATTTTTGACACTTTCAAAATGTTGCTGTCCCTTTTTGGCAAACGTGGAAAGATCAGGGGCAAGGGTGTAACTTTTGACCAAAGATTTAGAAAATACTCTCCGATACGAAACTATAGCCGAAAACGGGGATAAAAACGAGTTAATAACGAAGGAGATATGATTTTTGTAAATTTAACGACGAAAACTATTTTCTGAAAAACTGCATGCTGTTTGACAGTTTTCGACGGGCAAGTTGAGGCGTTAAATGTAACCTAGAGGAACCGAGCTATCGAAAATATATTAGTATATACAAAAACAAATCCGTGGATATAAAGAACGAGTAAAATGAGCTTAAAACGACCAAGTTATACGCGTTTTAAAATCGTCAAAACTATATATATATTTAGTCACTACTAGAAAATAATATAACTACGTACTAAATGATATATTTTCTAGATTTCTTATTCAAGGAGTTTATTTTTAACTAACGAAGTACGTACGACTCAAGGTTTATTACGCGACTACTAGACATTATTTTAAGGTTTTCTAGACGAGGAATGTAACAACTAACATTTTATACAATATAATACGACAAGTTTTTATAACTCTATTTGGACTTATTTTTCCTAAGTATGGAAAGTATTTTACTATGACAATAACTAGTATTTCCAAGTTACGAGTGGTATAGGCATCATGTGCACATGCATTCATTTCATCACGTCATGATCTAAGGTAGATCGTTATTACTCATATTAGGTTGCGGTTAGAGATCGTGCCTCATTTCAGTGTATCCACTTTTGTCGTCGTAGCTATCGCACCAGGTGAGTCATAGCCCCACTTTTACTTGTTTAATTACTTTATAAACTCTTTGGGGGAGATACATGCTTAAATACTTGTTTTATACTTTTATACGATTTAAATTACTTTTTGGAGGAGAATACGCTGCTTTAATTATTTTTTTGTACAATGCCAAAGTATTAAATTCTTTACATTGCTTAAGTTGCCTTATTACCACGACATAAGTCCCCTTTTATATCATGGACCGTTAATTAAGATGCAAGCGAGAGTGAGTGGATAGATCTATTGAGGGTGACTCCTCCATTCGTGTTTGGGTTGCTCCATAAGGAAAACGAATGCATTTCATTTCTAATATATTACGAGTGGCTGGTAAACACTCATTTGGGGCCAAGTAACGTCTAGCTTCGGTGTCATGTGCTTAAGAGACAATGTAGTTTTATGACTGAAAAACTTATTACTTTACTTTATACTTGGGCTATTGTACATACGATTAAAGTTATATACTTATGGTTTTTATAAACTTTATTACTGAATTACGATGTTTTAACATCAATCTTAATACTGATTTATTACTGAATTACGATGCTTTTGCATCAACTTTATTACGGATTTTCCATTTGACTGATTTATTATATGGCCTCATGGACTAAATTATTTATATAGCCGTTTTGCTATATTTATCTTAGAATTTAAACACAAGTATTACTTTTGTTCACGTAAACATATTACTTTTGGCAGTGGGTCGTAAACACACAGGTTACAAGTCTCTTATGGCGGGACTTGGAACTGAGTGGATTTACGATGCCTTTGCTGGGCGATCTTTTCTCTATAGGCTTTATTTGTTAAACAAACTCTATGAACTCACCAACCTCGTGTTGACACTTTAGCATGTATTTTCAGGTTTTAAGCATATGGCACGCTACTGGAGGTTTTGGCAGGGTATGGCATGGTCATAGAAGACTCTGATTATTCATTTGGGGACCGTTTTAAACCATTTTTAAGGGCCTACTTCCGCACTACTTTTAAAATGTAAATTCAACATTTATGACTTAACCATTTTATTCTATATAATTGAAGTGAAAACCATTTTTGTACTTATGTTGTGATACCGATTGAGTTACACCCCAGCTACAAGTATGCTTCCGCTGGACCCGATTTTGGGGGTGTGACATCATCCGTTTAACATCTCATGTATCTAAATATCATCCGTTTAACATCTCATGTATGTCAATGTCATATTGACTGATCCGTTTAACAGCTCATGTATGTCAATATCAACTATTTAACATATCATGTATGTCAATATCATCCGTTTAACATGTCATGTATGTCGATATCATATTGACTCATCCGTTTAACATCTCATGTATGTTAATATCATCAATTTAACATCTTATGTATGCCAATATCATCGCGACTCTTCCGTTTAACATGTAATGTATGTCAATATCATCGTTTAACATCTCATGTATGTTAATATCATCTGGACTCATCCGTTAAATATCTCATGTATGTCAATATCATTCGTTTAACATCTCATGTATGTGAATATCATTCGTTTAACATCTTATGTATGTCAATATCATCCATTTACCATCTCATGTATTTCAATATCATCCTTTAACATCTAATGTATGTCAATATCATTCGTTTAACATCTCATGCATGTCAATATCATCCGTTTAACATCTCATGTATGTCAATATCATCTCGACTCATCCGTTTAGCATCTCATGTATGTCAATATCATCCGTTTAACAGCTCATGTATGTCAATATCAACTAATTAACATATCATGTATGTCAATATCATCCGTTTAACATGTCATGTATGTCGATATCATATTGACTCATCCGTTTAACATCTCATGTATGTCAATATCATCAATTTAACATCTTATGTATGCCAATATCATCTCAACTCTTCCGTTTAACATGTAATGTATTTCAATATTATCGTTTAACATCTCATGTATGTTAATATCATCTGGACTCATCCGTTAAATATCTCATGTACGTCAATATCATTCGTTTAACATCTCATGTATGTGAATATCATTCGTTTAACATCTTATGCATGTCAATATCATCCATTTAACATCTCATGTATTTCAATTTCATCCTTTAACATCTAATGTATGTCAATATCATTCGTTTAACATCTTATGCATGTCAATATCATCCGTTTAACATCTCATGTATGTCAATATCTGTAACACCCCCAAAATACCGCAGCGGAAGACTGTGTCATAGGGATGCTACTTCAGGGCACAAAGTACAAGATATAGAAAACGAACTCTAAATGAGACGTTTTTGAAAAGTTACCATTCGAATAGATAAAAGTAATAGTTTACAAAACAAGGATCCCAAAGTAGTATGATACATAAGTTTTTAAAGTGTATCGAATGGTAAACGTTAAAAGTGAAAGTCTCCAAAAGCATGCCCTAAGACTCTCAGCTCCATACACCTGCTATCGCCTTTCTAACCTGAGATAAACATGCTTAAAAGTGTCAACACAAAGGTTGGTGAGTTCATAGAGTTTGTCTTAATGCAGTTGAAAAAGCTTATAAAGTATGTTCACACAGCAAAGGCATCGTAAATCCACTCAGTTGCAAGACCCGTCATAAGAGACTTGTAACCTGTGTGTTCACAACCCACTGCTACAATGTATAGTATGAGTAAGATATGTATAAGTTCATAACAACAGTTTAGCAATTAGTAGTGAGTCTACACTTCATCTCCGAAGACCTCACCTAAGTATGTATACTTCCATGGTTGTGCCCAGCAACTTAATCTGGGGCCATAAGAAGTATATATGTCTCCATGGTTGTGCCCAGCAACTTAATCTGGGGCCATTGGAAGTATGTATGTATGTATCCATCACAGTTTAGTATAACACAGTTAAGTATAACACAATCACGTATGTATGACATCAAGTATAATGTTATCAAGTATAATGTTATCAAGTATAATGTTTCCCAAGTATAAATGTTATGTAAATCTGTACAAGTAGGCAAGTAGTAGCATGTATCTCCCCCAAAGAGTTGATAAAACAATTAAAAGAGTAGGGGCTATGACTCACCTCGAAGTAATGATACTTGAAATGAAATGAAGTGAACACAATGATCGGTTAACCGCCGCAACCTAGTATGAATGATGAACGATCTAATTTAGATCACCAAATGATGTTATGAATGTCCATGCTTATGTTTCTATACCACTCTAGTCTTTGTAAAAACACTTGTGTTGTCCAAAATATACAATCCAAGAATTTGGAAAATATTGCTATTAGAAAATATAAATAGCTAGTTGTAATATATATATACTTATATATATATATCGTAAGTTCTCATGTTGACGTTGAAATACTCGGGTTGTAATCCTTGAAATGATGAAAACATACTCGTAATAACTAATACTACATTAGTTATAAAGCTCGGTACTTGATATCATGTTTAGCTTAAAAATGCACTTCGTAGTTTTTGCGCCAAATTTATATAAAAGCTGTCAAATATAAAAGGGTTTTAGCCGATATTCAAACGTGAATATCTTTGTCGTTACTTGTCCGTTTTACTTGTTCTTTATGTCCACGGTTACGTCTTAGTATGTAGTAATATATTTTGGAAAGCTCGGCTCCTCCGGGTTAAGTCTAAAGCCTCTTTTTGACCGACGAAAAACGTCCAACAGCAACTAATTTCCAGAAAATACTTTTCGTCAACAATCTTGCAAAAATCATAACTTCTTCGTTATAAGCTCTTTTTAATCCGTTCTTTCGCCTACGGATTCGTTTTTGAAAGTATTTTCTAAAAATTTTGCCAAAGTTTCCTTGGTGTTTACTGATTTTCCAGAAAATAACAAAATGGGACAGCATGTCTAAAATAGGTTCCAAATCATGTTTCCAAGGTTAAAAATCAATTTCTACCATCACCAAACCTCTTGTAATCACCACATGGCTAATCTAATCCTACCATACACCTTCTTAGGGTGCCATGGACTCCTAACCAAGTTATTAGAGCAAGGGGATTAATAACTAAAAAGTTAGGGTTTGTATGTTTCATTTTAGACAAAATAAATGATGGTATAGCTAGTTGTACATGGTTTTTAGCATGGAAATCATGTAATACAAGTAAAAATAAGATGATCCATGAAAAAATAAAGTTGAAAACTTACTTGATAAAATGAGATGATTATATGGTGATTATGCTTGATGTTCTTGTGTTTTTGTTGATTGATTCTTGTTTAGGCATGTAAAAGGAACAAGTTTAGTGTTTTAACTTTTCAAAAACAATGGATGGATGATGGTGTTTGGTTTTGGTCGTGGTTTATGAAAGGAAATGGGGAGGATGAGAAGATTTTTGATCTTTCTTGAAAAGGTGTATTATGATTTAGGTTTTTAGTTAATGAAATGTTTTTAAGGTTTATTAGTATAATATACTAGGAAGTTAATGTATTAAGTTAAGGGGTGTTCACATGGCCGGTTATGGTGAGCCAAGGAGGGGGGTTGGGGTACTTGTGTTTTAATTAGAAATCTAGTGTAGCGTTAAGTGTTATTCCGTGTTATTCGTTAAAATCGGGTAACGGTTTTAATAGAAATAATTGTTCACGAAGTTAACCGGGACAAAAATATAGTCATAATAATGTTAAAAACATATTAAAAATATGTTGGGTACATTTACTGAGTGATCGGGTGATTATTGTTTAGTTTTCACGAAAACCGTCGTTATATTCGTACGCGTACGTTATTAATAAAATAAATTTCCAAAATACTGGGTAACTGAATGTTATAACTTTTATGATGTTAAAACGGATATAAAAATATGTCGGGACCATTGTGGGAATATTTAAATATATTCGCCATGTATAAACCGGGTGTTAACGTTTACTATAAATACTTATACGTAAAAACGTTAAATGTACTGAATATAGAAATTTGAAAATCCTGAGAGTGGTATAATATGAAAATGCTGTTATGATGATATGCAGACTATCTCCAGTCCGTATGCAGTGTACTTAACACTAATGAAATGAATTCGCACCTAAACCAATCCGGTTACGCGAATTTGAATACCCGTAAACTAAATTTACGATGAAATGAGTAATGCAAGTGAATGATGAAAACTTTTCCGGAAATGAATAGTGTTTAGTGAATAGTAAATTTCCCAAAAGTTTCTCAGAATATCAAAATGACCTCGAAAACGATGAATAGTAAAACGATGAATAGTGTTTTGATGAATAGTGATTTATGAATAGTGTTTTTCCCAAAGTTCCCGAAATGACCTGAAATGACCTGAAATGATGAGTTGTGACAGTCTTCCCCTCTAATAGGAACTTCGTCCCGAAGTTCAGTTAATGTTAATCAGTTAAATGTGTCAAAGCTTATGTATGTGGGTTTCCTATCCAACTAGGTATGTTCTCGTGGTCAGACTTGATGAGGCAAACCTTCCCAATCCCGAGCATAGTCCTCAAAAGACCTCTTTTAGGTTAATCATTTAGGTAACCGATTTTCACTTAAGCCCACAACCCAATCAAACAAGAACAGTCATGAGATTAAGCTAAATCGGTTTGAGTGATGACTTTAACTTTTAGCTCGATTTTCGCAACCCAATCAAACAAGAACAGTCACTAGAACCAAGCTAAAAAATCAAGGTCTGGATTCAACATCCTTGAAAAAGATCTTTTGAAAGATTAGCTCGACTTTGGAATTGCTTACACTAATCAAATTACTAATGTTAGGGTGACTAAGGTTAATGCTGCTAGGTCTCAGATTAGTCAATGTTGTGTATAGATCCTATATTAAGACTTAAGTGCTACTAAAATACGATAGTTGTTCAAGAGAATGTACCCGATGTGCTACCGCGGACATGTTGGGTGATAGGATTTCCTAGGAAGTAAGCTCTGCCAAGTGCGGGTGGAATCTCATTGGCCTCATCTCGTGGCCCTTCAATTGCTGCTGCTAAGTTTGGACGATTGCCTCCTTGGTTAAGATTTCTTTTCAACTTAGGACAGTTGTTCCGAAAGTGATCCGGGCTGTTACACTCATAGCATGTCCTTTGGTTCCCTGGTTCTCTACACTGGTTTGCATAATGACCAGACTGTCTACAATTTGCACACATACGGCATGGCACAGTCTTTTGGTGATGAAAGTTACATTTCGTACATTTAGGATGCTGGCCTAAATACTCTCTCTGACCCGAATTAGTCGCCGCAAAGGTCCTTGCTCTTTTGTTGTCAGTCTGCTTGTTCGACTCGCTTGTTCCCTTCCTTTTATCACTGTCCCTCAAGCTTCCATTTCTAACCATCTCATCTGTCAGAGTCCCTGCTCTCAATATTGCACTCTGAATTGTAGAAGGCTCAGTTGTTTTTACAATCCCACGAATTTCTGGGACAAGGCCATATATGTACCTCTCGATCCTCTTGGACTCAGGGGTAACTAGGTGTGGAACTAGTCTGGCTAATTCATGGAATCGATCCGTATAGGCTGCATGTCCAGCCCCTATCATAGAGAGATGATAGAGTTCATCCTCCAGCTTTTGCATCTCGTTGTCCGGGCAGTATTCCTCCTTCAGTAATGCCTTAAAATCTTCCCATGTCATACCTACAGCTGCCGCTCTACCCCTAGCTTGAATCTGCGTATTCCACCATGTCAGTGCCTTTCCTGATAGTAAACACATGGAATACTTCACCATTTGATGTGCTGCACAGTTACTAATGTCGATCACCGACTCCATCTTTTCAACCCATCGAGTATACACCAACGCGCCTCCTACTCCATCGAAATCAATTGGCTTACATGACGTAAATTCCTTATACGTACATCCAGTCCTAATGTTGTTGTTGCCATTACCATTCTGGCCTATACCATTGGTGTTGTTAATTCCGCTTTCGTGGTTTGCCAAATTATTCATATGATCGCCAACTTGAGTGACAATAGTGGGGAGAAAGTTTTCAAGTTGTCGGGCGATGATGGCTTCAAAATCAGTATTTCCACCGTCGTTATTATCATTGTTTTCAACTCCGTGACCACCTCCTCTACCTCCACGTCCACCAGTTCTTCCACCATCGTTACTTGGGTTACTAGTGTCATGAGCAGCTCCTCTACCTCCTCTACCTCCACGTCCACCAGTCCTTCCACCCCTTGGTGTTGCACCTCCTCGAACAGAGCTACGAGTCACTCTCTTTGGTGCCATGATTTCCTGAGAGGAAGGACATTTAGTGAACGTCAGAGATGAGGGAAAACCGTTGATTAACCAAAGTCTATACTTCACATCCTCATATATAATACCGTGCCACCAGTTGTTTCCTAAGTTGTGCCAACACCGATCTACATCTGCATAGTCATATGTCCACGTGTGTCGTGAAGCACTTATAATTATGTTGGCCACCACAATTATAAATGTTTCCTTTCACAAGTGTACATATCACCACGCACACATATCTCAGTGGTAGACGTTGCTTAAATGGGCGTCTAGGGAATGTCACGCTTAGTACAAAGGATCAAAGGATTCTCCCTTAAGTGTTAAAGTCACCGGGAAGTCTAGTTTCTAACGGTTTCTACAAAGTATCTAATAGCGTAGGTCTAAAAATTACCAGCAAGCGTAAGTGTATGTAAAGTGCAAGGCGATAGGGAGGAGAGTCTACATGTATGTAGTTATAGTCTAGACTCTAAAACAACCTAGTTCTCTATAACCAAGGCTCTGGTACCAATCTGTAACACCCCCAAAATACCGCAGCGGAAGACTGTGTCATAGGGATGCTACTTCAGGGCACAAAGTACAAGATATAGAAAACGAACTCTAAATGAGACGTTTTTGAAAAGTTACCATTCGAATAGATAAAAGTAATAGTTTACAAAACAAGGATCCCAAAGTAGTATGATACATAAGTTTTTAAAGTGTATCGAATGGTAAACGTTAAAAGTGAAAGTCTCCAAAAGCATGCCCTAAGACTCTCAGCTCCATACACCTGCTATCGCCTTTCTAACCTGAGATAAACATGCTTAAAAGTGTCAACACAAAGGTTGGTGAGTTCATAGAGTTTGTCTTAATGCAGTTGAAAAAGCTTATAAAGTATGTTCACACAGCAAAGGCATCGTAAATCCACTCAGTTGCAAGACCCGTCATAAGAGACTTGTAACCTGTGTGTTCACAACCCACTGCTACAATGTATAGTATGAGTAAGATATGTATAAGTTCATAACAACAGTTTAGCAATTAGTAGTGAGTCTACACTTCATCTCCGAAGACCTCACCTAAGTATGTATACTTCCATGGTTGTGCCCAGCAACTTAATCTGGGGCCATAAGAAGTATATATGTCTCCATGGTTGTGCCCAGCAACTTAATCTGGGGCCATTGGAAGTATGTATGTATGTATCCATCACAGTTTAGTATAACACAGTTAAGTATAACACAATCACGTATGTATGACATCAAGTATAATGTTATCAAGTATAATGTTATCAAGTATAATGTTTCCCAAGTATAAATGTTATGTAAATCTGTACAAGTAGGCAAGTAGTAGCATGTATCTCCCCCAAAGAGTTGATAAAACAATTAAAAGAGTAGGGGCTATGACTCACCTCGAAGTAATGATACTTGAAATGAAATGAAGTGAACACAATGATCGGTTAACCGCCGCAACCTAGTATGAATGATGAACGATCTAATTTAGATCACCAAATGATGTTATGAATGTCCATGCTTATGTTTCTATACCACTCTAGTCTTTGTAAAAACACTTGTGTTGTCCAAAATATACAATCCAAGAATTTGGAAAATATTGCTATTAGAAAATATAAATAGCTAGTTGTAATATATATATACTTATATATATATATCGTAAGTTCTCATGTTGACGTTGAAATACTCGGGTTGTAATCCTTGAAATGATGAAAACATACTCGTAATAACTAATACTACATTAGTTATAAAGCTCGGTACTTGATATCATGTTTAGCTTAAAAATGCACTTCGTAGTTTTTGCGCCAAATTTATATAAAAGCTGTCAAATATAAAAGGGTTTTAGCCGATATTCAAACGTGAATATCTTTGTCGTTACTTGTCCGTTTTACTTGTTCTTTATGTCCACGGTTACGTCTTAGTATGTAGTAATATATTTTGGAAAGCTCGGCTCCTCCGGGTTAAGTCTAAAGCCTCTTTTTGACCGACGAAAAACGTCCAACAGCAACTAATTTCCAGAAAATACTTTTCGTCAACAATCTTGCAAAAATCATAACTTCTTCGTTATAAGCTCTTTTTAATCCGTTCTTTCGCCTACGGATTCGTTTTTGAAAGTATTTTCTAAAAATTTTGCCAAAGTTTCCTTGGTGTTTACTGATTTTCCAGAAAATAACAAAATGGGACAGCATGTCTAAAATAGGTTCCAAATCATGTTTCCAAGGTTAAAAATCAATTTCTACCATCACCAAACCTCTTGTAATCACCACATGGCTAATCTAATCCTACCATACACCTTCTTAGGGTGCCATGGACTCCTAACCAAGTTATTAGAGCAAGGGGATTAATAACTAAAAAGTTAGGGTTTGTATGTTTCATTTTAGACAAAATAAATGATGGTATAGCTAGTTGTACATGGTTTTTAGCATGGAAATCATGTAATACAAGTAAAAATAAGATGATCCATGAAAAAATAAAGTTGAAAACTTACTTGATAAAATGAGATGATTATATGGTGATTATGCTTGATGTTCTTGTGTTTTTGTTGATTGATTCTTGTTTAGGCATGTAAAAGGAACAAGTTTAGTGTTTTAACTTTTCAAAAACAATGGATGGATGATGGTGTTTGGTTTTGGTCGTGGTTTATGAAAGGAAATGGGGAGGATGAGAAGATTTTTGATCTTTCTTGAAAAGGTGTATTATGATTTAGGTTTTTAGTTAATGAAATGTTTTTAAGGTTTATTAGTATAATATACTAGGAAGTTAATGTATTAAGTTAAGGGGTGTTCACATGGCCGGTTATGGTGAGCCAAGGAGGGGGGTTGGGGTACTTGTGTTTTAATTAGAAATCTAGTGTAGCGTTAAGTGTTATTCCGTGTTATTCGTTAAAATCGGGTAACGGTTTTAATAGAAATAATTGTTCACGAAGTTAACCGGGACAAAAATATAGTCATAATAATGTTAAAAACATATTAAAAATATGTTGGGTACATTTACTGAGTGATCGGGTGATTATTGTTTAGTTTTCACGAAAACCGTCGTTATATTCGTACGCGTACGTTATTAATAAAATAAATTTCCAAAATACTGGGTAACTGAATGTTATAACTTTTATGATGTTAAAACGGATATAAAAATATGTCGGGACCATTGTGGGAATATTTAAATATATTCGCCATGTATAAACCGGGTGTTAACGTTTACTATAAATACTTATACGTAAAAACGTTAAATGTACTGAATATAGAAATTTGAAAATCCTGAGAGTGGTATAATATGAAAATGCTGTTATGATGATATGCAGACTATCTCCAGTCCGTATGCAGTGTACTTAACACTAATGAAATGAATTCGCACCTAAACCAATCCGGTTACGCGAATTTGAATACCCGTAAACTAAATTTACGATGAAATGAGTAATGCAAGTGAATGATGAAAACTTTTCCGGAAATGAATAGTGTTTAGTGAATAGTAAATTTCCCAAAAGTTTCTCAGAATATCAAAATGACCTCGAAAATGATGAATAGTAAAACGATGAATAGTGTTTTGATGAATAGTGATTTATGAATAGTGTTTTTCCCAAAGTTCCCGAAATGACCTGAAATGACCTGAAATGATGAGTTGTGACAATATCATCTCGACTCATCCGTTTAGCATCTCATGTATGTCAATATCATCCGTTTAACATCTCATGAATGTCAATATCATCTCGACTCGTCCATTTAACATCTCATGTATGTCAATATCAACCGTTTAACATCTCATGTATGTCAATATCATCTCGACTCATCCGTTTAACTTCTCATATATGTCAATATCATCCATTTAACATCTCATGTATGTCAATATCATCTCGACTAATCCGTTTAACATCTCATGCATGTCAATATCATCTCGACCAATCCGTTTAACATCTCATGCATGTCAATATCATCCGTTTAAAATCTTATTTATGTTAAAATCATCTCTACATCCGTTTAACATCTCATGTATGTCAATATCATCCGTTTAACATCTCGTGTATGTTAATATCATCTCGACTCATCCGTTTAACATCTCATGTATGTCAATATCATATCGACTCATCCGTTTAGCATCTCAGGTATGTCAATATCATCCGTTTAACATCTCATGTATGTCAATATCATCTTGACTCATCCGTTTAACATCTCATGTATGTCAATATCATCCATTTAACATCTCATGTATGTCAATATCATCTCGACTTATCTGTTTAACATCTCATGTATGTCAATATGATCCGTTTAACAACTCATGTATGTTAATATCATCTGTTAGGTCACCATTTATGTAAACACAAGTATGATATTGATAGAAATGAGATGAGAAAAGAGATTGGTTGATTATAAGAAATGAGAGAAAAGTAAGAACAAGAGTTTCACTAAGATATTCAAATAACCAACAAATGAAAAGTTTACATAAGCTTACTATTTACAAGGGAGGAGTAGGGCAACATTCCCTTCCTCCCTCATCTTACTTAAACGTGGGCTTTTAGGCCCATGGACTAGCTTACTTAAGCCTAGTAATCATAAACATAGTGAAATAAATAACTAAGCAACCTATTACAAAAGGTAATGACCGAGACTTGACTAAAATACAAAAGTATGGTCCCAACAATCTCCCCCTAAGGGTCGGTCATCACGGTTGCTTGACGTCTTCATCTTTGTCGTTGACTTGTGACATGTAAAGCTTTAGACGTCTTCAAAATGGTTGAATGATAATGAATGTACTTTGCTCTATGTCTTTGTTCTTTTTTTGATGATGTAGTGATTATGTCATGAAGTAGTCTGCCATTCGTTACTCCTGCGTCTGTGGTGGTTGTCCGGCATTCCAACATACTCATACATCTTCGGACTTATACTTTCACATGCACGAAGTTCCTTTTCATATACTGAGATCTTTAAGTCTTTATACTTTGTAGATTCTTCTTTATTGACGTAGAATCTTACTTTGAACTTAGTGGCTCTAAGATCTTTGGGGGAGCTTTCTTATGCTTCAAGATGTATGTATGAGCATGTTGGAATCTACCATCATGGAAGTGAGGTACCTGCAAGTAAACAGTTAGCAATAAATACCCGGTACTTACAGATAAGGATATAGAGTTCATCAACAGCATATTGTGAAGACTCCCTCTAATCCTTATCCAGGCCGTTCCCATATCAGATACTCCCGAAGGAGCTTACGAGACCTACTAAGTAGCTCAATGACTGGGTGAGTTGCTAGGGATCACTCCACGACTGTAGACCGCTATGGAACCACCGCAAACACTAAGCGTAACCCTTGTGGGGTTACCGAAGTGACCTGCTGTCAGGGCTGTTTGATGTTGACCCTGGCAGGATTTCCGTTCAATAACTGAGAAATACGTTTGTAATTCTCTCATAAACGTTCTCGGCAGATTGCTAGGATCTGTGAAGGACTCGATAATTTACAGCTGGTGTCCATTGATGTAGAACACCAGTTGTAGAAATGCTAAGTGTTCCTAAGAGATCTTTGATGTATCTCAAGGCTCTAGACTCTATAAGTGCACACCTAGGTTTCCTATGCGGAGACTAGGGAGGGGTCTCCTGCTTCAATATCAACTGTCTCTAAGAGATAGGTCGATAGATTACACTAGTTCCCCGTGAGAATGAAACAAGTCCTTTTAAGAGAACTTGAGTGGTTGAGAAGGTTTAGTGCATTGCGCCACTGGGTCCATGACGACTTAATCTTCAATACCGGTGTTGTCTTTTGCAACATCCAGTAGCAACGTATTGAACCCGGTGTCTGCCCTAAGGTTGAACATATGGAGGGCTATTTCTTTTCACCCTTTTCTTTTTAATTCTTCAACTCCTTCTTTCCCTTTCATTCTTTTCTCCTTTTTTCGTATCATACCTAAGGACTTCTAATTCTAACTATGGGAGATGTCCTTGGGTAGATCCTTCCGGCTCTGGCGGATCATAGGACGGTTATTCCTATCTTAATCATCTTATAACTCCGACTGTAGCCAAGAAACCTTTGATTGAAAATCTCTCAAAGTGTTTGTGATAATCAAATGTTTTGGTTAACACTTTGAGAGTTTTGTGTACACTTTTGAAGGGCTCCCCCTGCACATGTGCTCATAAGTGTTTAATAAATTTGCACATGCGGGAGGAGCAAGCACTTTTGAATTGATCCACTTTCCGTGAACAAGACCGATTCGAGACACGCTTACATCACTAGTTAAACTAGCTTGAAGTTATTACCCGGCCTGGTTAAGTCCACAGAAAGTTTCTCGAGACGGTACATTTCTACTAATACAAATCCTTTTCGAGACACACATACGTGGTTAGTTAAAGAGATACATTGTCAGCTTTTAGGTGACAACTAGCTCTAGTAACTAACTTGATGTCATTACCCGTCGAGGATAAGTCATTTCGAGATTACTAACTTTTATTGTCTCGTCAATTCTTGGGTCAATACTGAGTCTAGCTCGCACATGATACAACTTTTAAGCTTTGACTTCGTATATTTTAATCACCTTTTCGTTTTCTCCCCCTCAACAAGTGATTAGGTCTTATTGAGGTGAAATACTTGTCCTTTTGAGCAGAATTATGAAAAATTCAGAAATATTTGATTAATTCTACTCAAAAGTAAGAAGCCTTCGCTCCATATATTTAGGATTGAGGCACTGATGTGTACCTCAGGGTCCTTTCTTTACAAGTTCGGGTTGTACACTGTAATGCGTGTACAAGCCATTATGAAGTATATTATGGACAAATCAAATCAAACTCTTACAACTTTCTACCAATCAGGTCTCTGAAATGTCAACACCGGAAACTTTTGTCTGCCTCCAACATAGCTTTCCAATCTCCTGAACTGATCCCTGCACTTCAACCTGTTCTCAATCCTTAGAATGAATCTGCGAGCGTCTCTGGCCTCATTGGTGTTCCACCTTTTAGATTTACCCAGTGCTATGTCATCCAATCTACTTTTGATTCCATCTCTGACGAACTTCAAGGTTTCATCACAGAACTTATGTATTTCTCCATAGCCCATGAAGCAGTTGCGACCGTTTACACTGCGGTAGGTGAACCCAAATGCTGGATGCCTGATCAAGGTGTATTGAGGTAGATGTTGAAGGTCGGGGATGTCGAACATGTTTGGTTTGGTGAGATTTAGCTTCTTCTGATAACTTTCCACTCCCAATTGAAGATCTTCTACTCTTTCTCTGATGACTATCTGCCTAATGAAGATTAGGAGAGCTTGGATAAAGGCAAGTTGCATCTCTTTAGGCAAGTTACAGAGCTTTCCTTGAACTTTGAGCAGGTACATATCTTCAATGTCGTTGAGAAGTAGTCGTGGAAAGTCTGACTCAGAAATATCGTACTCCTTTTCATCAAGTCTTTTCAATGTGATTTTACTGAGGAAGGGGTACCCAAAGTGAGTGACAGTCGAAATGAACAGAATTGAGACTATCTTCAAATCACTTGTCACATTGCCCATCGTCTGATTGAGTCTGCTGCTTCGATAGTACTGAGCCCGGTTGTCTGGCCAATGATGTATACCGTAGAGTGCGTTCCGGTCATATTCAACAACTTTATCGATGAATAAGGCTGAGGCTTCTTCTTCGATGGCATTGTTGAGATATCGAGCTGCAGGGAGAAAGGCAAGTGATGTGACGTACTTCTTCTCAATCATGCTGCCAAGTTTCAGAAATTCCAAGTCTGTGTTGAAGAAGAACTTGTAAGGGATCTTCGGTTCCTTAGGCTTCCCAATCATCGGTAGTGGTTTGGACCAGTCAGTAATGTAGGGTGCAGTTTTCTTTGTGACCGGATCGACATAAGATTCAGGATTGATCCAGTCAATATTGCTTGACATAGCTCGAGCAATATTTTCCAAATGGTACTCAAGTTCGATTGAGTTAGCAGACCGATCTTTCAGAAGATTGAACGCATCATTCTTGATTCTTCGCAGCTCTTTCTTATTCATCTTTTTCATCTGAAACTTATGCTGAATAAACTGAGCGTATTCCACTGTTTGACCATCTTGAGGTTCTTGATTGTCTGTAAGTGGCGGTTGCGAATTAATCATCTTATCAAACCAGGAGTATTCGGCAGTATCATCTTGGTCTAGCCATTTGAGGACGGTTTTCGGTTTCTTGGGTTCAGTGCCTTTTGATGAGGTGTCCGGTTTGTGCTGATGATGCTTTTGTTTCCTTTCTTTCTTCTTCTTAGATGACGGTTCTGGTACTTCATCGGGCTGAGGAATCTCGTCACCACCTATGTATTCGAAGTGATCGTGTGCTTTAGGAGCCGAACCAGATGCCTTGGGTTGTTGTTGTTGGAGGGATGACCGGTGTTTTTGATTGAGATGAGGGTCCTTCGGCTTGTTTCTGTTTCTTTGCCTGAGAATTAGGATCCCGATCTTCATCATCTCTTGGACGTTTCAGTTTGTCCGCCTCTGTGCTGCAAGTCTCTTTAGTCATTTTGGCTTTTAACGCTTCTAGGACTTTAGCTTCTTCCGGTGATAATGAGAACTTGTTTGCCAGTTTGTCCAATAGCTAGGCTTCCAATTCGTCCATGGATAATCCCGGTAGTGGAACAGTAGATTTGTCAGCTCGAAGAGTGAACGTGGTAGATCAGATCACTTTCTTGACTGCTTGCTCTGCGAACTTGGTGAGTTCATCTCGCATAGGTGCCAGCAGCTCTTTCAGCTCAGCGACTAAGTGTTGTTCCGTGTACTGGTGCGCTTGAGCAGCTAGTGTGGCTTCCAAGTTCTCTTGCACGTCCTTAGCCAGGAAGGTGTCAACCTTTTCATGCAGCTCTTGGACATTAGTGTTGAGCTTTGTCAGTTCAGTGACTTGGCTTGCTAGTAATGCAACCTGATCTTCCAGTCTATTTTTCTTCATTTCATGTACTCTTCTGAATGCTGACTTTAGCAACTTTGATGCAGCAGAGGCTTTGGTGCTTGGTTTCTTGATTGATTTGTCGTGGGTTGATTCAGATGCAGGAGGTGATGATTGTGAAGATTCTATGTTGGTAGTAACGTCCTTATCATCTCCTCTCTATGATTCAGGTTCTTCAACATTCTTAGCTTTGGCTGCTTCCTCTTTCAACCTCTGTTCTTCAGCAAGTTTGTCAGCCTCGGCTTTAAGCCTAAATTCTTCGACAAGCTTGGCATCTTCTTCTCTTTTCATCTTTTCTTCTGCCAGCTTGGCTGTCTCTTCAGCCTTCCTGCTTTCTTCCATACGTATTGTCTCTTCCAGTTTGGCTTGTGCAAGCTCCTCAAGCCTAGCCTCTTCAGCTTCTTGCTTTTTCCTTAATTTTTCTTCTTGAGCCCTTTCTCTGAGCTCTATTTCTTCCATAGACATTAACTGTGGAGCATCAGTATCCATGGGATCTTCCTCTTCCTCTTCTCCCGTTGCTGAAGCATTGGTCATTTGTATGTCTGTGGGAGATACCGAAGGATTGTTGTAGGCGACTAAGTCAGTGTTGATTCCTGTGGCAGAATCAGGAATGTTGCTAGAACCGCCAGCTTCGGTAGTTTGAGAGAATACTGGAGGTGGAGGTAGATCAGCATTGAATGCATCAATCTTGCTATGGAGGAGACCCAGCTTGAGAGCTCTTTCATTTTCTTTTTCAACTGAAAGGCCTATATTGGATTGGGCAGACTGTTGTTCAGCAGTCATGGGTTCCTTCATTTTCTCTCTCCTGATCCTTTCTTCTTCTAATATTGACTCAGCTTCAGTGAACGGTCTTTGATTGAGATATGATGGGTATTCAGCATTATCAACAAACTCATCAATGTTTTTCTCCCAATCTTCGAAGGTCAAGTCTTTATCATGAATGTCTTCAAGATTCACATCCTTGTCAATGTTAGCATAAGCTTCCCTATACACTGGACCTTCGTCGGATTCTGTTTCTGAGTCAGATGGTTTTGGAGAAGGTGGTGAGGGAAACCATCCAGGTTCAGGAATGGATGCGGGCTTCTTGGCAGGAAGTCTTCTCTTAAGAGTACCCTTCTTCTTTTGTTTAGACTGGGTAGAACTGCCGGAGCTCCCAGTCTTGCTGCCTTTCTTTCCCTTCTTCTGCATGCATGAGGGTAGAGTTACCTCGTCTAAGAAACCAACTTTTTCTTCCTCAAGAGCTTGAAGATAGTACTTGCAATTCTTGCACAGCTGCACTTTCTTGTTCAAGAGACATTCGGGAAATTTCTTTCCTTGCTTGCGGGTGCTGGTGTCGAGTCTCTTGATAATCCTGAGAGTTTCCTCATTTCTGAAAGTGTGCTTGGCTTCATCATCAAGTCTTTGAGGAATATCGTCATACTCGCGAAGGAAGCTTTCGATGAGTAATTTTGTGAAACGGACAAATGGGATGTTGTTGGTCTTGTGTTGAATATGCCACACAAGGTCTTCCCAAATGATGCTGGCATAATCTACTTTCTTTACGTTTGCCACTGCCCAGAAGAGTTTGAGGTGTTGGAGCTTGGGGTGTTCATGGCCAGTGTCTCAGCCAGATAGGGATTTGGCAATCAGAATATACAGGGTTCTCCAAGGTTGTGGAAGAAATCTGATGTTGACCCTAGAATGTCTTGTGACTACTTCTTCTGATTCATCATAGCCGATATCCCGTAACCACTCTATCAGCTCTTCTTCGGTGGGTACTTGATCATATTCTTCATCTGGGCCGAGTTCTAGTAACCCAAGAACATTCCTTAGTGTGTCTATATCCACAGTAACCTGACAGTTATGAAGCATACAGGTGAAGGAAGCCTCCCCAAGATCTAGCTGAAGTGTATGCCAAAACTGGTGGATGTAGAAGCAGGAGACTGAAGCTGACTTGGTGAATAACAGCTTGTTGGGGTGATATAGGAGAGCATCTACTGCAACAATACATGAGGATTCGTTGCAAGTGATTTTGTTGAAGTTGATTCGTAGGTTGTTCTTGCCTATCTTCCTGGTGTAATCAGCTGGAAAGGTCTCTTCCCATGAAAGTTTTGGTTCAGGTTCTGGTCCATATGGAATGTCATTGTGTTCTACCATCTGAATTGATCATAAACAAATACAAACATGGCAATGGTTTACTATGTTAGCTCAGACATAAGATTACATGATTGTGCATATTATGAATTGATCAGTGGGTGTTTGTGTGTGTGAAAACTTTTGTAATATGACAAACTTGTGTTATTATCACATGGTAGAAACTTCTAACATTAGTTTATCATTGCAAGAGATTACACTTTTGGAAATTTTACAACACTTAGGAAATTTCATGAATTGGACAAGTTTACGCATAACTTGAAAAATCCTACGCATAACTTTTATTAAACGTAAGAAATGATATTAGGCGTAGGTGCAAAGTCTACGCATAACTTTATAAGTTACGCGTAAATTCCATCTTTTGTGTAGGCTTAATTTTACGCGTAGGAGTTTATCTTATGCGTAAGATTAGAGATTAGGCAAAGGATTGACCCTTAAGCGTAAGTTATAACTTGTGCGTAGGTTTTGACTTACGCGTAAGATCATGACTTAAGCGTAAGAAATAACTTATGCGTAAGTTAATCCTTTTATGCGTAAACATTGTCTTATCCAAGACAATGTTTGTCAACGTGTCGAATCTTACGCGTAAGATTCAATCTTGCACGTAGGATGAACAACTTGTGCGTAAAAACGTCTTTTTCCAGAAAATCACCTTAGTAATTTGAGTTGTTTGATTCCTGAAAGTGTACAAACATAACCACTAATCAATAATCATTCCCACACACTTGAACTCACAAACTTATGCGTAAATGAGTCAAAAATATGAGTTACGCGTAGGTCGTATGAACACATAATCACAACCCTCATCAAACATGAATCTGGGTAAGAATGGGAATAGGGCAAGTGTTCCTAACATCCTAAGGAACATTTGGTCCAAATTATAACAATAATTGACCACAAGATCATGAGATCACAACTGCTAGTGCATTCGAACCCTAAATTTTTTAATTCATGATCAAGAGATGTTACTGAAACAATTAACCCATAATAACATGATCTTAGGCATATAATAACACTATCCCCATCACCAATTTCAATCCTAATGCACAAAATCAAGAATCCCTAAATGACTCGTATGAACCCTAATTTCAAATCAATCGATTTAGTGTTTCTGGGTACGATTGGAGTTAAGACACATGTTAATAATCAACTAAGGAACATTTCCCACAAACCAATTTAATCATATCATAACAATTATCTGGGTTTAATTTCTACGCAAAACCCAAAGTCGATTTTTAAAGATTATGATGAATTTAGCCGTTGGATTGAAGTGAAAATTAAAACCCTTGTATAAAATGATGATCAAAACATGTTACAACTTACAGATTAAAAGATTGATGAACGGATTATGCGATTGATTGTGAGTCGTTGATTATGGTGGGTGAAAGTGATTAAATGTTTTGCAGGTAGTAGTAAATGTGAGGTCAAACGTATTTTGACCGAGGTTAAATCAAGTTTGAAAGATTGACAAGTATGGTCCCTTAAACTTATTAACCATTTACTTTTTAATGCCCAAACTAACTATCTCATTAAACTTTCGTTAATAACACCAAGTTATGACAAGAATAACTTGTGGTACTCCCCCTCGACCTTAGACCGTAGTCTTTAAAAAATCATAAAATTTTATTATTTTGGTCAAGGTGAGTCACCCGAAACACTTTTGATGCATCCTTTTAAGATAAAACGTAATATTTTTGGTAAAAATGCAAGTATAAAAGTTAATATTTTTGTGAAAATTTTAAAATGCTTTTCCTCCCCCTCAACACTTGTTTTGAATAATTAAAGACGTTTTAAAACATTAGTGTTGAAAAGAAAGATATATACTTGCATTTTTTTTTATGAAAATTATTTAAAAAGATAGTTTTGATGTTTGACGATCAATTGTGTTTTAAAAATTTTTCCAGATCATCTGGAGTCAAACATCGCATACCAATTTGGTGAACTAGACTAGCAAACCTTGATGGTGCTAAAGATTTGGTAAGTAAGTCCGCCAATTGGTACTCAGTCCCAACAAAATAAAGTTCAACGGTACCCTTTTCAACGTGCTCTTTGATGAAATGATATCGGAGATCGATGTGTTTGGATTTGCAATGATGTACTGTGTTGCAGGAGATAGCAATTGCATTTTTGAAATCACAGTAAATTGGAATCTTGTTGAATAGGTAGCCATAATCCTTAAGTTGTGATCTCATACAAATGACTTGAGCACAACAAGCAGACATGGCTACATATTCAGATTCTGTAGACGAGAGTGATGTGCAGTCCTGTTTCTTTGATTGCCATGACACAAGTTTATCTCCGAGAAATTGTAATCCACCAGATGTACTTTTGCGTGTGTCTAAACATCCTGCATGATCAGCATCTGAAAAAGCGATTAGTTCAAAACCAGAATCCTTCGGATACCAGATTCCCAAGTTAATGGTTCCCTTTATGTATCGAAGGATTCTTTTGACCTCACTGAGGTGTTTTTCAGTTGGTTTAGACTGATAGCGAGAGCACATGTAGACAACAAATACTATATCAGGTCTACTAGCTGTGAGATACATGAGTGACCCAATCATACTTCGGTATTTGGTAGGGTCAACTGGAGTCCCATGTAAATCAGCATCTAGTTTTGTGGTATAGCCCATTGGTGTATTATAAGTATCACAACTCATCATTCCATGTTTCTTTAAAATTTCAAGAGCATATTTGGACTGATTTATAAAAATTCCACGGGGTGATTGATGAACTTGTAGTCCTAGAAAGAACGAAAGTTCACCCATCATGGACATTTCAATATTATCTTTCATTAATTTTGCAAAATCATTAGAGTTACTTCTTTTTGTTAAGGCAAAAATAATGTCATCGACATATATTTGAACAACAAGTAAGTCCTCCCCGTAGGTTTTTGTAAATAGTGTTGGATCCACCGATCCTTTAGAAAATTTATTGGCCAGCAAGAAAGTGGACAGTTTGTCATACCACGCCCGTGGGGCTTGTTTAAGTCCGTAGAGTGCCTTTTTGAGTCGGTAAACGTGATTAGGACGCTCAGGATCAACGAAGCCGTCTGGTTGGCTAACATAAACTTCTTCACGGAGTTCTCCATTAAGAAATGCTGTTTTCACATCCATTTGGTAAACCACCATTGATGAGGCGAAAAATGAACCACTTTTAGGGGGTCATTTAAGCCCGGAATTGAATTTATTTGATCAAATATTGCCCTAAATCGTTCCTTTTGTGATTTTAGGTACTTTGGGAGTGAAATCTGGAAAAGGAAGCAATTCGGACGTTTTTGGAGCATAAAAGTTAAGAAAACGCCAAAGACTTAATTTTCCATGCTGAGAACAGTACCTGATGATGATTTGCTAATTCACCTTGTGTCTACTTATGATTATGTGAAACTTGTATATAATTGATTAGATCTCATTGATTTCTTGTTGATGTGTGTGTCTATCTCCATCAATTAAGGCGTGACAACTTCAATAGATCTAGTTGGTTTAGTTTATAATTCTTGTTTCCTATTGATTCTTGTTTTGATTGAATGAATTTATATGTTAGGCTTAAGAAAACTGGCAGATCTCCAAATGGTAACATGCTTGAATGTCTTAGGAAACATGAACCGATTGCACTAGGTCTTTATTGGTTGTATTTAATGCATGAGCCACTGTTTATAATCCATATGGTTGTGTTGGGCATGGTATAGGAGGAGATAAGAGCTCATAGAATTGGGGAGTTATGTGCGATACCCCATGAATTGTATTAAGGAATACAACCCGTCAATTAAAACAAGGTTACAATTCAATAGGTAGAATTGGATAGCTAGCAAGGAATAACATATGATAGGTAGACATGCTTCACTTATCTTGTAGAACCTTAGTTTAGTTTTCTTGTTAATTAGTTTAATTAGTAGCTTTTCGGTTAGTTGATTAGCAACTAATTCCGCCCACTCTCCCAATACCCGAGATTTTTATTTGCTTTTCATAAAATATAAAAATACAAAAAGAATCATCCTTCACCTTTAGACCTAGTTAGATTAATTTCAATCCTAACGACACTATTCCTAGCTGAACGATCAATCCCCCGGTACTTGTCACTATACTATACTACAACGATCAGGTACACTGCCTGGTGGGGGTTGTAAGCTTCTCAAGATCCCTCGAGAGGTAAAGCCTGGTGCAATTCCCACGCATCAAGTTTTTGGCACCGCAGCCCGGGGAATAGTTATTGTTTAGGTTGAATTTGATTTTTATTAGGTCTACTCATTAGATTCCTTTTTAGTGAGATTTTTATTTTCTTTTTATTAGCTTTCTTGTAGTCTATCTTTTCTTTGTGCATTTGTTCATAGAAACCTTTCCATTGACTCTTCCGTTCACCATTATGGAGAATGCGAGTCCACCATACTACCGACCACGAAACCCATTCTACCCTAATGACATCTTGATGTTCAAACAATATCGAGATGAACCCATATATGATGCATGGACTCGTTTTAAAATTTTACTCCGAATAGTCCCTCATCATAGTTTCGCTTTAGCATCCCTAACCCAGACCTTTTACTATCGTGTTAACCAATATGACCAAATGTGCATTGAGGATTTTGCCAATGGGGACTTTAGGGAATTAAATGCTGAAGAAGCATGGGATGCCATAGAAGATTGTGCCAAATATTATTATAGATTAGACAACCCGACAAACAACATAACAAATCATTTGACAACAAATTTGAAGGATCATGAAACAAGTTTGTTGGGGGATGAATATACTCATGTTAAGATACCTAGTTGGATGGTACCTAATATCATAGTACAAAACAAACATATAGGTAATCTAGGTACAATGGAGGATGAGGTGGATAATCCAAGCCCACAAAGTACCCCACAAGTCCTACCATCATTTGAGGCACATACAACGCCCGTGACTTACCCGGAAGAAGTAGAAGAGACTATAGGAACCCCAATTGAGGTAGAACCCTTGGACCAAGCACCACAAGAGGATATAGGTTTGAATACTTGTAGTGATAACCTTACTCCTAGTTCTAGGGAATTTCCTAATGTTGATGAACCGGAACCTCAACCTTTACACAACTCCCCATCCTTAGATTTATTTCTAGGAGACAAAAGAGGAACCGACCCACCTATCAACCTATATTATCCGGGTAGTTTTAGGATGAAGGAAGCCATTCACTCACCCCCTTCACCTCACGTGGCATATTTCCACCCTAAGGGTGTGTATCACTACTTCCACCCACACTTAATCCTAAGTGTAGGGAAAACCTCCCCTATTTCTGTTAAATAAGGGTAGAGTCAGGCTCGTGACTCGAACAAAAACAAGCGCTTGTTGGGAGGCAACCCAACCCATGTTTTTAATTGTTTGATGTTTTATTTGTTTGTTTGTGTCATATATGCTTAATCATAGTTGTTTAATTTTCATGTTTCGAATAATTTGTGAAAATGCTTTATTTTGTTTTTAACCTCGTCTTAATTGCATATAAAGGTATTTTACAAAAAGATAAGTGTAGGGAAATTTATATCTTGTTAAAAAGAACTAAATTCGAACATGAAAACTTCACAATTCATGATTAGCATATATTTTATCTTGTTTGTGTGTCAATAATTGTGGATATGTTTTATGAGTTCCTATTTGTAATTCATTCCACAAGTATCCTATCCTTTTGTTGCTTTGTCTTGTATCTATTTCTAAGTCTGGAATTACATCTAGTTGTGATTTTTGTTCGGTTATATGCTTTGGTTTTTGTGTTTGTTGATTACATGACAAGAAGATGATTTATATTTCTGGAGGGAAGCTTTCAACGTTCGTCTACTTGGAGGTAGATTTAACCATGTTGTCACATTATCCACGATGAACGAATCAGGGGAGTATTAGTTTCTTTCGTTCTTATTTATTTACTTTTACATCTTTTATCTAGAACATTGGGGACAATGTTCGGTTTAAGTGTAGGGAGGGTATATTAGAAACTATTACTCCACTTGGTTTTTGTTTTGTTTAATAGTGAATGTGTAATAAAACTGAGAGAAATATTTGTTAGGGCAATTTTAGCACCAAATTTAAAATTTTTTGCAACATGTAGGAGTAAAACTTTAGTCTTAATAAGCGTCTCATGGATAGGAGTTGTATGACTAGCACAAAAAACAATACCATTCAAAAATTTCCACCCCAAATATGTGAGGTTCGCCCTTAGATCTTTAGGAAAAAGCATTCATTGTTGGTGCTTATGAGTGTACCGGTAGTATTTAGATTCTAGAACTTGTGATAGCGATGCATCCCGAGACGGCTAGTGAGACTACATTCGTGTAGTTAGGATTTACTACATGATAAGAGGCATTAGGATAACCCTTGTTCTACACCTGTAATATAATTACATTGACTTCATAGGTCAAGTAATTCTCCCACACCTTTGCGTTGTACTCATTTTTAGTACACGATACCCCTAGTACACCCCTCCGAGCCTATCTTTTTGTTTCTAACTTTAAGCATTTTACTTAAAGGAAGAATTTGTTTACAATCCACCCCAAATGTGCAACCAAATCGCCTTAGCCTTCCTTGTATGCACTCATCTTTAGTGCGTTATTGTTAAATTGTTTAAACCCTTTGTTAGTTGTCTAATTGATTACATGGTTGCTAAGTCGAGTCATATCTTGTACATATTGTTTTGGGATGATTGGGACTCATGGGTAAAGTACTATTGTAATGGAGTAATGGGGATGATGTCAATTATTACCCCCATATATGCGTTAATATTTAAAAGTACTCCAAGTGTTTTGATTATCTTGATTCGAGTCATTAGATTAGTTTATTGTAAAGTATGTAAAAGCTCAAGTGTAGGGAGGAAACGAGCTCCCTTTGATGTATTGTTTTGGATGGTAGAGTAAGAGTGTATGCAAAAAAAAAAATAATAATAAATAAATAAATAAATAAAATATAGAAAAAGAATAGAGAAAAAGATACGGGCTACCATCCGTTTCTTTTATTTATGTTTAAGTCAAATAGTGTCTTGAAAATCCAAAAAGAGTTGTGGTTAGTTTAAGTTGAGTCGAGTCTTGGCTTAGCAACCCCTCATTGTACATGTAGTTAACTAAGACAATTGACTTGCCACCAGTAAAATATCCGTGTATCCAACAAAACCGTGTTTTCCATATCCCCTACACCTAACGTTATAACCCTTTAAAAGACCTCTTTGATAGTTTATCCTAGGTGCTTACGCCATGTGGTGGAGGTTTGATCCTTTCCCAAGCCTATGGTAATCTATTTGCTATGACAGGTAGAGAGTGATATTTCTCCATTTCCAGTTATGACATATAAATTTACAACACCCGAGAGATGAGAGTATCCAAATACTTAATGTGAGGTGCTAGTGTATAATTTCCGTGCTTGTTTTGACTAAGGTGGAATGATCATTTGTTGTAATTACTTTTATATTAGTGTTAAATGACCCCTAACTTGTATTTTGATTGGTGGAAAAGCTCATTTGCTTGAGGACAAGCAAATCCCAAGTGTAGGGATATATGATGAGGCGAAAAATGAACCACTTTTAGGGGGTCATTTAAGCCCGGAATTGAATTTATTTGATCAAATATTGCCCTAAATCGTTCCTTTTGTGATTTTAGGTACTTTGGGAGTGAAATCTGGAAAAGGAAGCAATTCGGACGTTTTTGGAGCATAAAAGTTAAGAAAACGCCAAAGACTTAATTTTCCATGCTGAGAACAGTACCTGACAGCGTCAAGAGCATTCTGGTGACGGCGTCAAGAGTAAAAGTGGTGACGGCCCAGAGAGAATGTGAAGGCGTCACCCAAGGCCGTCACGTGTTAACTTGTCAAAACTTGCGCGCGGAGTAGCTGATATTGTTTTGGTCATAACTTTTGCATACGAACTCGGATTTAGGTGATTCAAAAGCCCACACGAAGAGGACGAAGAGATATACAATTTGGTGAAAAAATGGTCGTGACAGCGTCAAGAGAACGAGCTGACACCGTCAAGCCTTGCCGACAGAAAACATGCCTATAAATATAACATCATAACTTCACTTTTTGTAAGCCCTAAACCCTAAGGTTGATTCTTGGGTTTAGGTGGGTGTTTTTCCAGCAACTTAGAGGGTTTCAATCACTCCATAAACATCATGTATTGGTTTGATGATTCTATCTTAATTATGTTTTCCATTATCATTGTTGTTTGCTCTTCTTTGATGATGATTTGCTAATTCACCTTGTGTCTACTTATGATTATGTGAAACTTGTATATAATTGATTAGATCTCATTGATTTCTTGTTAATGTGTGTGTCTATCTCCATTAATTAAGGCATGACAACTTCAATAGATCTAGTTGGTTTAGTTTATAATTCTTGTTTCCTATTGATTCTTGTTTTGATTGAATGAATTTATATGTTAGGCTTAAGAAAACTGGCAGATCTCCAAATGGTAACATGCTTGAATGTCTTAGGAAACATGAACCGATTGCACTAGGTCTTTATTGGTTGTATTTAATGCATGAGTCACTTTTTATAATCCCTATGGTTGTGCTGGGCATGGTATAGGAGGAGATAAGAGCTCATAGAATTGGGGAGTTATGTGCGATACCCCATGAATGGTATTAAGGAATACAACCCGTCAATTAAAACAAGGTTACAATTCAATAGGTAGAATTGGATAGCTAGCAAGGAATAACATATGATAGGTAGACATGCTTCACTTATCTTGTAGAACCTTAGTTTAGTTTTCTTGTTAATTAGTTTAATTAGTAGCTTTTGGGTTAGTTGATTAGCAACTAATTCCGCCCACTCTCCCAATACCCGAGATTTTTACTTGCTTTTCATAAAATATAAAAATACAAAAAGAATCATCCTTCACCTTTAGACCTAGTTAGATTAATTTCAATCCTAACGACACTATTCCTAGCTGAACGATCAATCCCCCGGTACTTGTCACTATACTATACTACAACGATCAGGTACACTGCCTGGTGGGGTTTGTAAGCTTCTCGAGATCCCTCGAGAGGTAAAGCCTGGTGCAATTCCCACGCATCAAGTTTTTGGCGCCGCAGCCCGGGGAATAGTTATTGTTTAGGTTGAATTTGATTTTTATTAGCTCTACTCATTAGATTCCTTTTTAGTGAGATTTTTATTTTCTTTTTATTAGCTTTCTTGTAGTCTATATTTTCTTTGTGCATTTGTTCGTAGAAACCTTTCCATTGACTCTTCCGTTCACCTTTATGGAGAATGCGAATCCACCATACTACCGACCACGAAACCCATTCTACCCTAATGACATCTTGATGTTCAAACAATATCGAGATGAACCCATATATGATGCATGGACTCGTTTTAAAATTTTACTCCGAATAGTCCCTCATCATAGTTTCGCTTTAGCATCCCTAACCCAGACCTTTTACTATCGTGTTAACCGATATGACCAAATGTGCATTGAGGATTTTGCCAATGGGGACTTTAGGGAATTAAATGCTGAAGAAGCATGGGATGCCATAGAAGATTGTGCCCAATATTATTATAGATTAGACAACCCGACAAACAACATAACAAATCATTTGACAACAAATTTGAAGGATCATGAAACAAGTTTGTTGGGGGATGAATATACTCATGTTGAGATACCTAGTTGGATGGTACCTAATATCATAGTACAAAACAAACATATAGGTAATCTAGGTACAATGGAGGATGAGGTGGATAATCCAAGCCCACAAAGTACCCCACAAGTCCTACCATCATTTGAGGCACATACAACGCCCGTGACTTACCCGGAAGAAGTAGAAGAGACTATAGGAACCCCAATTGAGGTAGAACCCTTAGACCAAGCACCACAAGAGGATATAGGTTTGAATACTTGTAGTGATTACCTTACTCTTCCAGATCCATTTTAACCCAGTGACAAAGACTCCGTCAGGTCTTTCAACTAATTCCCAGACTTCTAATCTTATGAATTACTGAAATTCCTCTTGCATAGATTCAATCCAGTTGTCATAAGTCATTGCTTCTTTAATGTTCTTAGGTTCTTCGTGACAAACTGTGAGTGCATAGATACAAGTTTCTCCATCAGTGTGAAGTCGTTGTCTTGTCATTACAGGTGCATCTAGATGGCCAATAATATGAACTAGTGGATGGTCTCGAGTCCATTTGTGTGTTGAAGGGTGTAGTTGATAAGTATCTCGCATGTTAGCAGGATCCAAATTGCGTGTAGACGACTCAGCTATGTCAGGAAAGGTAGGAGCCGGTGCAAATGGGTTAAAGAACGCATCAGGATCATGCTCTGCGGGTTGTGGAACTGATTGTGGTGTTGGATCTTCAGCTGATTGGCGGGAGTTAGAAACAGTTTATTCTGCTGTCGATGGTGATGCAATTGGAGGACCGTCTCTCTCAACAGTTGTTGTAGTTTGTTGAGGTGAGTTTGGTACTGGAAGGTTATCAGGTTGAGCAGCGGAATTAGGTGAGACCTCAGTAGAACGGTATTCAATTGTGTCATCAAACAGTGGAGCAAACAAGGTTTCCAATTCTTTGCGGTTGAGTGGCAATGGTTCAGCCGAAGATTCCGGAGAGTTAAGACGGTTGAATTCGGGTCCTAAGCTGTGTTGCTCAGAAGCCATTTGTGTGAGTTCATCAAAATTAGCATGAATGGTTTCTTGAATTTCTCTTGTTCGACGATTCCATATCCGAAAACCTTTGGAATTTTCACAGTATCCAACAAACACTCCAATGTCAGCCTTTGCTTTAAGTTTACCTAAATCATCACGATCATTTTTCGGATAACAAAGTGCTCCAAATACATGAAAGTAATCGATGTTCGATTTTCTCTTGTGAACAATTTGATAAGGTGTTTTGCTATGGCGTTTAGTGATCATGCAACGGTTTTGTGTATAACATGCGGTTGAAACAGCTTCCGCCCATAAGTAATCCGGTAATTGAGCATTAATCAACATAGTTCTAGCAGCTTCCACTAACGTCCTATTGCGTCTTTCAACAACTCCATTCTGTTCTGGGCTTCTAGGAATAGATGTTTGATGTTCAATTCCCACTTTCTCGAAGTATGACCGAAGTGTCTGATTCTTAAATTCAGTTCCATTGTCAGTTCTGACTATTCGTACCGTATTGCGTAGCTGAACTTGAATTTTAGTGAGAAAGGTGATGATCATTTAAGGAGCCTGATCTTTACTTCGTAAGAAATAAACCCAAGTCCATCTGGAGTAATCATCCACAATTACAAGAATGTAGCGTTTACCGTTGATACTTTGAACACGCATCGGCCCACACAAATCCATATGTAGCAATTGTAAAACATGATTCGTACTGTGCTTAGGTTTTGAAGGAAAATGAGCCCGAGTACTTTTTCCTTGTTCACAGGCAGAACATAAGTGATCTTTGGTAAAACGGAATCTTGGAAATCCATCAACAAGTTTATAACGAGCAAGGTCAGTCATAGTTTTGAAATTCAAGTGCGAAAGACGTTTGTGCCATAACCAAGATTTAGTCGATTCTGCTTTGGAGAGAAGATATATCGGAGATGTAGCAATCATATCTGACATTGATATGGTATAAAGATTAGAACCACGTGAGCCAGACATCAGATCGTTTCCTTGTAAGTCACGAACGAAACAAGTTTTCTCACGAAATGCAACTTCTAGATCCCCATCACAAAATTGACCAATAGAGAAAAGGTTGTGTCCAAGGCCTTCCACATAATAAACACGACTGATTTCAATGTTCCCACTGACATAGTCACCATATCCAATGATTAAAGCGTAATGATCATTCCCGAATCTGACAGTACCAATGAACTTTGAGACAAAGTTTTGTAACAGTTTGAGATTGCCTGTCATATGTCGGGTGCATCCGCTATCAACAATCCAGAGAACAATCTGTACCACCTGCATCACAAGAAGAAGACACGGATGGAACAGAAGTAAGGGTGGAACCCAATGAAAGTGCGGGTTCCTGTTGGTTAGAAGCACATGTATTCAACAATTTAGGAATCCATTTAAAGTCTGGTTTGTGTTGTAACCAACGTTGCCAATTCCAACTAGTTCGTGCTTTCTTAATGGTGAATTCACTAGTGGTTGGCTGATTCCTAGATTTGTTCTTGGCACTTATGGGGGTAACTTCAACTTCATTAGAAACCGTAGAAGGCGGCTTTCCTAAGTTAGACTTAGAGGCAATAGTGGGCCTAGAAGGAATGCGTGTTCTACGTTTCTTATGACAATTCAGAAGAGAATTAGCTATACATTTTGTATGATCACCAGATGATACGCTTTTACTACAAAACACACAAGATGCATTAATATTCAAAACATTCAAAGGTTCATCATTCGTTACATTTAGATTTTGATTACAATTTTCCAGATTAGAATCTAAATCTGATGCAACATGAGTTTCATTAAAATTCCTAAGTTGATCTTCTACTTCTTGTCCTTCTAGTGATCCTCTCTTACGTTGCCAGAGCCTATTCTTCTTTTTACTTTTTCGCTTGGGTCTGCTTACGCTATTAGTGGAGACTAGTCCTGTAGAAGTGGAGTTATCAACATTAGTATTTTGAACAATATTTCCTTTATCAGTTTTGTCTATTTGATACAATCCTGATGCTATCACCGTGGTGTCAACAAACTTTCCTTTTTGGAGTATCTTGATTTTCTCTTTCAAATCTATGATGATGTGATTCTTATCCTGAATATTTGACTCAAGTACACCATTGCAATATTTGATGTCTTCGTGGTTTTGTTGATATGCAACGTTTTCACTTTTTAAATCCGCAATTTCTTTCTCGTATTTGAGACACAGACTTTTGAAAGACTCATTGTTTTTGCAAAGCTGACAAGAGTTTGAAATATTTTGACTTTGAAGTTTCAATTCCGTTTCAAGACTTTGAGCTTGACACCATTCAAGCCTTTGTTTGAGGTGACAAATTTCTTTAGAAAATTGTTTTGTCACATCATCATTTTGTATTCTCAGCTTATCATTATCATGTTTAAGTGTCTCAATTTCCACATTCAACAAGTTATTATCAACACAGAGATCATCCATAAGCATAGAAGTACCAGATTTATAGAGATCATTCATGATAACAGACAAAATATCAGCATTGAGAACTTGTTCCAAGAGTCGATCAGCATCATTCTTTAAAATTTGATTTCTTTGCTTTTGAACCAAAATCTCATTTTCAGTAGAGTTGAAAACGTTTATCATATTTTTGACCTCGTTTTGAAGTTCCTGATCCCAGCGTGTAGCACAGAGACGGAGGTGTTTGACAATTGGCAACATTTGTTTATGAAAAATATCTCTCTTTTCTCGCTCGTAAGTGGATTGAAAAGTTTCAATTTTTATTTCAGAATTACGTTCAATTGTTTCCTCCAAAATTTCGATGTCTTCCATAAAAGTTTTGAAATAATTTAAGACACGACAACTTTTTGGCAAAGGTGTAAGTTCACCGGATGATGGTAAAGGACCATTAACTTGTGCTACAGTTTGGACAGGGGCCGCATTAGAGGATGAAACATATGACTCAGTGACATACCATGATTTCTCAGGTAATTCCTTTTGAGGAACAAAAGATTTAGAAATGTGTGGAGCTTGTGAATAATCATATGGTGTCCAATATTGAACATAACTCATTTTTGATCGACTCTCGTCTTCAAGTTCTTCTTCTTCCTCAGTATAAAAAACAACAGCACGCACAATCGTATTATCAAGCATGTGGTCCATACTGTAAATCTTAGGATTTTCTTTGAATGTTGTGTGAAGAAACATTGATTTGAAATCGCAAAGTGCAAATCCTTTATCGGGTCTCGGTTTTAAAGAAAATTTCTGTATTGTTGTGACAGAGTTCCCGTGTTTGTAAACAATGTTACGAAATTCTTTGAGTTGTTTTTCAAGATCAACAATCTCACCGAGTAAGTCATCTATATACTTCCTTTTTCGTATTTTATGTTCACAAAAATCCTTTTTACAACTTGACAATTCTGTTTCTGTTTTTGAAAGTACTGTTTGAAGACGTTCAACTTGCATTTTCAATTCACACTTCTCACTTTCAAGTTTAGAAATCAACTTTCCATTTGACTCAATTAAATCTTGCATTTTGTGTTGAAGATCTTGTTCTTTGTTATACGAATCTTGAAAAGCTTTTTCAAAACTTTTTGCATGTTTAATCTTGTCTTCCTGATTTGAAAGTTGAATTTTATAACACTCAATATCTCTTGCAAGTGACGCATTTTGTTCTTTTAAAACTTTGTTTTTCTCGTTGCATTTTATGATTTGCAATTGTTGTGCATCCAGTTGTTTAGATAACAATATTAGATCAGGGTCTGGATCAAATGATGGTCCATGTTGTTCTATATGATCATGTTTATCATTCTCAATAGGATCCTCAAATGAAACAGCTGTGTCATCATCAAATATGACAACTGTGCTTATTTGTTCATCTGTTTGAGAAGATGAAGATGATTTAGATGGAACAACTTGCGCCATATCTGATTCAGAAGCAGAGGGTGAAGCTATTTCATGTATTAGGCATGCTTTTTGGTCATGTACCTGAGACAAGCCATCAGTGTCATACACTGGACCTGAATCATTAAACTGAAGTTCTTGCATGTTGGCCATAAGCATCACAGCTGCATTGGCTTCCAGATCTTCCATGTCATCATCATTGTTCACATTTGCCATGAAGTTGTTGTCCTGTTCAGGGAAATGTCCATATTTTTCATCTTGAAGAGCCATGAGTAATGCCTGCTTGTGAAACTTACTCCCCCGAGTTCTCGGTTTGGGACATGCTGTCGCTATATGACCTTGTTCTTTACAATTATAGCACCATACTGCATTCCCTGAGTTGGAGTTCCTAGTTGCAACTGGTTCAGACCTTTGCTGAGAAGACCCTGAGTTTTTCCTGAACCCCCCATTGTTATTAAACCTATGACCATTCCCAAAATTTCCTGAAGAACTTCCTGAACCAGATCGACCATAGTTACGATTCTGAATTTCCACCCTTCCATCATTGACAACAGCTTGATTCCTTGTGTTAGAAGATGAACGTTGACGGTTGTTTGTTTTGTTGGAGAATTTGCTAAAAGCACGAGTAATAAGAGCAAGTCCCTGATTCAACGTATTAAAGTCATCATCGTCATCGTCATTGGAGTTTGAGTAATACACTGCATCATTGTTGTTGAATGGAACAAGTTGAGTAGAAGCATTCTGTGGAGATGAATCATAAGGGACCATTTGGTTCGAGGTAGAAGATTGTGGATAACTGAAGTAGTTTTGCTCTTGAACATATGCATGATTTGACATTGGTGGTGGAGCATAGGGAGATTGAGCTACGAGTGCCAAAGAATTTGGTGTTGGTGTTGGTGTGTATCCTCCTCGTAGAGCTCGATCTTTTTCAACTTCAGGTTCATGGTGTTTCAGAAAATCATACAACAAACCATATGGTGCATCATGAAGATTTTTTGTTTGACGAACAAATGTCACATATTTATGCCAATCAGGGCCAAGACTACCAACAAATTTGGAGTTCACTGCGATCCTTGGTACTGTGATTTTGTGACGTTCCAGATCATTGACCACATTTGTGAAACGATGATAGTAGGATTCAAGTGACTCTCCTGGTTCAATTGTGATGTCAGTGTATTCCATGTAAAGTTTGGATTCCATATCATCTTTGTTCAATTGAGTGCCTTCCATAAGGAGATGAACATGTTCCCACATAGCTTTGGCTGTTTTCTGAGCATCAACACTTCGATAAATTGGATTAGGTATACCTTGAAGTATATAAGCCATTGCATACTCATCAGCTTCACGATGTAATTTCTGTTCTTCTGTTAGTGAAGATTCTGGAAGAGGTCTATCACCAGGAGGACGTAGAGGATCAGCATTTGGATCACCAATTTCAAATCTTGTTGGCCACTCAAATGGTCCTTCAAGTATCACTTGCTTCAAGAATTTCCCATGAGGTTTCTTTAGTTCAAGAAATCGTAACAATCGACTTGACCATTGAACATAGTTCCCAGGTGTTAGCATTGGAGGTGTTTCAAGTGATCCTGCCTCATGTCGGGATTGTTGAGTTGTAATAACTTCACACATTCTGTCAAACCAGTGAGGTTGTTTGGAGGAAAACTGAGTGTTTTGTTAGGACATTTGATATGGTTGTTGTTGAGGAATGATTTGATGTTGTTGCATCATGAGATATTGTAGTTGTGGATTAAACGGTTGTTGTTGAAAGTGTGACTGTGAAGGTTGTTGATATGATTGTTGCTGATGGTATTGTTGTTGCTGATACTGCTGATGTTGTTGCTGAGGATTAGAGAAATAGTAATGTGGTGGTTGAGACATCTTTGAACACTTGTGTAGAAATGGATCTTTGTAGAAGATTGAAATACACGTTCCTTTGGTTAAGTTCAAAATCCCAGGGGTAAGTTGAGTTCTTACGCGTAACAATAATCTTATGCGTAAACTTTAGGTTATGCGTAAAGAGTAGTTTTATGCGTAAACAATGAGTTTATGCGTAAGTTTTCTCTTTACGTGTAAGGTTTGGCTTATGCGTAAGTTTAGACTTATGCATAAGGTTAAACAACCAAACAAATCTTTCAAACTTATCCAAGCTTGAAAGATATCCGAAGTCGAAGTATTCCACTAACTTATCCAAGCTAGGGAAGTACTGAGTCACCGTAGCACGAAGATAAAACCTTGGATGAAGTTTTGCGTAGAAATCTGAAACTTACGCGTAAGATTAGACTTATGCGTAAAACTTAGGCGTAGAGGCAACTTCTGCGTAGGATCTGTCTTCTGCGTAGGAAGTTAGGCGTAGGAACTAGACTTGAGCGTAGGATTTAGGCGTAGACTTCCAAAGTTACTCGTAAGAACAGGGTTTTGACCTATGTTACTCGTAAGAAAAGGGTTTTGGCCAAAAGTTACTCGTAGAAAGGACAAAAAGTACTGTTGACAGCTTTTGAATCGTACTATTCACAAAAGTTACGCGTAAGGTGGTCAGAAGCTTGAAAAATCTCAAATTTTTTAAGAGAAATGCTTAGAAATAAGGTACTTTTGATCAAATAACTTCACCAATACTTAGAAAACACTAAAAATGAAAGATTTTGCTACCAAAAACTAGTTTTCCAATATCAAAGAAGCTATAAAACCTTAAAAAAAACCTTAAAAATCAAAACTTTATGCAAAAACTAAGCTTCAAATCACTATATCAACCTTGAAACTTGTCCAAGCTTCAAGATTTGAGTGAAAGAAACAAAGAAAAAAATGCAAAAAGAAGCAAAAGAACAACTATATCCCCACGTTAATCCAAAGAAACACACTTCAAACTCTATTTGGCGAATGATACCACTTGTTAGGTCACCATTTATGTAAACACAAGTATGATATTGATAGAAATGAGATGAGAAAAGAGATTGGTTGATTATAAGAAATGAGAGAAAAGTAAGAACAAGAGTTTCACTAAGATATTCAAATAACCAACAAATGAAAAGTTTACATAAGCTTACTATTTATAAGGGAGGAGTAGGGCAACATTCCCTTCCTCCCTCATCTTACTTAAACGTGGGCTTTTAGGCCCATGGACTAGCTTACTTAAGCCTAGTAATCATAAACATAGTGAAATAAATAACTAAGCAACCTATTACAAAAGGTAATGACCGAGACTTGGCTAAAATACAAAAGTATGATCCCAACATCATCTCGACTCATTCGTTTAATATCTCATGGATGTCAATATCAACCGTTTAACATCTCAAATATGTATATGTCATCTCGACTCATCTATAGAACCCTGTAAAAATTTCTTGTAATTATATCGTTAATAAATAATAATCTTTCGTTACCGTTACTGATTCCCATTATCTCAAAAGAATTTGAACTTTTTCTTATTATATTATTTTATCATTATCACGACATAATATAATTCATGAAATGACGGAACCAGTTCTCGACACGTTACTCGAAATCTAAACATTTCACTAATCCTAAATTAAATTTCCTAATTCTAATATTACAACCAAACGGACCCTTAATCATTTCAGCCCAGGTTCATGATTACTATTCATCAGCCCACAAAAACTCAAGCCCACTTTTCTTAGTATAATTTCATATATATATATACTAGTAACAAGCTACAAAACGTCCCTCGTATTCTCAATTTTTACACACGACATATCTATATTTTTGCACCACCTCGTTTCTCACCTAGCCAACTACTAGTGTGTCGAATCTCAGATCCATAGGTCGAGTATTGATACGTTTTTAGTGGGCAAAGTGTTCGACCAAACTCAACCCAAATCGGCACCTAAATAATTCAAAACTCAACCATTTTGATTCCCGTTTGTTTCTAAGAGTTTCTAATAACGTTTCTAACATTATTTCATGTTTAAATGACAAATATGATCAGCTATAACCAAGTGGTACACGATTTCTCAAATTGTGTACAAATATATATGGTAGTCGACATCTATATGAATCACAAAGACATGCACCTTATTTCTATCTCTCACACACCTTCCTAAAGTCTTAGAATGTCAGGAAAACAGTCTCCAATCTCTTTTTCACTGATAATACATAGTGTTCTATTGTTTCCTTGAAATATTTGCACATTACGTGTCTAAAAATCCTTCTATATCTACTCTCTTATCACCACCTTCATTCTTTCAATAACATCATCATAATAACTCTCTTTTGTACCTAAAAATCATCTCTGAAAGTCCAGAAATATTCATACGTAAGTTTGGAAGCAAGAAAGTAGAATTGGGTTTAATATATACGTTTATTACTTGGGTAAAAATCGTACGTACCTAGTTCTTGTGTTTCCTTCTTCCATTCTCGAATCTCTACCACCCTAGAGGTGTAGTAAGTTATTTTGATCCATTTTGAATTCAAGTTACACGTCTAATATGTTTCATGCATCATGTTATGTGTTGTGTCGAGTGTACATAGCCTCACATATATTTTATACGTACATACATATATATAGAACACCCAACGTGACTAGCCTCTATCTTGGAAGGCCTAGGAGTCACGACACACACATATTTCACGTTAGTTTTACTTTACATGCATCGTATGAACTCATTTTGAAACCATGCTTAATCGGATAAAAACTCTATATACTTATAAAAATATACCAAGTCTTTTACAAATAAATAAAATGTCACAAACAAGCCAAGGAACCATCGTATATCTTTAAATATTACGTAACATGCCTACTATATTTTTACACGATCTATTAGACCACCTAGCTAGCAAACAATTTCGTATATAAAACATGTAGAAATAAGTTAGTCTCGACACTTAAAATTTACCAAAGTGAATCGCACGTACAACCCTTTGAAAACTAACTATTTTAACGACTTGGGCCTAAAAGCCCAATAAGCTGAAAATAAGCACATCAGATAAGCTAGCTTATCTAAACCTTTTGATATGAAATTAGAACATGAAAAATGATAATTTTGATGAACTCAACTCGTCCCACGATGTACGGATTTTAAAACGTTATTGGACTTTGATTTTGGCTCGTTAAAAGGCCTAATTATTGAAAATAAGCTATTTTACCAAATAAGCTATTGAAATAAGCTTAATATTAACTAAGTAAGCCTCGAAAATTTTTATAGAATTTTTCTCATCATTTTTGTAACTTTGGACTAAAAATGTAACGCGACGACACCTAGAAGACTAAAACTGTCAATAATAAAAAGTAAGGACTAAAACAGTAAAAACATAATCATAAGGGTAAAAATTGATAATATTTAATATTCCAAGCTTAGAATTGATTATTGGACAATTAGAGGACTATAATTATAAATTTTATATAAAAAGGACTAACGGTGTAACGCTAATGTCGTTAGAGTGAAAATTGTAAAATTGGAAAAGGACAAGGACTAAACATATTCTATTTAACATTCTTAGTTATTTTCTATTTTTCGTAAATCTATTCACGACATATGCATAATTATTTTCATTTTTATTTATATATTATATAACTTAACGTTAATAATATATATAACGATATTTCAAAACTAGATATTATTACTTATGGTTAAAAGGGTAAAACTTCAGGGAATAATTTAAATAACGTATTTTGTCATATCATTTATAAACATAAGAATTTCATTTGCATATCAACTATTCATCATGACGAATATTTATTATTCGTTATTCGTTTCGTATTTACCAAATGGTATTTGGTCAAATTCTCAGATAAATCTATTTATCAGGTTGTATTTTGAAGCCGTTATCATAATTCCGTCCGACTTTACTTTTCTTCATTTCAGTATCAATTAAGGTGAGTCATAGCCTCACATTTACTTATTTTAAAACTCCGTGAAGGGGATACATGTCATAAACAGATCACAAGTTATTTTCTGTATGCTACCTGACTTGATATATGCCTAAGTTACCTATTGCCACAAGACCCTTGATCATGAGCCATTAATCACTTTTATGTGAACGCGAATATAATGAATAGATCTATTTAAGGTTTGACAGCCTATCACATTAATACTTGACGGAATGCCATTATGCATGTGGTTAGTCGTATTAGTCGCGATATATTATGTTTGAGTAAAAATAGGAATTGGAAAATCACCTATTACATGAGGGAAATATTATCATTGACTTGATAACCACCTCCGTTTTACGGTATTTGTTAACGTTTTGCGTGTCATGAGACTTAGAGCAATATATATACTCCAATATCAATTTTTCAACTGACTGTATTTCCAATACAATCTTACTTGTGTATCAAAATGATTACTAAATTTCAAACTCTATGATATCACTCAACATTTTTGTTGACTTTTAAACATGTTATCTCAGGTAATTAGCGGAGGAAGCAAGCATGGAACGGGCGAAACCATCAAAACTTATCTACTTTCTTTAAATAATGGTGTAAAATAAAGATGTTTAATTCAGTTTAAAACATCAATACTTTTAGTATTTTAAGCACTCTGATGTGACCTTTTGTATTTGAATCTATAATAATGAAATTATGTTTTCAAAACGTCTCTTTCGAGTCGTTTTCTATCATTATGACTTCGATCCTCACCGTAACACCCTAATTACTATTCCGCTGCCACATCACGAATTAGGGGGTGTTACAGATTGGCATCAGAGACATAGTTATAGAGAACTAAATGTTTTCAAACATTGAACTATAACCACACTTTCAAATAAAGTAAATTTACACCATACTATTTTTCGCCCGCTGTGCCTGCTTGCTACCATACTCAGTAAGTTAATTATTAAGTTTATGATACTTTAATCTTTGTATATTAGAATTTTACATTCTTTGACGATAATAGCTTCTTATTTTCACTATCTACGAATTATTACAGTATTTTGTCGATATGAGTATATCAGACGCAGACTCTGAGATTTTCGTCGCATCTTTTACGTCGCCTATTTTTCGTCATACCTTAGTACCTGACGCTGTTTCCCATGAAACAGAACCATTCGAACAAGATGAAGTTGTAGCAACGCCTGAAAATCCCCATGTATTGGCTTTACCAGCACATGTGTCATTACCGCATTATGAATTTAATTCATATGCACCCGTCTATTTTCCACCAATTGATGATGCCTATATGGAGAGCCAGCAGTTCCTACCTGCAGATGATATATCCCCGATACACCATCATGCTTTACCATCTCTAGCACCCGATCATCTATTTGATCTTTTTAGCCAAACTTATCCATATATATTTCACCCTAGAGAAAAAATCCTGAAGAAAATATACCCGCATCTAGCCGACTTCGTATTTCCGACTCTACTCATCCACTTTCACCATCATTACCATATCCTCCTGGTTTCACTCCCCCATCTCATATCTATGAAACTGGCGAGAGTGCTAGGGCGGAGATTATCCCTACTCTTTCACCTTCTACAGTATTGGCGCGTTTGGAACGTCACGAAGAGCAGACAAAAGCTTTGTGTCTACTACGTTTGCCTCAATTCTAAATATTACTCCCATAGAACTAGATACTACCTACGAAATAGAAATAGCAAATGGAAATCTCCTAAGTACCAATACCCTAATAAAAAAATTGCACCTTAACTCTTCTAAATAAATATTTCCCCATCGATCTCATGCCCATCGAACTGGGAAGTTTTGATGTTATCATCGGCATGGATTGGTTATCTAAACACCGTGCCAGGATCATTTATGACGAGAAAGTCGTTCAAATTCCACTCAACGGTGAAATCTTTATCATCCAATGTGATAAACATAAAACCCCATTCAATATCATTTCATACACCAAGACGGTGAAATACATAAGCAAAGGATGCCATGTATTCCTGATTCAAGTAATGGAAGGAGAAACAAAAGAAAAGAAGAAACAACTTGATGAAGTGCCAGTTGTAAAAGACTTTTCTGAAGTATTTCCTGAAGACTTGCCTAGAATTCCACCGACCCGACAAGTAGAATTTCGCATCGATTTAGTGCCTGGAGCAGCACCAGTTGCAAAAGCACCATATTGATTAGCACCCTCAGAAATGAAGGAATTATCTGAACAGTTGGAAGAACTATCAGATAAAGGATTCATCCAACCAAGCTCATCACCTTGGGGAGCACCAATCCTATTTGTCAAAAAGAAAGATGGAACGTTCCGAATGTGTATTGATTACAGAGAGTTGAACAAACTCACGGTGAAGAATCGATATCCATTACCAAGGATCGATGATCTATTTGACCAGTTACAAGGATCTAGTGTTTACTCAAAAATCGATATAAGATCAGGATATCATCAATTAAGAGTCAGGGAAGAAGACATTCCCAAGACAGCTTTTCGAACACGGTACGGACATTATGAATTTCAAGTAATGCCATTTGGTCTTACCAACGCACCAGCAGTGTTCATGGATTTAATGAACCGAGTATGCAAGCCATACTTGGATAAATTTGTTATTGTGTTCATTGATGACATCTTAATCTACTCGCGCAACAAGGAAGAGCATGCGGAACACTTAAGAATTATTTTGGAGTTACTCAAGAAAGAAAAGTTGTACGCCAAGTTTTCCAAATGTGATTTTTGGATTTCTACCGTTCAATTTTTAGGCCATATCATCAACAGCCAAGGTATCCATGTAGATCCCACAAAGATAGAAGCAGTTAAAGGTTGGACATCACCCACCACTCCAACTGAAATTCGTCAATTCTTAGGTCTCGTGGGTTACTATCGAAGGTTTATAGAAGATTTCTCAAAGATTGCAAAACCTTTAACGAAACTCACCCAGAAAAACAAGAAGTACATATGGGAAGAGAAGCAAGAGTCAGCATTTCAACTTTTAAAACAGAAGCTTTGTGAAGCACCAATATTAGCATTACCGGAAGGAAATGATGACTTTGTTGCGTATTGTGACGCATCTCATCATGGTTTAGGTGTGGTACTAATGCAAAGAGACAAAGTCATAGCTTATGCTTCCCGACAGCTCAAGAAGAATGAAGAAAATTATACCACCCATGATCTAGAATTAGGAGCAGTAGTTTTCGCTCTTAAGATATGGAGACATTACCTATATGGTACAAAGTGTACGGTTTTCACCGATCAAAAAAGTCTTCAACATATACTGGATCAAAAGGAGTTAAACATGAGACAACGCCGATGGTTGGAATTACTCAATGATTACGACTGTGAAATTCGTTATCATCCTGGTAAAGCGAATGTTGTAGCCGACTAGGGCTGGCAATTTTGACACGAAACCTGTTAACACAACACGACACAACCTGTTCTTAACATGTTTCGTGTTTGACCTTAACAGGTTTCGTGTCTTAACAGGTCAGACCTGTTAATTTTCGTGTCTTGATATGTGTCTAAATACACATATATTTTATACTATTTAAACCCACAAAATGACCAAAAACACACAAATGACCATATAAATGTTACAAATATCATTGAAATGTGTTTTTATGTGATTCAGGTACAAAAAGATTGAAAACAAGTAAAAAGCATGCAAAGTTCACACAAATGTCAATTTCAATCCCTAGAGTTTCATAATTTGGCAAAACTAGTCCCTCAAGTTTCAAAATGAAAGAAAAGTCAACTTTAGTCCTTGGGAATCAAAATTATTCACTATAAGTCCCTGGATGAAAGTTTTCACAAAATGGCAATTTTTACCCCTCAAGTTTCAAAAATGGCAAAATTGGTCCTTGGGTATTTAAAATGGAAATTTATCAAAATATACCCTTGTACTATTCATAAATTACAATTTGGAACCTTTTGATAACTTTTGGGAAATTACAACTTAAACCCTTCAACTTTCAGAAAATTACACAAATGGTCCTTATAAGTTTTTAAAATGAAAAATACAACTTTGGTCCTTGTGTTATTATATATTGGCAGGTTTGGTCCATGGAGGAAAGTTTGGAAAGCTTACATGTTTAGTCCCTTCAAAATTCAGAAGTTACAATATTGGTCCTTGGGCTTTGTACTATTAAAACCAATCTGGACCCTTAATATTAAAACAAACACAACAAGCCCACCAAACCCTTGGCCCAACAATCACCCAGCCCAATCCATCTTTAATATTAAACGGGTTTGACCCCGTTGACCCCGCCAATACCACCTCCACTATTCACTCTCCCTCTCCACACCACTGAGTCACCAAAACCTCAGTGGTTTCACCACCACCTCACCCCTACTACTCTCACCTTGTCCCCTCCACCTCCACAACACCCCAAGAAGCATTTAATGCTCCCAAACCGCCTCAAGCAACCTGTGAGACCTTTGGCGCCAAAAACACATTCAAAGGCTGAGATCATCTCTGCACATCCAATGGTCAAGAAATGTGATGGGATTTGTTAAGTGGGCACCAAGGAACTCAGAGGGTATAAAAAGAGAAGAAGGAGTAGTGGAAATAAGCACCTTGGAATAGCCATTGGTCACGTAGTTGTAGTTTTATTGATTTCTTTTAATTTCCTTGTAATTTACTGCTTTCAGGACCTTATTACAACTTGACACATTTTAATAATCCTATTTACTGTACCTTTTCAATCTTTCTTTCATTTATGCTTAAATGTCCTTAATTTTCATGTCATTTAAATCATTGTCGATTATAGTTGTTAGTAGGATTCTATTTAACACTACATAAGCTTTGACAAAGCTTTTGCAAGCTTTTAGAACTCTTAAAACCAGCTTTAATCTTTAAAACCAAAAATACCAAAAAGAAACAAGAAAATACAAAAATCAGTGTGGAAGAAAGAAGAGGCAAGGAGATGGATAAATCCTGTATGGTCCTGGTTTTAGTGCTTCTTGGGAAGCTTTAGGATGTATTTTTGGCCCTTGGTTCTCATTTCTCCATTGAATTCCAATTTGTAAGCCTTTTTGTCTATTTTTGTAATTTACTGTTTCACTTTATTATATGCTTTGATTTTGGTGTTTTCATGTTCCTTTATTGTTATTTAGTGTTTTTAAAGCTTAATATTGTTTGTTTATGTTTTTAAATTTCAAAGTTGCTTGGATTTCATTTTTGACTGTGAAAATGAGGTACTAGTGATTTTAGTGTTATTGTTGTTATTATTGTTGTTTAGTTGTGTGATTATGCTTATATGTTGTTGTTTAGTGTTTTTAAAGTCTAATATGGTCTATTTATGTGTTAATTTTTAGAATTGCTTGAATGCCATTTTTGACTGTGAAAATGGCATATGAGTGATCTTAATGTATTGTTGTTATGTACGTTGTTTTCATGTTCTATTGTTCTTATTAGATGTTATTATGAAGCTTGGATTCATTTTCCTATTCTGAATCAGTTATATGCTTTGATAATCCAAAATTCTACTTGTGTAAGGAGTGTTTGGGATTGCTGAGTGCATGGTGATGAGTTGAGCCTAGGTTGTTAGTTATGGTTGCTATATGATGCATAGAGCTCCTTAAGGCCTGAAAAGCCATAAGTCTATTGTGTATTTCATAAAAAAGTCAAAACTCATAATTTGGATCCTTAATTTGATCACTGTGATGAATTGCAAGTCCAAATCCTTCATATCAATGTATAAATAGTGTATCTAGCTTATTTTTACGTTTTCATACCTTATTATTACATTATCAGTCCATAAATTAGATTAGAATTTCATTTTAGTCAACCTTTTATGTTCTTGTTAAATAGTCAAATTGTAGTTTTTCAGGTTTTTGAATTAAAAGGTTATTTTCCTGTGGCTTTATTATTTAGTTTTAATCTTAGTGCTTCTAGGGTCTTAATATTTTGTTGCTCATCTGTCTATTTGTATTTTTGATAATTTTTAATTGTCTTATTTAACTGCTTAATTTAGTGCTTTTTATTGCTTATTTTTGCCCTGTCTCTCAGTCACACAGTCAAACTCACAAGCTTGTAGCTTGTTGATTATTTGGCTTGTGACTGAGTACCTTGGTGTTTTGTGTAGCCTTACTAGCTGTTTGTTGTTTTGTATGCTCATTTTCTTATTTATAGCTTTTCTAGATAGCTTATTTTCCCACTTTTTGTTCCACCAAACTCCCCACACAGAAGCAAACTGTGTGGGTGGAGTTGCTTTCATAAGCTCCTCATTGAGCTATAGTTTATGGTATTTGGCTTTTAGTGAAGCTAATCAACCAAACTCCATATCTCAGTGCTTGTTGAGCCTATTCAAGCTTATTTGATACGTTTTAGTTGAGCTTGTTGTTTGCCAACTCACAACAAATCACTGAGCATTCAGTGGTTTTACACCATTACCAACATCTCTAAAAAGCAAATTAGTGATCATAAGCTTGTGTGGCTTGGCTTTTTATGAAGCTTAGCAACCCAACTTTAGGGTCCTGTGCCTAAATTTCACCTTGCACCCTATTTACTAGGGCTGCAAGAAGCTTTAACTTATCACCCTTTCCTGAGTTTGTTGGGAACCTAGTAAACTCAGTGTTACTTCATAAGCTTATCAAAAGCTTAATAGGGGACAAGAGTTTGTGTACCTTAGCTTTTCAGGAAGCCTAGGTATCATACTCACTGGATTAGTCTTATCTTGAGCTCTTTAGCTTATTTGATAAGCTAATATTGGCTTAACATTTTGTTGAAAATCATATTGTACACTGGAATCCAGTGCATTAATGGCTTATTTAATGAGCTCTCATCAAGCTCATTTGTGAATCATAGCTTGTGATTTTACACTTTTTGGAAAGCCTACTAACCAGTCTCAAAGTTTTTAAGCTTAATCTTCAATTTCAGGCTTATATAATAAGCCTGCTCATTAGCTTTTAACTTGTCCACTTTCCTGAGTATGCTGAGAAATCAGTATACTCATGGTTACTTCATAAGCTCACAAAAAGCTATTTAGTGGGTCCTACTTTGTGTGGATTGACTTTTTGAGAAGCTAATCCACCAAACTCCAAGGTCTAGTGCTTAATTCCTATGTTGCAGCTCATTTAATTGGGCTGCAACAAGCTTTTTGTTTGTCCCATTTGATAGTGTTCACTGGTTCACCAGCCCACTTTTTTCACTTGGTGGCTTTTTCAATGGCTTCTCAAAAGCTTATCTGTGGACCCCACAGCTTAAGCCTTAGCTTTTTGGAAAGCCAACCAGATAGTCTTGCTGCTCCATTCCTTATTTTGGCCTTTCAAGCTTGTTCACTGAGCTTAAATGGCCATTGCAAAAAGCTGCAGGGGTGTTTGGATTTGAGGTATAATGGAATTGCTTATTTGCTTATTGTAAGCTTATTTGTTGATTCCAATATACAAGCTTGTTCATAATTGTTCATATTACTTGTATATATACTATTTTAACTTTTGTTTCAAGTGTGGAGCTTATACCAAGCTCTTTTGAGCTTTCACTCAATCCAAGTTAAGCCCAAAAGGCTTAACTGTCTAAACCATAAGCTCATGCTTATAAGCACTATCCAAGTGCTTAATCTTGTTTATATATACCCATAATACTTGCACATACCTTTTGTTTTCACTATATAGCTTTTCTAAGCTTATTTTAAGCTTATGAGTCCACTGTGAGCCAAAAGCTCAACTGAATGACTCATAAGCCCACGAATTGCTTATTTCTAGGTTCTAAACTTTCATTTTTATTAAACTTATATAAATACTACATATATATAGTTCCATAAACAGAAAAAGCCAAAAACAAGCTTTAACACTAAGTGATAGCTTCTATTTAGAAGCTTAAGGCTTAAAAAGCCATCTGTGTTGGAAATAAGCTCCTTCAGAGCTTATTTCCAAGTTTTGAAAAATATGTCTTTGTTAAAGTTTAATATTTTAGCTTATTAAACAGTTTTGCAAAAAGAAAAATAAAAAAATAAAATAAATGCAAAAAAATGGGTGTGTGTGGGAATCGAACCTGTGACCTCTTGGCTAGTAACATGCTTATTACACACACCCCTTCCAAAAGCTCTGGGGCACCAGTTCCGTTAGAACTTGCACAATCAATGTACTTAACATAGTTTTGGTACATTTGGCTTATTTGGACTGTTTGGCTTATTCCAGCTTATTGGAATAAGCTGTTGACCTCAACTTATTTTTCCTAGCATCTTCATAAGTAAATATACTTTCTGTAATTTTTTCACATTTTTTACTGTTCATATAATATTTATAATAATTAATATAGTTTAAATATCTTTTAATAAATAATTAGTAAGTATTTTTTAAAACAGCTTATTTATAATTTTTATAAACTTTTTATATTTTTTTTATGAATTCCTGTGATGGTTGAGTAAATTTATAAAAAGTCTTATAATTTTATAAATTAGTTTAGTATGTATAATAATTAAATTAGTTTAATTAGTTTAATTAAGTTTAAATAGTTTTTAATTAAGTTTTCTTATTTTTGTGAATAGCATATAGTTTTTATGTTTTTATTAGCTTCTTATAAGTATTTTAGAATTATGTAAAAAGTTTCAGATTTTAGTTTGCTAATTTAGTATGTATAATAATTCAATAATAGTTTTTAATAATTAAATAATAGTAAATAATTAATAATAAATACAATACTTGTATAATAAATATATTTTTAGTTTCAAAAATTCTTTTATATTACTTTAAACTTTTCTAAGTTTTTATTTTATTTATTTAGGTTTATTTTACACTTTCTTATTATTTAGGTAATTAATAAATAGTAAATAATAGTTTTTAATTAATAGTAATTAATATAACACTTGTAAAAATTATTTTAAATAAATTTTAATTATAAGTAAATATTTTAAGTTTATTTAATTTGCATTTAAGCCCCTAAGGCATGCAAATTCCTACTTTAGTTATGTTTGTTGATTTGTTTTTGTACGTTTACGTTTATTTTAAACTAAACATACGTTTGTATATCCTTTATCATTTTAGGGTTTCTGATTGTACGTTTTTATTAATGTAGCTGTGACAGAGCTATTACTATTCACATTCCTAGTGTTAGTCAATCAGATTCCTGTTTTTATATTTTCAACATCACATAAAGTCGTTGTATTACAGTTTACACACCTCGTTGGGACATAACGACCCGGGGATATATTCGTATACTCCCATGGTTTTAAAATGCTTTTCCTCCCGGGCTGTTTAGGGCTTTTATTACGGTTGACCATTCATAAGTGGTTGGCTTGTGTGATAAAACCTGACGGTTTAGGAGGGATCATGTCTTAACAGGTCAGACCTGTTAGTGACCTGTTATGATGTTGTATATATAAGTTCCAAAATCCTAACCCTAAATATTTGTCCGCCCCCATCTTATCTCTCATTCTCTCTTTTTTTTTATCAGCTTATCTCTCATTCTCTTTCTCTCCCACAACACAAGAATATCAAACCTCAAGTCATCACCCACCATCATCATAACTCCAAAAAATGATACGAGAATATCTAAGATTCATCTTATCATCACCAAACATTTAAAATGATACGAGAATATCTAAGATTCATCACCAAATTCATCACCATCATCATAACCGAATCACTCAAACACAAACGCAAGTAAATCAAGACAAAGGCTTCAAGATCCGGTTCAAAGGCTTCAAGAAAATTTATTGTAATCGATGGGTTTTTTTTTTCTTTTGTTCGAAAAAAGTGTTGATTATTTTGTGAACTTATGTGGTTTTCTTGATGATTCTTGGCCTCATGGTATTGTTAGTGAGCATGTTTAGTGATTTATTTTAAGGTCTTGATTTATTTTGGTTATGAAGCTGGAAATATTGATATTATTGTGGTCATTGGATTGACGAGACCCATGTGTGATGGGTTTGGCTTGGAAATTGGAATAATGGGGTTGGCCTGGAAATTGGAATATTGATATTATTGTGGTCATTGGATTGACGAGACCCATTTATTTTAAGGTCTTGATTTTTTTTCTTTTTCTTTTGTTCGATTTGTTGTTGTTCTTGATGTTTTGATGGATTTGTGATGTTTTGAATCGGTGTTGCTGTGAATCGGTGATGTTTTGATGGATTTGTTTTGATGAATCTTGTTGACTCGAATACAATATCAATTTAATTTGTTTTTCGAAAAAAAATAATAATAAAGAAAAGAAAAGAAAAAAAAGAAACCCAAAAATCCTAATATGCATGTTAACAGGTCTTAACAGGTTAACCTGTTTATTTTCGTGTCGTGTTTGTGTTTGAGAAAAATGACACGATAAGCTAACATGTCGTGTTCGTGTTTGACCTTAACAGGTTCCTGTCTTAACAGGTTCGTGTAACCTGTTATGCCAGCCCTATTGCCGACGCATTGAGCAGAAAAGAAAGAATTAAACCTCTTAGAGTTCGATCTCTAGGAATGACAATTCATTCGCCTCTTCCAGCTCAAATAATCAAAGCTCAAACAGGAGCTCTTCAAGAAGAAAACCGGCAATATGAGAAGATTGACAGAAGGTCAAACAATGAAGAGCAGATTGAAAGAAAGCCAAATAATGAAAAAGCATTTGTAAGAAGAGATGATGGAATGTTATGTTTCAAGGAAAGATATTGGATTCCTCTCTTTGGAGGTATTCGAGACCTTATCATGCATGAATCCCATAAATCCAAATATTCTATCCATCCCGGTTCCAATAAAATGTATCAAGATCTTAAGAAGATTTATTGGTGGCCAAATATGAAAGCTGATATCACAGAGTATGTTGGTAAATGTTTAACATTTTCTAGAGTAAAGGCAGAGACTTAGAAACCATCAGGATTACTCGTGCAACCAGAAATACCAGTCTGGAAATGGGAACGAATCACCATGGATTTTATTACCAACTTACCAAAGACTTTGACCGGATTAGACACAATATGGGTTATTATCGATCGGTTAACCAAGTCTGCACATTTTCTACTTATCAAGGAAACTGACGAGATGGATACACTCGCTCAGTTGTATTTTAAGGAAATTATGATTCGACATGGAGTTCCGATATCCATCATTTCTGATAGAGATAGCCGATTTACCTCAAGATTTTGGGAATCTCTACAGAAATCTCTTGGTACTCGTTTAGATATGAGCACCGCTTATCATCCGCAAACCGATGGACAAAGTGAAAGAACAATCCAAACCTTGGATGATATGCTCCGAGCATGTGTAATTGATTTCGGAAAAGGTTGGGATAAACACTTGCCATTAGTTGAATTCTCTTACAATAACAGCTATCATGCCAGCATAAAAGCTGCACCTTTCGAAGCACTTTACGGAAGGAAGTGCAGATCACGAGTCTGTTGGACAGAAGTTGGTGATATGCAACTCACCGGACCAGAACTAATACATGACATGACAGAGAAGATATTCCAAATCAAGCAATGCCTACAAGCTGCTCGTGACAGACAGAAGAGTTATGTTGATGTCAGGAGAAATCCTATGGAATTTCAAGTAGGTGACAGAGTCATGTTAAAATTTTCTCCCTGGAAGGGAATGATCCGTTCTAGAAGATGTGGAAAGTTAAATCCAAGGTACATTGGACCTTTCAAAATTCTGGAGAGAATTGGTCCAGTTGCTTATAAGTTAGAACTTCCGGAAGAACTCAGTAGGGTACATCCTACGTTTCACGTATCATAACTCAAGAAGTGTTTGTCTGACGAAACTCTCGTCATTCCACTGAAGGAGATTAGAGTGGACGACAAACTAGTGTTCACAGAAGAGCCTGTGGAAATAATGGATAGAGAAGTAAAACAACTCAAACAGAATTGTATCCCCATTGTAAAGGTTAGATGGGACTCTAAGCGAGGACCAAGTTACACATGGGAACGTGAAGATAGATTCCGTGAGAAATATCCATATTTATTTTCATAGATCACACTTGTTAGATTTCTTAAAATCGAATTTCGGGATGAAATTCAGAATGACAAGTGGGTACTGTAGAACCGTGTAAAAATTTCTTGTAATTATATCGTTAATTATAAGTTTATTTAAAAGAAGAAACGAACGACACCGTTTTGGCGTCCAAAATTCCCACATTTTTCCCGCCATTTATTTGGTACCGCATATCCATGTCCAGAGATCCAATTAAGCTTTATAATACATGCTCGATTACACACCATTTAGGGTTTCAATTTTGGGGGTATTTGGTACCGCCGTTTATTTGGTACCGCCATGCTCGATTACACACCCTAAAGGTATGCTTTTGTTCATATTGGGTTTTATCTGCTTAATTTGTTGTCAGATAAGCAGTTTCAGTTACTATTAATTATTTATCTGCTTAATTTGTTGCTTTACCGAAGTTCCTGCTTAATTATTTATTTGTTGAACTTTGATTTGTTATATGTGGAATGATGGTTTTCATTCTGTTTGTGTTTTTTATGAATTGGATATTTTGGTTATTGTATAAGTGGTTTTTCAGATTCATGTAGAAAGACAAGTCTTAATTTACAACTTTTATTTTAAATAAAAAACGTTAATTGCAACACTAGCATTTGGGTTTGTAGGTTAAGGCTTATTATCTTAAGCTAATAAGCTATATTTGATTACCTCTTAAAAGTCAGCTTATTAGCCTTTTCAAGTTTAAAGGGTTAAATAGAATGTTATAATATCTTTAGGTACTGCCATTTGCGTTGTTTACTTGATTGTTTGGCTTACTATGGAGATAATCAGCTATCGCCTTTTGGTTTGGGTGCTAAAAGTTGGTGACTTACTATTAGGATCATAGTTTTATGGGTGTGTTTGTTAAGGCTTATACAGTCAGCTTATGGCTTATTTGGTCTTGGTCTTATGTTTCATAAGCTCACTGTTTGTGGGTTATTTTGAAACTTTACGGCTTATATAAGCTTATTAGGTGTGGTAACTTTATCAAGTGTAAACCTGTCTTATAGGTTAATCGCAAAGTAGGGTGATTCAAAATTATGCTGCTCTCCACGGTTTGGTACACAATACATCCACGCTTTCAGCTTCGGCAATGATTATAGAGTCAAGTATTTATCAAGTAAGATTAACTTTTACCTTGCGAAAATAAATCAAAATCTCTGTATGCTTAATAATCCATAAAATGTTGCCTCTGTATCTTACGCTGACGCAATAGCCAGGTGAAACCAGGGTACCAGTTACGCTACCGGCACGTGCAAGATGGTTACAACTACAAAAGTAATAAAATACAGATAAGGAAAACGGGTGACATCTTTCTTTGGCCACTTATTTTTATACATGATTGAACTATATTACATGTATTACTTTCACTCGCAGGCAACATCTGAATATGTCGACATAGAAGAGTATTGAAGATTATGCTACGAGAAAGAAAACCGAAGGGCAGAAAGAATTGGAAGCTGCGAATTCCAAGGTTAACTCTCGAATCCGAAGACCAATTCTCCATTTGTTCTATTTAAGTTTTATATGTTTAGTTACTTCTGATGCTATATGGGGTGATGAACAGGGATACAATCAAAGTGGTCGTATGGCAAAAGAAGGCGGATCCAAGCATCAAGGAGGAAGGGCGGTTCAGGTATAATGCACCCACCTCATGAAATATTGATGAAAATAAGGGCAGAATGTGAAAGATATGTCAACAGATATGGGTAGTAGGTGCGAGGTAGGACAACAACTGTAGGACCTTAGATATTACAACTTTATCACAACAATAGAAGTAGAGATGAAGAAAAGATGGTGACTTGATGTATAATATGTGAATCGTATATATTAAGAGAGAGAGATGAAATATGAGAGCTTTGATTAATAAAACACACACATACACACACAAGCTCACCACACAAATGAGGTGTGTGGTGTCTTTTATATTACAAGAGAGAAAGGCCTCATGGGCTTTCTAATGTACTCGCGCTTGGGCTTGGTATACATGTTTAACAAAAGGCTTATTAAACATAACTAATAGCATATTAGCTTACCAAGACCAAGGCCCATTGACTATTCTAATAACCCAAACTAGGACACATTACAATGTTACGATAAATGAGAATGACCATCACTTTTTAATAAAATTTTAATGCTAACAATCTCCCCCTAAGGGGTGGTCATTCGAATGATGCTCCACGTGATTAGGTCTTCTTTGTTCTTTGTTGTTGTCCATTGTGTGTCGCAGTAGAATAGTATTTAGTCTTTGTTCCTTCATGCTTTGTGATCTTTGATGACTGACTTTTCATCGTTCTTTGTTCTTTTGTGACATGGAGCAATCTCCCTTTCGGCATTTTAGCGTCTGTGGTGGTTGTATGCCATTCCAACATGCTCATACATCTTTGGACTTTGATATTCATATGCGCGTAGTTCCCTTTCTTTCACTATGATCTTTAGTCTTTATACTTTGTAGATTCTTCTTTTTGGTGTAGAATCTTTCTTAGAACTTTGTGTTCTATAGATCTTTGAGGGAGCTTTCTTTAACTTCCAGATGTATGTATGAGCATGTGGAATCTGTCGCCATGGAGATGAAGTGTCCCTGCATATAAACAGTTAGCAATAAAACATCCGGTACTTACAGATAAGAATTAGAGATCGTCAACAGCATAGTGTGAAGACTCCTTCTAACCCTTACCAAGGCCGTTCCCATGTCAGATACTCTCGAGAGAGCTTACAAGACCTACTAAGTAGCTCAATGACTGGGTGAGTCGCTGGGGATCACTCCACGACTGTAGACTGCAAAGATCTACGAAGGATTCGATAATTTACAACTGGTGTCCATAGATGTAGAACAACAGTTGTAGAAAAACTATGTGTTCCTAAGAGATCTTTGATGTATCTCATGGCTCTAGACTCTATAAGTGCATACTTAGGTTTCCTATGCGGAGACTAGGGAGGGGTCTCCTGCTAGAATACACCGGTTCCCCGTGAGAATGAAACAAGCTCTTTTAGGAGAACTTGAGTGGTTATGAAGGTTAAGTGCAGTGCGTCACTGGGTCCATGACGTCTTGTCTTCAATACCGGTGTCACCTTAGTAACAACCAGTAGCATACGAATTGTACCCGGTGTCTGCCCTAAGGTTGAACATATGGAGGGCTATTTCTTTTCACCCTTTTTCATAACTTTTCTTTTTAATTCTTCAACCCCTTCTTTCTCCTTTCTCATTTTCTCCTTTTTTCAATCATACCTAAGGACTTCTAATTCTAATCTATTGGATTTGTCCTTGGGTAGATCCCTCTGGCTTTGGCGGATCATAGGACGGTTTTTCCTAACCTTAGTCACCTTATATCTTCATGACTATCCTATTGTTGCCATGAAACCATTTATTGAAAATCTCTCAAAGTGTTTATGATAATAAAACATCTTTGTTGTTACCACTTTGAGAGTTTTGCAACTTTTGAAGGACTCCCCCTTCACATGTGCTCATGTAATTTTAAGAAATTTGCACATGTGGGAAGAGTTTGTACTTTTGAATTGATCCACTTTCAGCGAACATGACCAATTCGAGACACGCTTACATCACTAGTTAGACTAGCTTGAAATTATTACCCGTCCTGGTCAAGTCCAAAGAAAGTCTCTCGAGACGGTACATTATACTCAGACAAGTCCTATTCGAGACACGCTTACATCACTAGTTAGACTAGCTTGAAATTATTACCCGTCCAGGACAAGTCTTTTCGATTACAGACATTTTAAGCTTCGTCAATTCATTAGTACTTACTGAGTCGAGCTCTTTTGAGATACAGTCACAGACTTTAAACATCTTTGATCACATTTAATCATGTCTTCTCCCCCTCAAAAATAGCATATCGTGATATTTTTTATATCATCTGATTAAGAAAAAGCTTTTGGAGAGAAAGACAGATTTGTTTTGCATGAATTCGGAACATTTTATTATTTGAACTCCCCCTTAAAGATAGCACATTTTAACATCAATTATGGGTTTAGAGGGAGTTATCTTGAGCACTCATTTTGAGAGATTTTGAGAAATCTTTTGAACAATCTAGAAAAAGTGCTCAAGAATTCTGTTTTGAAAACGAGTTTGAGTTTGAAATCTTTTTCGTTTGTTTAGACTCGAACTTTTTGAAAATGATTTCGTCTTTGAACGTACGAGTCCTTGATTTGAAAATAATCAGAAGTCGTCATTTACTGTCCGGGTTTCGTACTGAGTTATACGAAAGCCATTGTGAAATTTTTTTGAGAAACGACATGTTTTAGAAAAACTTAAAAAAACTCTCGCTCAAGCATCTGTACAAATCCGTATCATTGTTGAATGACATTTCTAGAAGCGTACAGAATATTGATTATACAAGAGACATGTCGTTAGAAGAATATTTTTGGATTTTTGATTTTATAATGTTTTTGAATTTTTGAAGATTTTATATTTTTGTATTTTATTTTTTCAAAAATATTTACAGCGAAGCGTTTTTGAAAACATTTTTCAAGAAGATTCAATAAGACGTTCTAGCTCCTCAGGAGTTAGGCTTCGCATGCCAATTCGTCGAACTAAATAGTTAAACCTTTCTTTAGGAAGAGCTTTAGTGAATAGATCGGCGAGCTGGTAATCGGCCTTAACGAAAAATAATTCAACAGTACCCTCTTCCACGTGTTCTTTGATGAAATGGTAGCGGACTTTGATATGCTTCGTCTTAGAATGATGTACGGGATTGCACGAGATGGCTATGGCACTTTTTGAGTCACAATACATAGGTATTCTGTCAAAAGTAAAGCCATAATCTGTGAGTTGTGTCCGCATCCAAAGAACTTGGGCACAACATGCAGATAGAGACACATACTCGGCTTCGGCAGTTGATAGTGCAGTACACTCCTGTTTCTTTGACGACCAGCTTACCAGATTTTCACCCAAAAATTGTGCTCCACCTGATGTACTCTTTGCTGTAACTTGATCACCGGCATGGTCGGCATCTGAAAATGCTGTTAGATTAAACTCCGAATCCTTCGGATACCAATGTCCCATGTTAATGGTGCTTCGTAGGTACCGAAAGATCCGTTTAACCTCTTTGAGGTGAAGTTCGGTAGGCTTTGCCTGAAACCGTGCTAATAAACAAACAACAAATTGAATATCGGGTCGGCTAGCAGTTAGGTACATGAGAGAACCGATCATGCTCTGATATTTCTTCGGATCGATGGGTTTCCCAAACAAATCAGCACCTATTTTTGGTGAAGAGACCATTGGTGTACCAACGGAATCACAGTTATCCATTCCATGTTTTTTCAAAATCTCTATTGTATATTTAGCTTGATTGATAAAAATACCACGAGGGGATTGATGTATTTGTAAACCAAGAAAGAATTTTAGTTCCCCCATCATGGACATTTCAAATTTGCTTTTCATGAGATTTTCAAAATGTTTTGAATGATTCGGATTAGTGGACCAAAGATAATGTCGTCCACGTAAATCTGAACAATCAAAATGTCATTTTTGAATTTTTTGATAAACAAGGTGTCGTCAACTGTTCCTTTGGTGAAATAGTTATTGAGCAAGAAAGATGATAGTTCGTCATACCACGCTCTTGGAGCTTGTTTTAAACCATAAATGGCCTTTTTAAGCTTGTAGACATAGTCTGGATGATCTTTATCAACGAATCCATCTGGCTGACTCACATACACTTCTTCTTTCAGAGTTCCATTCAAGAAAGCTGATGAGGCGAAAAATGATCCGTTTTTAGGGGGTCATTTAAGCCCGAATTCAACTTTATTTGATCAAATATTGCCCTAAATCGTTCCTTTTGTGATTTTAGGTACTTTGGGAGTGAAATCTGGAAAAGGAAGCAATTCGGACGTTTTTGGAGCATAAAAGTGAAGAAAACGCCAAAGTCTTAATTTTCCATGCTGGGAACAGTAGGTGACGGCGTCAAGAGTAATTTCCTGACGGTGTCAAGAGCAAAATTCCATGACGACACAGTACAGATTTGACGGCGTCACGAGGGTAGGGCGTCAAGAGTAAAAGTCATGACGGCCTGGAAATGATTTTGTCTTGACGGCGTCAAATGTAGATCAAGGCAGTCCGAGAATGGTTTTGGCGGCGAGGTGACGGCGTCACAATGTTTGTCTTGACGCCGTCAGACCTCTTTTCCTATATATAGTTTTCTAATTTTTCACATTTAAAGAGAGAAGTTTTGGGAGAAACCCTAAGTACGATTTTGGTGTAACTTTACAGGTTTTTCAAGGGTTCCAAACCCTTGATACCTTGCATGTTTAATCAAGATAAGTGTTCCTTTAATTCAATCAATATGTCTATGTGTTGGTTGTCTATATCTTGTTCTTGTCTTAATTCCATCATGCTAGGCTAGATCTATCTTGTGTTTGCTTAAATCTAATGAAACCTAGATGTTAATTATGTGTTGATTACTTGTTTATTCTTGTCTTGGATGAATGATTTATATGTTAGGCTTAAGAAAACTGGCAGATCTCCAATTGGTAACATGCTTGAACGTCTTAAGAAACATGAACCAACGCGCACTAGGTCTTTATTGGTTGTATTTAATGCATGAGCCACTGTTTACAATCCCTATAGTTGTGCTGGGCATGGTGTAGGAGGAGATAAGAGCTCATAGAATTGGGGAGTTATGTGTGCCACCCCATGAATGGTATGAAGGAATACGATCCGTCATCCATACAATTATAACAAGTAATTAACGTGTAAAAGATGTCTAGGGAGTAGTGAAATCTAAGTAAACACATTTTCTCCAATTACTGCTCACAACTTTAGTATAATTTAGTTTATTTTCATTTCTAGTATTTTATTTTGATTGCATCTTAGTATTGGGTTAGTTGATTAGCAACTAATTCCGCCCAAATCCTTCAAACCCGAGATTTTAAATTGCTTTTTATAAAATATAAAAATACAAAAATAATCATCCCTCACCTTTAGAACTAGTATTTAGGCTTTCTAATCCTAGCGACACTATTCCTAAGCTGAACGATCAATCCCCCGGTACTTGTCACTATACTATACTACAACGATCAGGTACACTACCTGGTGGGGTTGTAAGCTTCTCGAGATCCCTCGAGAGGTAAAGCCTGTTGCGATTCCCACGCATCAAGTTTTTGGCGCCGCAGCCCGGGGAATAGTTATTGTCTAGGTTAGAATTTCTTTTTATTAGGTCTACTTGCTAGATTCCTTTCTAGTAAGATTGTATTTTTATTTTTAGGTTTTCTTTAGTCTATCTTTTTCTTTGTGCCTTTTGTTTGTAAAACCATTTTCATTTTTCTTCATGGCAGATGAAATTCCATTTAGATCATTAACTATAGAGGAACAATTAGTTTACTCGGATAGATTTGCTTCCTGTTGTTCCAATGAATTTTTAAGTGATCTTAGATATATACAAGAAGAGACGAGTGTAAAGTTTGATAGGTTTGATGAGTTATGCGCATGTGTGGCCTATATTAAACAATCATTGTTAGGATCAATTCCTTTTAGTAAGACCCTTTGGAAAAAATTTGAGGAAAGTCTCCTAACCGTAAACCATGAGTTCAATGAATTGATGGGTTTGTATACATCACAACTTCAAGAAACAATTATGGAGGATTTAGCCGAGCATGATCATATTGAGCAAAAAGACCTAGGTTTTATGATCAATGACTTGGAATCTCAAGGAACACATGATGAGGATATAGATGATATTGAGATAAGGAAGGATGAGGTAAATAACACAAACCTACAAAGTACCCCACAACTCCCATCATCACTTGAGGAATACACACCGCCCGTGACTTACCCGGAAGAAGTAGAAGAAACTTTAGGAATCCCAATTGAGGTAGAACCTTTGAACCAAACACAACTGGAGGATATAGGTTTGAATACTTATAATGATAACCTTACTCTTAGTTACAGGGAAGTTCCTAGTTTTGATGAACCGGAGCCTCAACCAAAACCGTTACCTAATCTTCCATCCTTGGATGAAAATTTAGGAATTGAATTAGGTCCCGATCCACCCATCAAACCATATAGTCCGGGTAGTCTTAGGATAAAGGTAGTGGAATCTAAGCCTTGTAGAGAGGAAACCAATATTGGAGTGGAAAATGACCTTACATGATTACATTACCCATTTATGTTTGATCACAAGAAAAATTATGGGTTTAAACCGGGTTTATTAGGTCAAGATGGATCCCCAACTAGTAATCTCTTGAAGTTGATTGAAAATGATCCCTTTCTAAGAGAAAATCTTAATCCACGCATTAACCCGATTGAATTAGGTTAGGTTATGATGATAGGAGCACAGCCCTTTGAGCATATAATTCATCCACCACTCTTTCCTCACGTGGCATACTTCCACCGAGATGGTGTGTATCACTACTTTCACCCGCACTTAATTCAACGTGTAGGGAAAACCTCCCCTATTTCCGTTAAATAAGGGTAGAGTCAGGCTCGTGACTCGAACAAAAACAAGCGTTTCTTGGGAGGCAACCCATGTTTTGTTTGTTTATTTGTTTGTTTGTTATTTGCTTCCGTCTGCATGCTTTATTTTTATTGTTGGTAGATCATGTTTCTAAACTAAATAGTGGAAATACTTTACTTTGTTGTTTTGGCCTAGTCTTAACTCCACCTAAAGGTATTTTTCCAAAAGATAAGTGTAAGGGGAAACCCCAAATATGTTTTTAAGAAACAAACCGATCATGATTCTCCACAATATTAAGTGAACATGTATATTCGTATTTGTTAGAGTCAAATGCTTGTATTGAGTCATAATGAAGCTTTGCAGGATTTTCCAGGAAGTAGGACCAAGTTTTTCTAGAAATTTTCCAGAAACTTAACATAAGAATTTCTGCAGGTCAATTCTGACGGCGTCAGGAGTTTACTCTTGACGGCGTCAGGTGTAAAAATCTGGAAATTTTACCGGTTTTGTTTTTCTAACGGAGTCTTATGGTTTTTGTGAATTATTAAGTTTTATAATCTCCAGGAGATCTGCAAACTTCATTCCACAAGCATTATATCTTATCTTGTTTTCTAGGATTTAGTAGCTTATATTGGATGCCGCCAATTTTACGCGAGGTTGTCTTGTCTATTTTGTCAGGTTTTACAGGTTATGTATGACAAGAAGATGATTTATATTCTGGAAGGGAAGCTTTGATTGTTCATTTTCTTGGAGGAAGATTTAACCTGACCACCTTATTATCCATACCGAGCGAATCAGGGGAGTATTTGATTTCATTCTCTTTACATTTTCACTTTTACATTCTTTACTTGAACATTGGGGACAATGTTCATCTTAAGTGTAAGGGGAGGGTAAAAAGATGATACCTTACATATGCACTTTCGCTTGAGTTTGTTTTGTTTGATGGTAGATGTGTAATAAAACTATGAGAAATACTTGTTAGTGCAATTTTAGCGCCAAATTTAAAATTTTTTACAACATTTAGGAGTGAAACTTTAGCCATAGCAAGCGTCTCATGGATAGGAGATTGTATGACTAGCACATAACCGTATATTCAGAAAAATTTTCCACCCAAATATGTGAGGTTCGCCTTTAGATTTGATAGGAAAAGCATTCATTATTAGTGCTTTTGAGTGTACCGGTAGCATTTAGATTCTAGAACTTGCGTTAGTGATGCATCCCGAGACCGCTAGTGAGACTACATTCGTGTGGTAGGATTTACTACATGATAAGAGGCATTAGGATCACCCTTGTGTTAAACCCGTATTATAATTACTTGACCATTTAAGTCATATTACTTGGCTAGTTAAGTCAACTAATTTTTCCCACACCCTTAGCGTTGTACTCATTTTTAGTACACGAAACCCCTAGTACACCCCTCCGAGCCTATCTTTTCGTTTCTAACTTTAAGCATTTTACTTAAAGAAAGAATTTGTTACACCCCACTTAAATGTACAACCAAATCGCCTTAGCCTTCCGTGTATGCGCTCATTTTTAGTGCATTATTGTTATTTGTTAAACCCTAAGTTAACTTTCTAATTGATTACATGGTTGCTAAGTCGAGTCATATCCTTGTACATATTGTTTTGGGACGATTGGGATTCATGGGTAAGTACTTATTTTATGAAGTAATGGGGAAGAACATCACTTATTACCCCCATATGTACGATAATCTTAAAAGTGCTCCAAGTGTTTTGATTTTCTTAATTCGAGTCATTAGATTAGTTTAATTGTAAAGTATGTAAAAATTCAAGTGTAAGGGAAATGTTCATTCCCTATGATGTATTATTTTGGATGGTAGGGTAAGAGTGTATGCAAAAAAAAATAAAAAAATAAAAAAAAAATAATCGAAAAATCAAGAAAAAGAAAAAAAAAATAGAAAGAGGAAAAGAGAAAAAACATACGGACTACCATCCCGTTTCATTCTATGTTTATTTTATGTTTTTGTTAGTTTTCATTTATTAGCATAAGTCGAGTCTAGTCTTCGCTTAGCAACGCCATATTGTACATGTAATTGACCAAGAGTGTTAACTCGCCACCAGTAAAACTTCCTTTATCCAACAAAACCGTGTATTTCATATCCCTACACCTAACGTTACAACCCTTTAAAAGACCTCTTTGATAGTTTATCCTAGGTTCTTACGCCATGTGGTGGAGGTTTGATCCTTTCCCAAGCCTATGGTAATCTATTTTGCTATGACAGGTAGTGAGAGATATCTTCTGTTTCCATATTGTAATTTACACTTTATTACACCCGAGAGATGTGAGTATCTAAACACTATTTGTGAGGTGCTAGTATATGACCTCCGTGCTTGTCTATTGGTTTTTAGTGGAACGATTATTTGTTGTAATTACTATTATATTAGTGTTAAATGACCCCTAACTTGTATTTTGACTAGAATAAAAGCGCATTTGCTTGAGGACAAGCAAATCTCAAGTGTAAGGGTATATGATGAGGCGAAAAATGATCCGTTTTTAGAGGGTCATTTAAGCCCAAATTCAACTTTATTTGATCAAATATTGCCCTAAATCGTTCCTTTTGTGATTTTAGGTACTTTGGGAGTGAAATCTGGAAAAGGAAGCAATTCGGACGTTTTTGGAGCATAAAAGTGAAGAAAACGACAAAGTATTAATTTTCCATGCTGGGAACAGTAGGTGACGGCGTCAAGAGTAATTTCCTGACGGCGTCAAGAGCAAAATTCCATGACGACCCAGTACAGATTTGACGGCGTCACGAGGGTAGGGCGTCAAGAGTAAAAGTCATGACGGCCTGGAAATGATTTTGTCTTGACGGCGTCAAATGTAGATCAAGGCAGTCCGAGAATGGTTTAGGCGGCGAGGTGACGGCGTCACAATGTTTGTCTTGACGCCGTCAGACCTCTTTTCCTATATATAGTTTTCTAATTTTTCACATTTAAAGAAAGAAGTTTTGGGAGAAACCCTAAGTACGATTTTGGTGTAACTTTACAGGTTTTTCAAGGGTTCCAAACCCTTGATACCTTGCATCTTTAATCAAGATAAATGTTCCTTTAATTCAATCAATATGTCTATGTGTTGGTTGTCTATATCTTGTTCTTGTCTTAATTCCATCATGCTAGGCTAGATCTATCTTGTGTTTGCTTAGATCTAATGAAACCTAGATGTTAATTATGTGTTGATTACTTGTTTATTCTTGTCTTGGATGAATGATTTATATGTTAGGCTTAAGAAAACTGGCAGATCTCCAATTGGTAACATGCTTGAACGTCTTAAGAAACATGAACCAACGCGCACTAGGTCTTTATTGGTTGTATTTAATGCATGAGCCACTGTTTGCAATCCCTATAGTTGTGCTGGGCATGGTGTAGGAGGAGATAAGAGCTCATAGAATTGGGGAGTTATGTGTGCCACCCCATGAATGGTATTAAGGAATACGATCCGTCATCCATACAATTATAACAAGTAATTAACGTGTAAAAGATGTCTAGGGAGTAGTGAAATCTAAGTAAACACATTTTCTCCAATTACTGCTCACAACTTTAGTATAATTTAGTTTATTTTCATTTCTAGTATTTTATTTGGATTGCATCTTAGTATTAGGTTAGTTGATTAGCAACTAATTTCGCCCAAATCCTTCAAACCCGAGATTTTAAATTGCTTTTTATAAAATATAAAAATACAAAAATAATCATCCCTCACCTTTAGAACTACTATTTAGGCTTTCTAATCCTAGCGACACTATTCCTAAGCTGAACGATCAATCCCCCGGTACTTGTCACTATACTATACTACAACGATCAGGTACACTGCCTGGTGGGGGTTGTAAGCTTCTCGAGATCCCTCGAGAGGTAAAGCCTGTTGCGATTCCCACGCATCAAAAGCTGTCTTAATGTCCATCTGATAGACTGTGATGTTTTTTTGAGCTGCATAGGCTAAGAAAATCCGGACTGCTTCAAGTCTAGCTACAGGCGCGAATGATTCCTCGAAGTCTATCCCTTCTTCTTGTGGATAACCTTTAGCCACGAGATGAGCTTTGTTGCGAATGACAGTCATTTCCTCATCCAGTTTGTTCTTCCACAACCACTTGAGATCAAGAACGCGTTTATCAAGTGGTCGTTCAACAAGTTCCCAACTATCATGTAACTGGTATTAAAGAAATTCTTCCTGCATTGCTTCAATCCAAGGGTTTTCTGCCATTGCTTCCCGAATGTTCTTTGGTACTTTGGGGCTTATTGAGCAGATGTAAATGCACAATTCGAGGTCGGTGGCAAGTTGTCTCCTTGTCTGAACTGGCTTTGAAGGTTCACCAATAACATGTTCTAACGGATGGTCTTTTGTCCATTGAAACGTAGAAGGGTACCTTTGGTTGAACGAATGTGTGTTATATGGTTCTTGTAACCTTGAAGAAGATTCAGCAGAGTTTGATGCAAACGGGTTTTCAAATACTTCTTCTTCTTCCAACGCAACATCGTTTGAATTAGTTGTAGGTTCTTCTTGAAAATTTGTAGTTTGATTTTGCTCATCAACTCTTGGTAGAACAGATTCAATAACTGGAGTTGCTTGAGTAGATGTTGATGATGTTGAGGTCGTTGGTGCTTCAGCTTCAACTGTTGTAGATGCATCTTGTGATGGTGGTGGTTGTTGATGGTTTTGAGCGGGTGCAGTGGAATATAGTTGAGATGCATTTGTCGAAGTTCCACCATAGTATTCATCAAACATTAACTCGAAGAAATTTTCTAGTTCTTGTTCTGAAGGTTTTTCCGTGTTTGTTGACTGAGCTCCTTGAGGTACGAGTCCTGAACTGATGTGTCCAGAAGTCTGCATGTTTGGTGCGGGTCCTAATCCGTTTTGATTAGAAGCCATCGGATTAAGCGCGGGTTCTAGAGCGAGTCTCTCAGAAGCCATTTGTGAAATCTCGTCAAACTTCACATTCATCGTCTCCATTATTCATTTTGTTCTTCTATTATACACCCTGAATGCCCTCGAGTTTTTTGAATATCCAATGAAGATTCCAATATCACCCTTAGCTTTCAACTTTCCTAGATCTTCTCTGTCGTTCGTCGGATAGCATAAAGCGCCAAACACGTGAAGGTAAGAGATGTCAGGTTTTCGATTGTTCACTAGGTCATATGGGGTTTTATTGAATCTTGGATGTACTAGGGATTGGTTTTGAGTAAAACAAGCAGTGGCAACTGTAACACCCCCAAAAGTCGTTAATAACAGCGGAAGACTTAACATGTCAGCGGAAGACTTTCGGGGTATTACTTCAAGGATCCTTGTCACAATTATAGTAAACACCAAAATGACGTATTAAAGTTTAATTTATTTCAAAAATACCAAATATCTGGGATACAAGACATTATTAAGTTAAGAACGTGTTTTATTCTGAAGGAAAATAAGTAGATTATTATGGTTCTTGTCATGCTTTTGCCCACTCCGTGCCATCCAGATCCGTCTTGTTTAGTTACCTGAGATAAACATGCTAAACTCAACATAAAGTTGAGTGATATTCATAGGTTTGAGTTTAAGAGTTTGAATCACAAGTTAAGAATGTATTGTAATCACATACAATCAATATGTTAAAAAATCAATGTTCCTGTTATTGCCTTAAGCTCATGATACTCAACGATTAACAGCCAATCATAAATGTGGATTATGATGGTAAGTAATAGGCCCCCAAAGATAGGTATTTGTCAATAACCTATTTATAAGAACAATAAAGTGCGCCTGGTGTTTTCTCCAACAACCAAACGAGGATTGTCAATCACCAATAGTACTATCCACAATTATTTACATTCACCCTTCAAGTGATTAAGGTTCATGATCGAGGGACTTCTGACAATAGTAACTTAAGCAAATAACATTGGCCTGACGGTATTTCAATACCCGGTATAAAAGACTTGTGATCGAGTTTTAAGCATGTATCTCCCCCACGGGAAAATAGTTAAAGAGTGGGCTATGAACTCACCTTAGTAGTACAGTGGTATCGTAGTCTTAACAAAGCAGGGAAACGGCTTCACACAACACAACCTAAAAGATAATGCAAGTTTTAGTTGATAGTCTAAATCTGGTTTTATCGTGAAGTTTAAAAAAATAAAGTTATATATTTATATAACTTGTAAATAAAATGATTGATGATTGATATAAAAATAGACGTATCGTTTAATTATAATTACGAATATATAACGTATATATATAAAATTTATCTCGTTTCTTTATCCCAAATATATATTCATTCATATAAACAATATTATCATTTTTTTTTATAAAATAATATTTGCAGAAAAATCCTTTAAGTTTTATCAATTTACATATTTTACCCTTAACGGAATATATTTACGTCATTAGTCCAAAGTTATACATAATTTACATTTTAAGTCCAAAAGTATTATTATTTACATTTATCACTTCCAAATTTCATTATTAACAGTTTCTAACTTATAAAAATTTGTTTTGATAGTTTATACCCCAAGTTTGCAGTTTTGACACTTTTAGTCCCTCGGTTTAAGAAATTTTGCAAAGTTAGTCCAAAAATTACCAAATTAATAACTTAGCTTTTTGACATGATAAATAAGCTCAGGGTATTCAAAATAACTTATTTTAACTGCTTATTAGCTTAAAAACAACTTATTTCACTAAATGGACCTTAACGAGACAATATCAAGGCCCGTTAACATTTTCCGATCCAATGGGCTTACGAAAGGTTTGGGCCTGAGTTTGGACTATATTTTAAGTTGTAAAAACGTTACAAACAAGCTTATGTGATCAGCTTATCGAATAAGCTTGTTAACAGCTTAACGGGCTTTAAGGCCCAAAAGTTATAAAAGATTTCTGAAAAATAGCTTAGAGGTCGATTTACTTTGGCTCTAGAAAACAGTTCATACGAGGTCAATAGGTCGAATAAAAAGTGTTTCTCAATTGTTGGTCATGTCAAAAATGAGGTCGAGCAATAAAACATATAGGTTATGTGTCGAATTTGAATTTAACGAGACCAAAGTGTTTGTGAAAACTCATTTATCAAAACTGTTTTCAAGACTTAGAAATATTCCACGTCTTTTCCATTTATACGAAAGGGTCAAGTGACATATAGACGTGTGATTTTCTTTATGTAAATGTTGTTATTATGATCGAAACTTGTTACATCTTGTTAGACAACATGTCAAACGTTATATAGGTTGGATAATATTCATGTGTTACGTTTTGTATTAACAAAATAATGAATCAAAGTGAACGTGAGAAACCAAAAATAAAATGTAACAAAGTTCTCCGTGTCTCACCTCACCACTTGGGGTGGAGATAATGTCACGTAAGGTTCAAGCTGGTACAAAGGATCAACGTAGTATGGTTCACGGCTCAGCAAGGTTCAAGACGAGCTAACTAGGTTCTCCTTGGATCGCTTCTACACTTCGTACACCTCTTCTACTTCTTGTCCCAATCTTGACTTGTAAACTCCACGTAAAGTATATTATGGTGTGTTTGAGGGTGTGAGATTAGTTAGGGTTGCATGGGATGCTTATATAGTGAGTTTTGAGAGTGAAGATAAGCACAAGAAATTTACAAATGCATGTGTTGGCTCGTTTGCATGGGGTGGCACCTCAAACTTTGCCCAATCGAGACTTGGCAACAAAAGGATTGTTTACTATGTATCCCTGATATTCTACAGTGTATCTATGTCAGTTTAGAAGTGATTGGGTAAATGGGGTGGTGTTTAGGAATGATTGTACACGTTTTTGTCACTTTCGGTCACATGAATTGGAGGTTTCACTTTGATCAAATTTGAAGTGGTAAACGATTGAGATTTTGCATAAAATTTATCATTCGTGATTATTTGTTGGGTTGTGAATCGAGATATGTAAAAACTTGATGGTGTCGTGTGTCGAATTCGCAAGTAAATGAGGGTGTTTGTGGCTCGTTCGCGACTAGGACAAAGAAGGAAGAAAAAAAAATATAAGGGGTGGGCTGGGCTTGTGTTGTCGGCCCGTCAAGAAAAAGAAGAAAAGAAAATGAAAGGGTCCGGTTGGTTTGTTAAGTGGGTTTAAGTGACCCAATGGGTCAACGGGGCCCACCTGGTATGTTTTGAGAGTCGGGTTACGATCAAATAATATTAATGAGTGATCTCGGGAATTTTCGTAGGCTCCGGGAATATATAAATATTGTACCTTAAATATACGAAACGTATATTATAAAAATATAAACGTTTAAAATATATATTCGCGATAATTAGACTATCTAGGTTTGTGTGCAAGCAACGTTTCTAAGCAAAAGATAAATCACAATTTACCGTTGTGATTTATATATCAAGTCTACTATATATAAAAAAAAATTTCACACGCAAAAGTGGGTATTTAAATAACGTAATAACTTGTAAGTATTTACTAACCGTTGGGGAAAATTACGAGAGGCTACAGTACATACACCTTACAGTGAATTCCGTCCCGGAATTCGAGTTTAGGAGGGTTGCCAAGGGTGTCTAAGAGAAGAGGTGTGGGTACTTGGTGCGAATCTGGTCCTCGCGTTCCCAAGTATATTCTGGTCCTCGTTTAGAGTTCCAACGAACTTTTATGATAGGGATACGGTTTTGTTTCAGTTGTTTGACTTCTCTATCCATGATTTCTACCGGTTCCTCGGTAAAAACGAGTTTGTCATCAAGTTGTAACTCTTTCAATGGAATGACCAGAGATTCATCGGATAAACACTTCTTGAGGTTTGACACATGAAAAGTGTTGTGAATTCTGCTAAGTTCTTCGGGTAGTTCAAGTTTATATGCCATGGGTCCAATTCTTTCTAGGATTTTGAATGGACCGATGTATCTTGGGTTTAACTTTCCCCTCTTTCCGAATCGTATCATTCCTTTCCATGGTGATACTTTTAACATAACCTTATCTCCGATCTGAAAATCCATGGGTTTTCTTTTTAGGTCGGCGTAACTTTTCTGTCGGTCTCTAGCGGTTTGTAAACGTTGTTTGATTTTGATGATTTTCTCGGTTGTCTCATGAACTAGATCCGGTCCCGTGAGTTGTATTTCTCCAACTTCTGCCCAGCAAATGGGTGATCTACACTTTCTACCGTAAAGTGCTTCGAATGGTGCTGCCTTGATACTGGTATGATAACTGTTGTTGTATGAGAATTCTGCCAATGGTAAGTGTTTGTCCCAACCTTTTCCGAAGTCTATGACACAAGCGCGTAGCATATCTTCTAAGGTTTGTATAGTTCTCTCACTTTGACCATCGGTTTGTGGGTGATAAGCTGTGCTCATATCCAGCTTTGTTCCTAAAGCCTTTTGCAATGATTTCCAAAAATGAGACGTGAAACGACTGTCACGATCTGATATATTAGAAATCGGCACTCCATGTCGTGACACAATTTCTTTCAGATATATCTGAGCAAGTGTGTTCATTTCATCAGTTTCTTTGATTGGTAGGAAATGAGCTGACTTGGTGAGACGATCAACGATAACCCATATCGTATCGTAGCCAGTAGAGGTTTTGGGAAGTTTGGTGATGAAGTCCATTGTAATACGTTCCCATTTCCACATGGGGAGTTCGGGTTGGGTGAGTAATCCGGAGGGTTTCTGGTATTCTGCTTTTACTCTTGAACATGTTAGACATTTACTGACGTACTCAGCGATGTCGGCTTTCATGTTCGGCCACCAATATAGTTTCTTAAGATCCTGGTACATCTTGTCGGAACCTGGGTGAATGGAGTATTTTGATTTGTGAGACTCATACATGATGAGGTCACGAATACCTCCGAAGAGAGGAATCCAGCTTCTTTCCTTGAAACAAAGCCTTCCATTTGATCTTTTCACAAATCCGTTTTCGTTTTCCGGCATACCAAAAATCTTTTCAATTGGTCGATTTTCTTTCTTGAGAGCTTCGCTCTGGGCGATAATGATTTGTGTTGGGAGGGGTGAACAAATAGTCATGCCTAACGATCTAACCCTGAGAGGTTTTAGTCTTTCTTTTCGGCTTAATGCATCTGCTACTACATTAGCCTTTCCTGGGTGATAACGGATTTCACAATCATAATCGCTAAGCAATTCTAACCAGCGGCATTGTCTCATGTTTAAATCCTTTTGATCTAGGATGTGTTGGAGACTTTTGTGATCTGTAAACACGATACACTTGGTGCCGTATAGATAGTGTCTCCATAACTTAAGAGCTAATACTATTGCTCCTAGTTCTAGATCATGGGTTGTGTAATTTTCCTCATGTTTCTTCAGTTGACGTGAGGCATAAGCTATTACCTTATCCCGTTGCATCAAAACTGCACCTAAACCATGGTACGAAGCGTCACAATATAGCACGAAATCTTTGCTTCCTTCGGGTAAGGCTAGTATTGGAGCTTCACAAAGCTTTTGTTTTAACAGTTGGAAGGCTGATTCTGCTTCTTGTCCCCAGACGTACTTTTCGTTCTTTTGGGTCAACTTGGTTAATGGTTTTGAGATTTTAGAGAAACCTTCAATAAATCTCCGGTAGTAACCTGCAAGACCTAAAAATTGACGTACTTCTGTGGGAGTTGTAGGTGATGACCACTCTTTAACTGCCTCTATTTTTGCAGGATCCACGTGGATACCTTGACTATTGATTATGTGTCCCAAAAATTGCACAGTGGGAATCCAAAAGTCACATTTTGAGAATTTTGCGTACAACTTTTCCTTCCTAAGTAACTCTAGGATAGTTCTCAAATGATTGGCATGTTCCTCTTTGTTACGAGAGTAGATCAGAATGTCGTCTATGAATACTATCACGAATTTGTCCAAATATGGCTTGCATACTCGGTTCATTAGGTCCATAAACACGGCGGGTGCGTTCGTTAGACCAAATGGCATTACCTGAAATTCATAGTGTCCATAACGGGTTCTGAAGGCTGTCTTGGGAATATCTTCTTCTCGAACTCTCAATTGATGGTATCCCGACCTTAGATCAATTTTCGAGTATACACTCGATCCTTGTAATTGATCAAACAAATCGTCTATTCTAGGTAAGGGATATCGGTTCTTTATAGTGAGTTTGTTTAACTCTCGGTAATCTATGCACATTCGGAATGATCCGTCTTTCTTTTTAACAAATAGAACTGGGGCTCCCCAAGGTGATGAACTTGGTCTAATGAAACCTTTATCGGATAATTCCTTTAGTTGTTCCGATAGTTCCTCCATTTTGGAAGGTGCCAACCTGTAAGGTGCTTTTGCTACTGGTGCCGCTCCAGGCACTAGTTCAATTTGGAACTCTACTTGACGAGTCGGTGGAAGACCGGGTAGATCTTCAGGAAATACTTCGGGGAATTCCTTAACGATAGGTACGTCCTTAAGTTGTTTCTCGGTTAACTTACTTTCCGTCACCTGAACTATGAATACATGACATCCTTCGTTCATGTATTTTATCATTCTGAGGCATGAGATGATTCCGTATCGGTTTTTATTCTTGTCACCATGGATAACGAGGGTTTCATTCTTAAAAGGAATGTGTATGGCTTTCTCGTCACAATGAATCTTAGCATGATGTTTGGATAACCAATCCATACCGATGATGGCATCAAAACTACCGAGTTGGACAGGCATTAGGTCAATAGGAAAAGATTCTCCTACGAGAGTTAAGGTACAATCTTTTAAAACAGTGTTGGTGCTAATTAAGTTCCCATTGGCCATTTCTATCTCGTATGTGGTGTTTAGCTTAGAAGGGTTAGAGTTAATGAAAGGGGCAAACGTATCTGACACGAAGCTCTTATCTGCTCCCGAATCAAATAATACTCTAGCATTATGATGATTTAATAAGAACGTACCCGTGACGACGTCGGGGTTTTGTGGTTCGTTTTCATTTCCCATTACGTATGCTCTCGCTCGTGCAGTGTTCTGACCATTTCCTTTTGGACAGCGGTTCTTGAAGTGTCCTGTTTCTCCGCATGAGTAACATGTTGGTGCTATTGGTTGTAGGTTGCTGCCGGTAGCAGGGGCCCTACAATCTTTTGTGGCATGACCTATCCTTTGGCATTTATGGCATTTTACTGTACAAGCACCATTGTGATGGAGCTTGCATCAGTTGCACTGTGGCTTAATACCTTGGTATCCATTGCCATTGGTTGCCGTAAATACCTTAGGAGGTTCTTGTCGTTGGTTCTGCTGTTGACGATGCGGGTTCTTGTTCTGGTGTTGTTGTTGGTTGATCCTGTTGTTGTTGTTGTGGTGGTGATGGTTGTTGTTGCGATGGCCGTTGTGGTAGTGATTGTGGTTCTGATGGTGGGTGGTTCTCTTGTCATCGAGCTTTCTTTTGAGTTCGTTGCACTTGACTTCGCGGTCTAGGAGTTTTTGTGCTAACTCCATTGCGACTTCTAGTAATGGTGGGTTGGATGCTGTGACGTCTCCTTCAATACTCCGGGGAAGACCTTCAATATACTTCTCCAGAGTTTTCTCTAAATCTGGTACGATAGAAGGACATAATGCCATCAGCTCATGGAATCTTCTGTTGTAAGCCCTGAGATCGATTCCTTTGACTGCAAGGATATGGAATTCGTCTTCCAGTTTCCTTATTTCGGATCGAGGACAGTACTTCTTTAGGATCTTGGCTTTGAATTCCGTCCAAGAGAGTCGGTACGCTGCTTCTGTACCTAAAGTTTGAGTTGTAGCGGTCCACCATGACAAAGCGTCATCTATTAAGGTTCCTGTGGCAAATGTAACCCTGTTGTTTTCTGAGCATCCACTCCTTTGGAATACCGTTTCGCATCTCTCGAACCAATGGGCGAGTTTAGTTATCCCTTCAGTACCCATGAAGTAAGTCGGCTGACAAGTCATAAAATCTTTATAGGTACATTGGCGAGGTGCGGGAGCAACATTTCTTGCCGGTTGTGCGTTAGCATTTGCTTGTTCGGCTAAGGCTGCATTGATTCCATTGGTGATTGCTTGTTGGATTTCTTCCAGGGTCATGGTTGCTGCTGAGGTAGCGGTCGCGGTTCTCTTAGGTGCCATATTCCTAAAAATGAGAGTATATGTTCAGAATTTTCATAATAACCATCTTGTGTTAGACTATTTAGTAACATCAATAGGTTCAAAGTTATAATAGTGTCACATATATCACGATGCAATATACGATATCATAACACTTATGAAAATAAAGCAAACATAACATCATTGATTAGATTGTTATTTTGAGTTTACATCACTTATTTATTCTTGTTGACATATCTCTAGGACATTCAAATACAAGTTATTACTGTGATGTGGGTGAGGCTACGTCGACAATCTATGGCATTCTAGGGTTTTCCTTGGTTATCATCAAGACGACGTTCTAGTTCCTGAATTTTGGCGGCCATGGTTTCCATGATTTGGTCTCGGTCTCTCTCCCTAGCTTGTGTTTCTTGTTGTGCACGTCGCAGAGACATGACTTGGGCTCTTGTGGTGTCGAGAGCTTGATCGATGTCACACATGATGTCCTTGTTTACGGTGTTAGCAGAACAAAGTAATCCGATGAATTCCATAGCTTCACCGAATTGGGTATTTAGTTGTTCCATCATGGCTCCCATCTCTAGGTGTCCCATCACAAGTTGTTCTATCTCAGCTGACATGACTTCTAACAGTTCATTAGGGATGTTGTTCACCAAGGTGGCTATGGCGTCTAACCTGTCTTCATGTCTTACTAATCTAGCTGCCAAGAGTGGTATGGTATGGTGAATGGGTTCTCTAGTGACTGGAAGGATCCTGGATGCAGCAAATGATGATCTTTCACCAAGTTCTCTGTTGGTGGGAGTACCTTCTTGAGATCTCCAATACTTAAGGATTGGTAGTAGAAATGACCATTTTCTAGCATTGACCCGCTTACGAGCCTTATGGTTGGTTCTTGCATAATAGTAAGGATCTGAGGAGGTAGGACGAATCTGGTAATTCCTTGGTTGATAAGGCAGAGGAGCACTGTGAGTTTTCACAGGTGGTGGACTGTTGATTGTCACTGGTACAGTAGTAGTCTGCTGATAAAATATACTAGGTAGTATCACTGGTTCTGCAGCTGGAGCAATTTCCTTTTTCCATTCAGTATCATCACAGATGTCTTTTTCTTCAGCATATGAAAGAGCTTTTCCAGCAGTGGCTGATTCATAAGGCTGGAATGGAGAAGTTTGCTTACTGCGTCTGATTGGACCAGATGATGCTTGAGGTGAAGTAAAGGATTGCTGACTTTCCTTATTCTTGTCTGTTGTAGGTGATACAGTCTTAGGAGTTGGAGCAAGAGTTGGTACAATAGGTGTAGAGCTCTCAGTTTCCGAATCCGATAACAAAACAATGAAGTTGGGTTTGGAAGACATGGTACTGTAATAATCCCGATTAGTAAACATAGTTATTAGCATAATCATAACATATATCAAGTTATATAAGTAAGAAATAATGAGAAGTAACTTTTCTACCGGATGTTGGAATGTAGGCACGGAGGGCATGAAGTGGTATTTTGTAAAAATGGTCCAGTTAAAGTGTAGTTATAGTCCAATGTTTAAAAAAAAAAAAAAAAAAAACATCTGGTTCTCTATAACCGTGGCTCTGAATACCAATTTGTAACACCCCCAAAAGTCGTTAATAACAGCGGAAGACTTAACATGTCAGCGGAAGACTTTCGGGGTATTACTTCAAGGATCCTTGTCACAATTATAGTAAACACCAAAATGACGTATTAAAGTTTAATTTATTTCAAAAATACCAAATATCTGGGATACAAGACATTATTAAGTTAAGAACGTGTTTTATTCTGAAGGAAAATAAGTAGATTATTATGGTTCTTGTCATGCTTTTGCCCACTCCATGCCATCCAGATCCATCTTGTTTTGTTACCTGAGATAAACATGCTAAAGTCAACATAAAGTTGAGTGATATTCATAGGTTTGAGTTTAAGAGTTTGAATCACAAGTTAAGAATGTATTGTAATCACATACAATCAATATGTTAAAAAATCAATGTTCCTGTTATTGCCTTAAGCTCATGATACTCAACGATTAACAGCCAATCATAAATGTGGATTATGATGGTAAGTAATAGGCCCCCAAAGATAGGTATTTGTCAATAACCTATTTATAAGAACAATAAAGTGCGCCTGGTGTTTTCTCCAACAACCAAACGAGGATTGTCAATCACTAATAGTACTATCCACAATTATTTACGTTCACCCTTCAAGTGATTAAGGTTCATGATCGAGGGACTTCTGACAATAGTAACTTAAGCAAATAACATTGGCCTGACGGTATTTCAATACCCGGTATAAAAGACTTGTGATCGAGTTTTAAGCATGTATCTCCCCCACGGGAAAATAGTTAAAGAGTGGGCTATGAACTCACCTTAGTAGTACAGTGGTATCGTAGTCTTAACAAAGCAAGGAAACGGCTTCACACAACACAACCTAAAAGATAACGCAAGTTTTAGTTGATAGTCTAAATCTGGTTTTATCGTGAAGTTTAAAAAAATTAAGTTATATATTTATATAACTTGTAAATAAAATGATTGATGATTGATATAAAAATAGACGTATCGTTTAATTATAATTACGAATATATAACGTATATATATAAAACTTATCTCGTTTCTTTATCCCGAATATATATTCATTCATATAAACAATATTATCATTTTTTTTTATAAAATAATATTTGCAGAAAAATCCTTTAAGTTTTATCAATTTACATATTTTACCCTTAACGGAATATATTTACGTCGTTAGTCCAAAGTTATACATAATTTACATTTTAAGTCCAAAAGTATTATTATTTACATTTCTCACTTCCAAATTTCATTATTAACAGTTTCTAACTTATAAAAATTTGTTTTGATAGTTTATACCCCAAGTTTGCAGTTTTGACACTTTTAGTCCCTCGGTTTAAGAAATTTTGCAAAGTTAGTCCAAAAATTACCAAATTAATAACTTAGCTTTTTGACATGATAAATAAGCTCAGGGTATTCAAAATAACTTATTTTAACTGCTTATTAGCTTAAAAACAACTTATTTCACTAAATGGACCTTAACGAGACAATATCAGGGCCTGTTAACATTTTCCAATCCAATGGGCTTACGAAAGGTTTGGGCCTGAGTTTGGACTATATTTTAAGTTGTAAAAACGTTACAAACAAGCTTATGTGATCAGCTTATCGAATAAGCTTGTTAACAGCTTAACGGGCTTTAAGGCCCAAAAGTTATAAAAGATTTCTGAAAAATAGCTTAGAGGTCGATTTACTTTGGCTCTAGAAAACAGTTCATACGAGGTCAATAGGTCGAATAAAAAGTGTTTCTCAATTGTTGGTCATGTCAAAAATGAGGTCGAGCAATAAAACATATAGGTTATGTGTCGAATTTGAATTTAACGAGACCAAAGTGTTTGTGAAAACTCATTTATCAAAACTGTTTTCAAGACTTAGAAATATTCCAAGTCTTTTCCATTTATACGAAAGGGTCAAGTGACATATAGACGTGTGATTTTCTTTATATAAATGTTGTTACTATGATTGAAACTTGTTACATCTTGTTAGACAACATGTCAAACGTTATATAGGTTGGATAATATTCATGTGTTACGTTTTGTATTAACGAAATAATGAATCAAAGTGAACGTGAGAAACCAAAAATAAAATGTAACAAAGTTCTCCGTGTCTCACCTCACCACTTGGGGTGGAGATAATGTCACGTAAGGTTCAAGCTGGTACAAAGGATCAACGTAGTATGGTTCACGGCTCAGCAAGGTTCAAGACGAGCTAACTAGGTTCTCCTTGGATCGCTTCTACACTTCGTACACCTCTTCTACTTCTTGTCCCAATCTTGACTTGTAAACTCCATGTAAAGTATATTATGGTGTGTTTGAGGGTGTGAGATTAGTTAGGGTTGCATGGGATGCTTATATAGTGAGTTTTGAGAGTGAAGATAAGCACAAGAAATTTACAAAATGCATGTGTTGGCTCGTTTGCATGGGGTGGCACCTCAAACTTTGCCCAATCGAGACTTGGCAACAAAAGGATTGTTTACTATGTATCCCTGATATTCTACAGTGTATCTATGTCAGTTTAGAAGTGATTGGGTAAATGGGGTGGTGTTTAGGAATGATTGTACACGTTTTTTTCACTTTCGGTCACATGAATTGGAGGTTTCACTTTGATCAAATTTGAAGTGGTAAACGATTGAGATTTTTCATAAAATTTATCATTCGTGATTATTTGTTGGGTTGTGAAACGAGATATGTAAAAACTTGATGGTGTCGTGTGTCGAATTCGCAAGTAAATGAGGGTGTTTGTGGCTCGTTCGCGACTAGGACAAAGAAGGAAGAAAAAAAAATATAAGGGGTTGGCTGGGCTTGTGTTGTCGGCCCGTCAAGAAAAAGAAGAAAAGAAAATGAAAGGGTCCGGTTGGTTTGTTAAGTGGGTTTAAGTGGCCCAATGGGTCAACGGGGCCCACCTGGTATGTTTTGAGAGTCGGGTTACGATCAAATAATATTAATGAGTGATCTCGGGAATTTTCGTAGGCTCCGGGAATATATAAATATTGTACCTTAAATATACGAAACGTATATTATAAAAATATAAACATTTAAAATATATATTCGCGATAATTAGACTATCTAGGTTTGTGTGCAAGCAACGTTTCTAAGCAAAAGATAAATCACAATTTACCGTTGTGATTTATATATCAAGTCTACTATATATAAAAAAAAAATTCACACGCAAAAGTGGGTATTTAAATAACGTAATAACTTGTAAGTATTTACTAACCGTTGGGGAAAATTATGAGAGGTTACAGCAACAGCATCAACCCATAAGAATAGTGGTGCACTAGAAAAAATTAGCATTGTGCGAGCAGCTTCAACAAGTGTTCGGTTTCTTCTTTCAACTACCCCATTTTGCTGTGGAGTTCTAACAACTGATGTTTGGTGTGTTATTCCAACATCTTCAAAGTAGGTTCTTAACTCCTGATTTGTAAATTCTGTGCCATTATCTGTTCTTACAATCCTTACTGGAGCTTGAAGTAGAACTTGAATGCGCTTCAGAAAGGTGATGATGGTACCTGGTGCTTCGTCTTTTGACCTCAGAAACTTTACCCATGTATATCTTGAATAATCATCGACAATAACAAGAATACACTAATATATTGAAAACCCGCTCTGAGAGATCTTTATTAAAATACTAATATCTTTATTAACAACACCACAAGTATCTGTAGCAGGTCGTCTACTAGAAGACCCTTATTGCGTCACAGGAGATGCTGCAACAGATACCGTTTTTGTGTCGTCGAAAATGTTGCCAACGGATAAGTGGATATGTAGCTTCTCTTTTAAACCAATTGAAATACAACTACACGTGGACTGTGGTTGCAACCATGGCGGCTGCGTGGTACTGCTAAATTTCCAGGTCCGAGCCTTATACGCCTTAGTGTATCTAATTGGGCAATGATAATCATTTGTGGATTGATATTTCTTTGGAGCACACACTAACACCTATATTTTGCCAAGGTAGCCACACATGGATCGTGTCTGCAGCAATTGTGGGTGTTTGGTATTGCTTCAAGATTTACAACCTGAGCCTTATATGTCATAATTATGATATGCACCAACCTAGCAGCTCTGTAACGTGAATTTTAAAAAAGTGTACCTACTGCCGAATATGGGTGTAATTTGAATGACTGTGTACTTTCTGAACGACGCTGCAGGTATTCCCACGAACCTTGCACAAACCAAAGCGACCGCTGTTGATTATTGCTGCAGAAACCAAATGGCGAAAAAGGCTGCAGCAGCCCAATTTGACGGCTGTAAGTCCAAGTGAGAGAGATGTGCACAGGACCAGCAGTTTGTGGGAAAATGCGACCGCTGAACTTCTCTTAAAGATATTCCAAGTGGTAAGTCTATATTCTTCTTGCCCCTTTACTCTCAATTTAAGATACATGTAATTTTCATTTAATGTTTGATCGACTTTTTGAAAAAGAGTATACTAAATTTACGCATAGTCATCAGTTTTCCTTTTTCATATTATTGTACAACTTTCTAATCAATTCGTGGATACAAAGAAGTGATTTTTTTATTTAATTTTTTAAATATTAGGTTTAAAAAATGGTGGCAGATGGTAATCAAAGGAATCATTTTTATCAAGTTTTGGGGTTAAAGGGGTGCGGTAAGATAGTCGAGATATGAGAAAGGTACATTTTAGTGTAATCTGTGATAATTTATTATAACGGCACCTTATTTGCTTATGTTTGAATTTTTACATGGTCTTTTTGCATATAACTGCTTATTGGTAGTCACTTTGGAACTCCAAATTTTCGTGGAGAGATTTCATTAGTGATTAGTCCACAAGTAAGCAATGGAATGCAGGTCTGTTACCACAGCTACAATCCTCCGAATACATAGACAACTATGGTGAAACCACTTACATCAGCCTCTTATATGTTATCCTTGATAATATATTGTTGCAACCACGGCTGGTGTTTTGTACTATTATGTTCTTTTCTTGCAGATTCGTCTTTTAGCTATTGCCACTTATATTTTGACGTAATGAAATGCTGGTAAGTCTACAACTTCTCTACTTTACGTCTTATGTAAATTATATTATTATGACTCACATATAGCACAGTTGTTTAGCTTATTTGAGTTTACGTTGCAGGTTTCAAACGTTTGAATAAGAGCTACATAGCTTATTATGACTCACTTGAAACATTTTTTGGCACCAACTACTGAATTTAGCAACAAACTCAGATATGAAGTTAAACATCAGATTGATTGCTGCTAAAAATTCAATTCCAAGCTGCGCTGTCATAAGAGATAATTGGTAAGTATCAGTCATGGTAAAGGTTTTTGATTTTGGTGTTGATATCTTATTATCAGCCACAGACTTTTATAGGTTTTCCTGTTAACTGTACCAGACACCTTCATTTTAGTGTCGCAATAGCTTTGGTTTTGGAATTGGACCATTGGTACACATTAAACAGGGATCATATTTGTTTTATTCATTGATGGTTTTAATAGTTATATGATATCCATTTGTTGTCTGTCAGGTTTTGTGCATCCATGTGTTCCACCAGGTCCCTTTACGGTTACCAATACTGTTCGAAACCAACAACTAAGAAAGGATGTTTGCCATAACGTTTGGCGCATTTGAGCTTTTGCTAGACTGGCGACATAACCATCAACTCTTTAAAGTTTGGAAATTATAGCTTTTGATAATTCAACCTTTTCCAGTCTTTTTGTCATGCTCTTACTGTATAATGAATGTGCAGGGAGCGAGGAGCCACAAAAACGCAGCTTCTAAAACATTGGATGGTGCTTATGTGATGGGTGAGCGATCATCCCAACAGGTTAATATCTCATTTTTCATACATTTATATTTCTACCTACTATTAAAAAGTCTTTTACGTCTAGCTGTATACGTTCTTATACAAGCTTATATAGTTTACTGCTTTTGGTTCAAATAACCGAAATAGCAATTGTTATATTGTGAGCTTTTGATGAGAGTTTATTGAATTGGTTTGTGCGCGTTTTGGATGTGCCATTGTCTTCCAGGTAAATGTAGTATTGCCACAGGTTAGTTCGTATATATCAGTTTCATGCAAAATTTCTCAACTTTCCTATCGCACATGTATTGAGAGTTGAGGTTGCACAGGCATTTGTTCGATTAAGTGCAATTTATTGGGGGGGACTTACATGCTTCACAAGCCAGAATGTAACGTATATTATCATCCCCGTTACCTTTGTATAATTATTTCATTTTTGGATTCTGTTAGTAACATGTTATATGTTATGTTGGTCAGAGCAAGTGGCTTCAAATTTTTCCGTTCATTTCTAAATATGGGATTCGTGGAATTACAGGTATAATTTTATGAAAGAAGGAAAGTGATTGGTGTCACCACTGAAGGAAAAACTACGGAATTCAGAAAAGTCGTGCGTTATCCATTATGTTTGCCCGTTATCCATTATGTTTGCCCGATGTGGTAATTAAGCGTATAGTAGGCTAAATACTATTACGGACGACCACAATTTTTTTTCCAAGAACATTTCTAGAATGTGAAATGACTATCTTGGATTTGTATTCTCATTACGGTCATTTGTTTGATTGGGGGATCTTAGGTGCCATAATCTGTTCATGGACATAAAGACATTGGCGCTGAAGATGCTGGATCTTGGACTTGCTCGAACTTTTGCGTTACTACTTAAATAATATACTCATAAGGTATTAGTAATATTCACACTCATGCTTATTGTGACAATTCAAAATGAACTGATGCTTTAGTTATGACTTTTATCGATGCAGATCACAAGCTTAAGCAAAGCTGAGATTGGTCGCATCATGGCGGGGCAGTGTCTGTCCATGCACTAGGTAACTCTCATTGTCTGTGTGTATTAACGATAAATGAAGAGTGGGGGACCAGCAGCAGAGAACCGTGCCAGTATGCGTATCGTAAAGGTTGTCCAGAAAAAACGGTTTTGAGTCATCGTGGGGTTGAAGATGGACAGACTCTTATCTCTAAAGATATCAGGTTTTGCACAACTTACCTTTTCCATTTCCTGATATTTTTAGTCCACATCACATGGTCTTTTTGTTTGCCGTAACAAATAAGAACCTACTGTTAGAATATTTGTATATCTAATTTTTGGAATCAGAAAGAGAATGGGGTTGTCTTATTATTTATCAAACAGCTGTTAAGAGGATAGAATGTGGTTTAATTTGATACATTTAGGGGTTGTTTGCATTAGGGATGCATCTTGCTGATGAAGCTTGCTGCAACAGCTTACTGATGATGACTATTGTTACTACTTGCTGCTCCTCCTAACAAGGACTCGACTGATAACAAATACTGTAAATGTACTTCATTTATGTGGAAGAACGTTACGTATACTATTTCTTTTATTAATTTTGTACCTGAATTTTTCATATTGGAAGAAATGCGCTACTTTTTCATGTTTCTTTCAATGTTATGTTATTGTTTTGTGGAACTGTCCTAATAGTTCAGCAAGCTTTTGAAAGATTACCATGGGTAAACAAACTGGATCATTGACAATGTTTTATTGAACAAAATGCTTATTATGTTTCATTTTTTCCACAATCTGTTATGAAATAATAGCTATATATAAACAGAAGAGGCAAATATTCTACTTTATAGTGAAGTGTAGATGAGTTACACATGTATATTCTACATACTTGATATCTTACCGCGCCTAAATATTCTACTTTATTTATGCAAAATTGCCTCGGCCAAAAAACAAGCACGCCCGCAACGCGGCGATCGTCGCCATTCTAGTAAATAATAATCTTTCGTTACCGTTACTGATTCCCATTATCTCAGAAAAATTTGAACTTTTTCTTATTATATTATTTTATCGTTATCACGACATAATATAATTCACGAAATGACGGAACCAGTTCTCGACACGTTACTCGAAATCTAAACATTTCACTAATCCTAAATTAAATTTCCTAATTCTAATATTACTACGAAACGGACCCTTAATCATTTCAGCCCAAGTTCATGATTACTATTCATCAGCCCACAAAAACTCAAGCCCACTTTTCTTAGTATAATTTCATATATATCGACTAGTAACAAGCTACAAAACGTCTCTCGTTTTCTCAATTTTTACACACGACATATCTATATTTTTACACCACCTCGTTTCTCACCTAGCCAAAGACTAGTGTGTCGAATCTCAGATCCATAGGTCGAGTATTGATACGTTTTTAGAGGGCAAAGTGTTCGATCAAACTCAACCCAAATCGACACCAAAATAATTCAAAACTCAACCGTTTTGATTCCCGTTTGTTTCTAAGTGTTCCTAATAACGTTTCTAACATGATTTCATGTTTAAATGACAAATATGATCAGCTATAACCAAGTGGTACACGATTTCTCAAATCGTGTACAAATATATATGGTAGTCAACATCTATATGATTCACAAAGATATGCACCTTATTTCTAGCTCTCACACACCATCCTAAAGTCTTAGAATGTCAGGAAAACAGTCTCCAATCTCTTTTTCACTGACAATACATAGTGTTCTATTGTTTCCTTGAAATATTTGCACATTACGTGTCCAAAAATCCTTCTATATCTACTCTCTTATCACCACCTTCTTTCTTTCCATAACATCATCATAATAACTCTCTTTTGTACCTAAAAATCATCTCTGAAAGTCCAGAAATATTCATACGTAAGTTTGGAAGCAAGAAAGTAGAATTGGGTTTAATATATACGTTTATTACTTGGGTAAAAATTGTACGTGCCTAGTTCTTGTGTTTCCTTCTTCCATTCTCGAATCTCTACCACCCTAGAGGTGTAGTAAGTTATTTTGATACATTTTGAATTCAAGTTACATGTCTAATATGTTTCATGCATCATGTTATGTGTTGTGTCGAGTGTACATAGCCTCACATATATTTTATACGTACATACATATTTATAGAACACCCAACGTGACTAGCCTCTATCTTGGAAGGCCTAGGAGTCACGACACACACATATTTCACGTTAGTTTTACTTTACATGCATCATATGAACTCATTTTGGAACCATGCTTAATCGGATAAAAACTCTATATACTTAGAAAAATGTACCAAGTCTTTTACAAATAAATAAAATGTCACAAACAAGCCAAGGAACCATCGTATATCTTTAAATATTACGTAACAAGCGTACTATATTTTTACACGATCTATTAGACCACCTAGCTAGCAAACAATTTCGTATATAAAACATGTAGAAATAAGTTAGTCTCCACACTTAAAATTTACCAAAGTGAATCGCAAGTACAACCCTTTGAAAACTAACTATTTTAACGACATGGGCCTAAAAGCCCAATAAGCTGAAAATAAGCACATCAGATAAGCTAGCTTATCTAAACCTTTTGATATGAAATTAGAACATGAAAAATGATAATTTTGATGAACTCAACTCGTCTCACGATGTACGGATTTTAAAACGTTATTGGACTTTGATTATGGCTCGTAAAAAGGCCCAATTATTGAAAATAAGCTATTTTACCAAATAAGCTGTTGAAATAAGCTTAATATTAACTAAATAAGCCTCGGAAATTTTTATAGAATTTTTCTCATCATTTTTGTAACTTTGGACTAAAAATGTAACGCGATGACACCTAGAAGGACTAAAATTGTCAATAATAAAAAATAAGGACTAAAACAGTAAAAACAGAATCATAAGGGTAAAAATTGATAATATTTAATATTCCAAGCTTAAGATTGATTATTGGACAATTAGAGGACTATAATTATAAATTTTATATAAAAAGGACTAACGGTGTAACGCTAACGTCGTTAGAGTGAAAATTGTAAAATTGGAAAAGGACAAGGACTAAACATATTCTATTTAACATTCTTAGTTATTTTCTATTTTTCGTAAATCTATTCACGACATATGCATAATTATTTTCATTTTTATTTATATATTATATAACTTAACGTTAATAATATATATAACGATATTTCAAAACTAGATATTATTACTTATGGTTAAAAAGGTAAAACTTCGGGGAATAATTTAAATAACGTATTTTGTCATATCATTTATAAACAGAAGAATTTCATTTGCATATCATCTATTCATCATGACGAATATTTATTATTCGTTATTCGTTTCGTATTTACCAAATAGTATTCGTTATTCGTGTCATTTACATCATCCGTTTAGCATTACATGTGTGTCAATATCATCCGTTTAACATCTCATGTATGTCAATATCATCTCGACTCATCCGTTTAACATCTCATGCATGTCAATATCATCCGTTTAACATCTCATGTATGCCAATATCATCTCGTCTCATCCGTTTAACATCTCATGTATGTAAATATCATCTCGTCTCATCTGTTTAACATCGCATGTACGTCAATATCATCTTATGTGTGTCAATATCATCTCGTCTCATCTGTTTAACATCGCATGAATATCAATATCATCTCATGTATGCCAATATCATCTCGTCTCATCCGTTTAACATCTCATGTATGTCAATATCATCTCGTCTCATCTGTTTAACGTCGCATGTATGTCAATATCATCTCATGTGTGTCAATATCATCTCGTCTCATCTGTTTAACATCGCATGTATGTCAATATCATCTCATGTATGCCAATATCATCTCGTCTCATCCGTTTAACATCTCATGTATGTCAATATCATCTCGTCTCATCTGTTTAACATCGCATGTATGTCAATATCATCTCATGTGTGTCAATATCATCTCATTTATGTCAATATCATCCGTTTAACATCTCATGTATGTCAATATCATCCGTTTAACATCTCATGAATGTCAATATCATCTCGACTCATCCATTTAACATCTCATGTATGTCAATATCAACCGTTTAACATCTCATGTATGTCCATATCATCTCGACTCATCCGTTTAACATCTCATGTATGTCAATATCATCCATTAACATCTCATGTATGTCAATATCATCTCGACTCATCCGTTTAACATCTCATGTATATCAATATCATCTCGACTAATCCGTTTAACATCTCATGTATATCAACATCAGCTCGACTCATCCATTTAAAATCTCATGTATGTCAATATCATGTCGTCTCATCCATTTAACATCTCATGTATGTCAATATCATGTCGTCTCATCCGTTTAATATCTCATGTGTCAATATTATCTCGTCTCATCCATTTAACATCCCATGTATGTCAATATCATCCCATCTCATCTTTTTAACATCTCATGTATGTCAATATTTTCTCGATTCGTTCGTTGAACATCTCATGTATGTTAATATCATCTATATTCATCCGTTTAACATCTAATGTAAGTCTATAGCATCTTGACTCATCCATTTAACGTGTAATTTATACCAATATCATCTCGACTCATCCGTTTAACATCTCATGTATATCAATATCATCTCGACTAATCAATTTAACATCTCATGTATGTTAATATCATGTTGTCTCATCCGTTTAACATCTAATGTATGTCAATGTCATCCCGGGGCATCCGTTTAATTTGACTCATCATCATGTATATTAATTTCATCTCGACTCATCCGTTTAACATCTCATGCATGTAGAAATCATCCCGACTCATCCGTTTAACATTTAATGTATGTAAATATCATCTTGACTCATCCGTTTAACATCTAATGTATGTCAATATCATCTCGAATCATATGTTTAACATCTAATGTATGTTAACATCATCTCGTCTCAACCTTTTTAACATCTCATGTATGTCAATATTATCTCAACTCATCCGTTTAACATCTCATGTATATCAACATCATCTCGACTCATCCATTTAAAATCTCGTGTATGTCAATATCATGTCGTCTTATCCATTTAACATCTCATGTATGTCAATATCATGTCGCCTCATCTGTTTAACATCTCATGTATGTCAATATTATCTCGTCTCATACGTTTAACATCTAATGTATGTCAATATCATCTCGACTCATCATTTAACATCTCATGTATGTCAATATCATGTTGTCTCATCCGTTTAACATCTAATGTATCTCAACATCATCTCGTCTCATCCGTTTAACATCTCATGTATGTCAATATCATCTCGAATTATCCGTTTACCATCTAATGTATCTCAATATCATCTCGAATAATCCGTTTTTATACATTTTCACAAGTTTTTCTTCGGTTTTTGACGCTTTGTCATGTTTTTATACGTTTTTGTTTGTTTTTATATGTCTTCATCTGCTTTTATACGATTTTGTCCGTTTTCGTTCGTTTTTATACATTATCATACGTTTTCGTCCATTTTAAACGTTTTTTACGCTTTCATACGTTTTCGGCCGCTTGTATACGTTTTTGTTCGTTTTATACGATTTCATACGTTTTATCCGATTTGTTCATTTTTATCCATTTCTTATGTTTTCATCCGTGTTTCTTACGTTTTCATACGTTCTTATCCGTTTTTTCAGTATTTGTATGGTTTTGTACGTTTTTATTCGTTCTAGGTCATTTTAATACGTATTTGTATGTCTTATGTTGTTGTTGTTGTTGTTGTTTTTTGTACATTTTATTACGTCTTCATATGAACAAAAAACGTCAAAAAATATAAGAAAGGGTATAAAAAAAGGATGCAAACGTATACGAACTGACGAAAACGTTTAAAAATTGATGAAAAAGTATAAAAACGTAAGGAACGCTAACAAAAACGTATAAAAACGGATAATAACAAATGAAAATGCTAGAAATGGATAAAACGTAAAAAAAACTATAAAACGAATGAAAACGTACAACAATATAAAAGAAATGGACAAAAATGAATGAAAATATATAAAAACACTCGAAAGCATATAAAAATGATCGATTTTGAATCTGCGATGCTAAGCCCTAACCCTCCACCCTACGCATCTTTTTCCCCAAAATCAAAACATGATTTTTTATTAAAAATTCATAACTTATAAGTTACCAAAAATTTGATGTTAAACAAATTAAAGAATAAAAAATAATATTATTTTAATATTTGATAGCAAAGTCTTAACATATGGAACAAAGTCAACAAACACAACTCACATTCCTTTATTGAAAAAACACATGGATCTTGATCCGCACTCTCCCACACAAAAGAATCTCTACCGTCCATTAATCTTCTTTCAATCCAACGTCCCATATTTGCTCCCTCCATCTTTTCCCCCCAATTATTCGTGAAACGTAATGTTCCCTCCATCTTTACTCAATTATTTTGACTATTCCGCCCTTTTGCAAAGGCCATGATTATTTTTTTTCCATTTTCTTAAAAAAAAAAAGAAAAATAAAAACCTTCGCCTCTTTAACACTATCTTAGATTTATTTTTGTTCTTCACAGTTAACCTCTTTACACACTTAGAATAAGCAAAGCTATTACTTCTACTAACTATCAAATCATTAGTTGGTGTATTGATGCTTATAATTAGAATCATATGTATAGGTGTTTTGTTAGTTTAATTGAAACTATTGAATGTATATTTTTGAAGATTTAGGCATATGGTTATTCAAACTATAAAATTTGGTAACTGATTGCAATTTGTGCCCCGTTTTCCCCTTAGGTTTAGGCCCCATGCGTTGCCCTAGCTTTAGGCCTTTTGCGTTGCCTTTGCTTTTGGTTTTTGCTTTTGCTTTGCCTTAGCTTTAGGCCCCGTGCGTTGCCCTGCTTTGCTATGTGCTGCTCTCTTAGGTCTGCTTGCAGCTTGCTTGTCTAGGTGCTTTGGTTCTTTGTTCTGTTTGTGTTTTTGTTCGACTATTTAACCTGGTTCTTTTTTAGCTACTAATTTTTTTTTACTCATTTGTGATAAAAGTATAAAACACAACCCAATTGACCCATTCATAATGTTGAATTTGTCACCTCTAATTAGTGACATATCTCATCTTCTGTTATTTAAATTTGTGGCTGGCCAGCATGTTCCCTCTACTGTTTGAAATTGTTTGGTAGCTGGTTTAAATGCCCAGTTAGGAATGGTGAGAAGTGGTTCAATATGGTCTGCTTTAGTTCTTGTTATTAATTGGATAAAAACTCATGCAAACCCCCGGCTTGACTTTCATGGGGTCAAAATTGAGCTTAATTGGTTTCAAGCAACTGCTAGCGGTTTCTATCAGTTGGGTATTTTGGTAATTGTTGATGATGATTCTTATCACAATCCTGATTTGATAGGAAACAGTCAAGAATCAACTAGGTAACTCTATTACATGCAATATTAATATACATATTTCTGTAAAATATTTTAAGTAACTGTCTAACCGAGATATTTTTCCATATTTTAAATTGGTCAAGTAAGGTCGGACTGAAGTGAAACACTATTTATCCAAAATATTTGATTATTCTACTGGATATCTCTTGGAGCTTTTCTTGCTGTTTTGCTTATTCTTCTACTATCATTGCTTTCTCCCTTTCCTGCGGCTGCGGGTTTAAATGCCTTGTTTAGTAGAGGTCATAAGAGGGCTTCACTTGCCCGTATCTATGCTCTGTGGAATGCTACCTCTATTTCAAACATCGTAAGCATTTCATCAATGTGGTTTTCAGTTATATATTAATTCAATGTCTTTATGTTGCAACATATGTTTATTTGCCTACACAAACTGAACGAAAGCGGGTCAAAATAGCACTTAGGGTGCATGAAGTATGAGAATATGAAACTGAATGGAATCTCATATAGTCATATATAACATTTTTGTGAAAATTATGAATAGAAAAAAAGGTGTAGAATCTATAGTTCTACTAAAGGATGTAAGCATAAATCATGAAATCATAGAAACTTGCTAGCATAAATCATGAAATCATAAAAACCTGCTAGTCCTTTGTTGCAAATATTTTTTTTGCGTGCTGTATTTACTCATATTGACTTTCACCAGGTTGTTGCATATGCGGCATGATTCATCATGGATTTTGGTCGTTCCAAACGTACGAAGAGCCAAATGCATGGTAAAACAGGAGGTAAAGTCTTTTACTTTATTGCTTTAGGTTCAGAATATTAGAGAAAATAGTGGTAACACATTGGGTTGATTGGTAATGGGTCAAAATGGGTTTAAGCACGGGTCGGTTGATTGGCCCACCACAATTTGTTCCCTTGATAAAATCTTTTTGCTCTAGGTGACTTCTATAAACACACTGGTTCTGTATGATAAAGAATTATAAAATTTTAATAGTAGTCTTAGTTACTACAATTAAATTTTGCTCTGGGCGACTTTTGACACTTTTTCATGTCATCCATCTCTAGGTTCCTTGTATTTAGAGTTTTTAGAATACACGTTTGTTGTGTTAGAAAAAAAAAATTGCCACCTCTACGGGAAAAGAATAAATCCTTCATTATGACATCAACTAATATAATGCATCTGTCTACTTTCCATGTTGTGAAACTGCATAAAAACTAACACTGAATATTGTTTAATCGAATCAATGAAGCGACTAAAATATCATTCAATGGTGTCTGATTTTTCAATATAAGAATATGCCAAGTTAGAACAAAGGATACAAGCAATTAACTTTTGTACTTGTATGGTGCTAACTGTACTGATGTAATTCCAACTTTTGGATAATATAATGAAGGATGGGTTTATGTTAATGTTAATGATAAAGGTCTAGTGTTGTAAAATAAACCAATTTTGATTCTACATTGAACCCTGCAGATACAAGACCCTATTGTGTGTGGCATCACTTCTCTCGGCTTTGATCACACAGAGATTCTAGGTTAGTTCTTTGCAGTCAATCTTCTCTTTATAAAGGTTAATTGCCCTAAATATACATACTCTTTTTTGATAATGACCTGTAGGAGATACTCTGGAGAAAATTGCTTGGCATAAAGCTGGGATATTTAAGGTACAAAATAGGTATATTTAAACCACTCTGGATACGGGTTTTTTCTAATTTTCGGTTTTTCTAATTTTTTTGTTTAACGGTTCAGATAAGCTGTGTATGAACTGATTTGGTGTCATTTCTCATTGGAAGCCTCAAGTTCCTGCATTTACGGTACCTTAACTTCCTGAAGCGATTGATGTTCTCAAGCAGAGGGCACAAGAATTGGAGGTACTATTACTGTTATGTTGATAAAAGACATTTAACATTTTATTATTAATTTATTATGATTTAAATGGTAAAAAAGGTGTAAACAACATATAAATGGACAATTTCGTGTTGTATTGACATATTTGTGTTATCTATTTAAGGTTCCATTGCAAGAGGTAGAGCCACTTACCGGAGGTTAAATGGGGTGAAACCAAGTCTGTCAGGCGATCACCAACTTGTGAATGCTGGCCTTGCTGTTTCTCTCTGTAAAAGTTGGCTCAATACTACACGAAACTGGGAGAAGCTTTTCCAAAATGTGAGTTTTGAAATATGGTTCACTTAATTAAAAGAGTTATATTTATTCTGCACTAACGATGTATTATTAAACCCATCCCAGTTTGGCCGTTAAAAAACACCCAGTTTGAACTGAGCACCTATTTACTAATCACCCAACACGCCCATTTTTGCCACCCCTACTTATTGATGTATTAAGTAAGTTTCACAAATTTTTTATGGTGTTTGAACTCAAGATATTGCAGACGATACCCTACTTGAGGCATTCTTAAGGGGTCTTTCGACTGCACATCTGTCTGTAAGGACTCAAATATATTATGACTCTAGTTTGGGATCAAGTAATGAATTGGAAACTGATAAAAGTCGTTGTGGGGAGTTGATCTTCTATTTGGATGGAGCTCATAGTCCTGAGAGCATGGATGCTTGTGCCAAATGGTTCTCTAATGTGGTCCATGAAAAGATTCATAGACCAGTTTCATTTAGTAAGGTTGGAAAGATGGAAGAAGTATATATTTGTCATGCAGACACTGGACTAAACAATAATTTGACGATGGAAATTTTACCTCCCTCTGAATTTTTGTACGATGACATCTCTCATTGCAATCCTAAAAATGGAAAGTTTAGTTGTAGTGCAGTGTTTTCGTCATTACCTTTGGCTGTTTCTTGGTTACGAAATTCTGCTCATGACAACCCTAACCTTAGGCTTCAGGTAATGTTCTAAACATTTAAAAATATTACTTTTGAATTTTGATACAGGGGTGTCCCACCATTTTAGGCGGTATTTGGATTTGCGTTTTGGAATTCACAGATTTTAGTGCTAGATAAACAGATTCTGCCTCTTGAATATTTGGCCAAATGATCAGTTTTGAATAACAAATTTAATATCAGCTGCAACAAAATTGAGTTTATAAGGATACACTCAACTGACCTAAATATCCATTCTTTTTATTTTGTTTAGGAGACTTTTGCTCCCATTTCAAGAAACATATATCTTGAAATAGTCAGTTTTTGCCAAACATTCAAACACCTGATTATATGATCATTGCAAGTTTAAGTATTAGAAACATGCCCACACACTATTTTCTACATTATTTAGTATCACGTGATTACCCTCAACAAGCACATCCAAACACCATCTTGGTGATATGGAGCCGATCCAAACACCCCCTTAGTATCACTGACAATTTTATGCAACAGTTAGGATGGGGACTGGTGGTTGTTACCAACGCTGCTCGTACCAATCAAGGTGATACAAGCACATTTTGTTGACTGGCATATAGCAAACCTTGAAGTCGAAAATTTCACTCTTTTGTCCTAACCCGGATACCTTTTGAGCTTATGAGTTGACTTTATGAAATATGTCCACATTTTTTTCGTTTGGCATGCGACCTTCTCAGATGTATATAATGTAGAAAAGGGGGTGGTATATTCGTGTACATTTGTTTGCTTGTTTTATTTTTTTTGTGCATTATGCGAGTAACTGTAGAGATATATAGGTTGACGGCATATAGAGATTGGCGAGGTTTAAAGATGTTAGAACTAAGATTCTTGGTACACCGTAGACCTTTTTATTCTTTAGGTGATCAATTTTTACCGGTGATTAAATAAAAAGGTCTACGGTGTACCAAAAAGGAGTAATATTTATACGGAGTTATATTTACTACCAAAAATAAAAAAAAAGGTCTACGGTGTAATATTTACTACCAAAAAGGACAGTGGTTGCCTAGAATGAATAATATGGTCATTTCATTTATTTATCACAAGTGTGCCATATTGGTGCATATTTTTAATAATATCTAATGTGTATACAACATTATAACTGTGCAATGTTCTATTTGATATTTGAGATACACAGGGAATCTGAGATGAGGGAAGTGAGTGAAAAGATGAACGCAAGGGTTGGGTGGTTTAGCATCTTGTCTCTTGGTGTTTGCATTGTAGCTGCGGTTTTGCAGGTGTGGTATTTAAAATGATTTTTCCAAAAGAAGCTTCTCTGAAAAATATACGCTTAGATTGTATTCTAACAAGTGATCCTCTTGTACTGTGAAATATAGTGTATTGTGACAATAGTAATCTTTTTGTTTGGAATGGCACAATATATATACAGAACGTTATACAGATCGATAAAATGTACATACAAAACGAAAATATATATACAGAATGATAACACACAATAGCAAGTAGCTGATATGGTATTTATTTCTACGGTAAATAATTCCCTCTTCAACACATGAAAAGCTTATATTCAGTTTGGAAAAATAAGATGTAGTGTACACGTTATTTAGTCGAACAAAAAAATAAAAAATAAAAGTGGTCCTAAGTCGCACAAATTTTTAGCCTTCAGTCTGGTAAATTATTCAAAATTATAAGGGGTAGTGTACATTTTATATTAGTCGAGCAAAAAAAAATTAGTCGCCCTAAGTCGCACAAAGTTTTAGCCTTCACTCACGCAAAATTATTCAAAGTTATAAGGGGGTAGTGTACCTAAGTCGCACAAACTTTTAGCCTTCATTCGGGCAAATTATTCAAAATTATAAGGGGTAGTGTACACTTTATATTAGTCGAGCAAAATAAATTAAAGTAGCCTTAAGTCGCACAAATTTTTAGCCTTTTCTCGAGCAAAATTATTCAATGTTATAAGAGGTAGTGTACACTTTATTTTAGTCGACCAAAAAACATGAAAGTGGTGCTAGGTTGCACAAAGTTTTAACCTTCGATCAAGCAAAATTATTCAAAAATTATTTGGAATGAAGTTTTCTAAAATATACATACAAAACCAAAATGTACCAACTGTAATAACCAAAGATAAATAGGGTGCTTCTCATTTTAAATTTATTTTAGAGATAATAATAGCAGATCTCTCTTAATATCCTGAATGTCCCTTTCCTAAGAAAGTCTACCGCAAAAGGATCATGAAAGCCAGCATAGTAGCAAGCAATCAAATACAAGTTTAGCAGACATGTAGAAGATGCAAAAGGAGATCTGTTGTGTTGTGCGGACTTAGTTGTCCCACTACCACATTGTTTTGATAAGCAATGGTGTTTACTTAAAGAGGAGAAAACCCGTTGCATAAATTGATAGTTATTCCTATTTTGACAACTACTCTTTTTTAACTTCACACCCATACTCAAGATTGACTACCATGCTTACATATCATTCACCAGATATTTAAACTAGGTGATTTTTTGGCTATAAAATGGAGGCTCGTATGAAAGTAAACCAACAATTCTTCTTTCTCATTCTTGTCTTACAAGTTTACTCGTATCTCTTTTAGCCACTTCACTTCTTTGCTCCATGTACTTTCCCACCGCATATTAGTGAGAGATTAACTACTTTATTGTCCATGTATGTGGGTCGCTCATAACGAGCGGCTGATCCACGTAAATATTTCTCTCCATAATTCATTTACTTTTCTCGTTCCTCTACGTTGCTATTATCCATTTGGTGACTAACAAATAACATTGGAGTTTTCTTTTATTCTTACTACTTTCCATTTCGCTTTTATTAGTCACCATCTATGATGCTGACTAACTTTTTTTAGAAGCATCTGGAGTTGCTGTCATGACTTGCCTACCCAACTTCATACTGTTAAGACCCGCACACAGTGACTGCTTGATCCGCATACTGCATTGTGTTTATCATTCAAGAATAATCATTTTTCCAACACAACTCATAAATCATGTATCGAATATACAATTCCATTTTTGGACCTACTGGTGTCAAAGAATACTATAAGATAGTAGTATTGCATTTTCACACTAGAGCTTAATGCATGACTGATCAAGTTTAACAAACTTATAACTGTCACCTATCCAAAAATACAAATACAATACCATTTTCGCAATTAGGGCCCATCAGCTATAGTTTTATGGGTAAACTGAGATGGAAGGGATAACAAATACCCTATTCATCTGAAAAATTGATCTTATTAATTCAATATAGGAGTTGCTATTGAATTCATGAGCCTAGAAACCTATCATTCAGCTAAACAATCTCCCAAAGTTCAAGTTCTTCAAGCAATAAGTATGAAAAAAGTACACGCGAATAAAACATAAGTGCACATAGTTATCAGTTTTATAGTGGTTCAACATAGTCTTTCAGGCGGCTGACGCAAGAAAAAGATCCACAACAGCCTTTTAGGCCTTTCACCTGCAATGAAACCGTGATAAGCATTACCATCGTATTTTTTGAGATAAGCATGCAAAATATGTCTATAAAATTAGGAATCAGATAATACAACTGATACATGGACTCGGGCCCTGACCAAGATTGAAACCAGAAGGTCTGATTATATCAGCATCAGAAGCTGAAAACAGACAGAGGCTTTCATCATTAACAGAATGGAGTGAGGGCAACCGCACTGGTAACAGATGGTCCTAACAGCAGCCTCGCTTCCTTGGTGAATAGCCGACTAATGCATGTCTAAAATAGATCGTTTACATCCACAATTAAAGACATTGACCATTTATAAGCGTTTACCTCAGAGTTAAAATGCTAAAAATGCGCAGTACACGCAGACTGAAGTATAAGAAAGATCGCTTACGTCCACCGGCTGGGCTACGGAAGTTGGCTGCAACATCAGATCTAGCTCCGCAGGTGATTCAGTCCCTTTTGTCCCTATCATTTTTAAAGAATATAAGCCGATTCCATGTGAAATGGTACTTTTTAGAGCCTCCTTGACCAAGTAAATTGGCTATGCAAGTCCCTGTGTGAACTCGGTCCTTATCTCCCCACTACACATCCAGCAGCAACACCAAGTATCTATACAAGTATCGATTACATTTCATCACCATAACAATTAATGTATAACTTCTTAACTTTAGAAAAACTATAAGTGAAAACCAAAATTCAAAATCATCTCATAAAAATCAGAAATGATACTTTTTGAGTTGTTTAAGAAAAATAAGCTAATCAAATCACCCTCATAATACACTATTATGCAAATAATTAGGCTTGTAACTTGTTTGTTTACCAGTTTCCCACATGGGTTTTAGTCAACTATCAAAAGTTCCCAATTAGAACTAGGCAAGCACAAAAGTGATGGTGGCATGAAAATTGATATTTGTAAAACGAAACTGAGGGTCACCGAGCACAACCTTCTTCTGATTAAGCCAATTGTAACTTTAAAGTAATAAAACCGAATTTCCCCTTAACTGTGCCTAAAAAACTACTATAGGATACACCTTAGGCGGTGTCCGGACTAGATTATTTAGAGTGCGTATTGGCTTATTTCAGTTTCAAATCACAATACGCCTAAAAATAAAGCTTATTTGAGGACTTATCAACTTATTTACGCCCAAATGTTTTGTGGTTCATCTTAAAACAGTTTAAGCTCATCCAAATAAGCTAATTCAAACACCCCCATAGTACTATGCAAACAAATAGGGCTTTTAAATTAACCAATATCTTCACAGTGCAAACCGGTCATAAATTTGGGCATTACATTAACATCAACATCAGGTCTATATTTGAGGTCTGTATTTGGAAGTTTTTTTTTCCAAAATTCAAATAATGTCAATTTTCGCAAAACGTACCTGAATCAAACTCATACCAAAGGTGAATTTGGCAAGAGCTTTCAAACGTGCAAACGAAATCTCTAAGCCCATCTCAAATAGCTGCGGGCAACAGATAAAAGTCAAAGACCATAATGTTTTGCCAATAACGTCAAGCCACATAAGTAAAGGATTAAATAATTTATACCATGTATGAACGAGTTCGTTCGACTATAAATAATTTATATCATGTATGTGTAATCAAACCGAAATTTGATCGATGGTGAAACCTTCTATAAAACTATGTCAAGAGAGTAAACTAACACCATGCTCAGTAATACATGATAGTAATTTGAGCAGAAAATAGATCATATCAAGAAATAGTGCTAATGTGAATAAGGTAGAAACCTTTCTCAGACTATAAAGCACATGAAAGCCAAAAGATGTTTCAGACTTACTGAGATTCAACCAATTCGCATCCACCTAGTACGTTCTCAAACAAATGGACCTAAGATAATGTTTTGAGAACATATCATCTACTAGAAGAAATTAAAAAGATCATTTTAAAAAAGGATCAGTGTTTGGTGCTGAGAGCATAGTTGGGTCTCTTTAGTTTACATACATACTTACTCCCTCGCTGTCAACACACACACATGTACATACACATACACAGACGGCGTATGAGGAAGGGTACTATTTCTCTTCTTGTCATGATTATGACCATTCCAGTATCATCAAATGGTGGGCGCCCTGCCCTCCCAGGCATCTGCAAGACCAAAATAGCTTGTTATGTTCTCATAGGGGGACGGGTATCAGCAGATCATTAGCCCCAATAATGTGAAGGTATTTGTTACATGCAAACAATCTAACAATCAGTATCTGTATTATTGACCCACCATATGTAAAAGTGTTTACGGCATACCAGCGATATTATTTTTACAGTAAGTGCACAAATAAGTATCAAACCTGCAGTATCATTGATCTATCATATTCTACGTAAGACCCTTTCTCCTTGTTGCTGCTGAAACATAAAGGTATAACGTATGAAAAGAGACGGGTGATTAGAGCTATGAATGCATAAAATCTTAAGAAGCAGGTCCATACTTACAAGTACTGTGTGGATTTGATTATAACTGTATGTGCAGGTAGGTTAATTCCATGGGCAAGAGTGTTTGTGGTGCATAAAACTTGAAGATCTCCATCGAGAAAGAGACCTTCAATCAGGCTGCGGTCCTTAGTTGAAAGTCCACCATTGTGATAACCAACTGAGTGATAAGAACAATGAGTAAAAGATCGGTCAGAACAAATACTTTACCATTTTGTAGGCCCCTTGTGTTACTCTGCTGTAATAAACGAAATTAGCACTTACCACCATAAAGCATGTAACATAACAGTGAAGCTTCTCTTAACCTTTCCTGCTGCACACTGCTTTTGATGAACGGGTTAGAATAACCATGATTCATTGCAGTCTGGGCCAGCACTTGTGCGGCTTCTTGTGCTCCCTTCCTGGTTGAGCAAAATACTAGTGCAGACTTTCCACTAGAATATTGTATAAGGAGATCTGCATTAAGGTTTGTAAGAATAAAAGAGATGTATTAGTAATCATTATAGAGGTCTTCTTCCAAAAGGAGACCCGGGCATAATGTTCAAAAGGTTAATCTAAGCCTTGTTGACTTTGACTTATATGCAGTCAAGTACATGGACTTTGTGGTAATTATTATATACTTGTTTTGTAGTATTTCTCTTGTTTGTGTATGTGCAGGGATTAGTTGTGCAGGTTAGCTAAAGTTGGAGGACTTAAGTTGACAACTGGAGGAAGTACTATTGAAGCAGCTATATAAGCTTAAGTTATAGATTAGGGTTTTGATATTTATTTTAATCTCTCTGTGTTTATGCTCTCTAAGTTGAGAACTCATTGTGATCGTTTCATTGTTCCTTCTTTCTTTCTATGTAATTGTTGAACTCAAAACCAGTAATCACATTTGAAGTGATTGACTGATGTTGGGAATAAAATAAGTGGGGAGGTTGGTTGAATTCATAAACAAGCTGTTTTATTAATCTTTGTATACTTTTCCACATGGTATCAGAGACAGGTTGGCTTTGATACGAAAATCGATTGGTTAAAACTTTTTCAAAAATTAGGGTTTCAAAATATTTTTTGGGGCTTTTCAAAAATGTTACTGGATCTGTGTAGATCTTGTGGTGAATTGTATTCTGGGTGGTTGAATCTTGTTGTTTGGGATTCAATTGTTGGTTAATCGAATAAACTCAATTTTTAGGGTTTTTAAAATTTGGGGTTTTCTGATTATTGGTGTTTGGTTGAGATTAACACGTGTTAATCAGTGGTATTTTCATTGGATCTTGTTGATCTAAAGTTTGGTTTGTGCTATCATCTTAATTAGGGTTTTCTGTATCAAACTCTAATTCAGGGGTGGTTGTTGTTTCTTGATTTGATTGATATTATTGATTCAATTATTTTAAGTGATCTTTTGATTCTAAAAATAATTCATAATATTGATTGTTTCTTGATCTCTTTCAGGTTCTTGGTACTATTCCGCTGTGCTTATTGGTTATTATTGATCTGCTTGATCAATTTGTGCTTGGAGTTGCGATTTGTAACACCTCTCACACTCTTTTCTATTAGGTTGTTTTTATAGGTTTTGTATAAATTGCATGAGACGAAGTGTAGGTTCAAGGGATTATTTGTGAGAAGTTGTTTGATTGTTTGGGGTATATTTGTGTTTTCTGGAGTTATAAGGAGTTTTTTGCTTTCTTTCTGTTGTTTTTTTGTTTCTTCATCATGGTGGTTGGTGATGAAGAAGCAGGGGGTTCAGGGTTGAACAAACTGGATCAGTTTGACCCATTGTTCTTGCATAATAGTGACACTAGTGGTTGATGAGGCGAAAAATGAACCACTTTTAGGGGGTCATTTAAGCCCGGAATTGAATTTATTTGATCAAATATTGCCCTAAATCGTTCCTTTTGTGATTTTAGGTACTTTGGGAGAGAAATCCGGAAAAGGAAGCAATTCGGACGTTTTTGGAGCATAAAAGTGAAGAAAACGCCAAAGTCTTAATTTTCCTTGCTGGGAACAGTAGGTGACGGCGTCAAGAGCAACATTCTGACGGCGTCAAGCGTAAAAACCATGACGGTCCAGTGGATTCATGAAGGCGTCACAAAGTAGAGCATCAAGAGTTAAATGTGTGACGGCCTAGGACATGACGGCGTCAAAAGTAGATCAAGGCAGTCCGAGGAGTACTTTGGCGGCGAGGTGACGGTGTCACCTATTTGGTCTTGACGCCGTCAGACCCTATTTCCTATATATAGTTTTCTAATTTTCACATTAAAAGAGAGAAGTTTTGGAGAAACCCTAGTTACGATTTTGGTACGAATTTTACAGGTTTTTCAAGGGTTCTCAGCCCTTGATCCCTTTCATGTGTAATTGAGATAAGTACTCTTTTAATTCAATCAATATGTCTATGTGTTGGTTGTCTATATCTTGTTCTTGTCTTAATTCCACCATGTTAGGCTAGATCTATCTTATGTTTGTTTGGATCTAATGAAACCTAGATGTTAATTATGTGTTGATTACTTGTTTATGGTTGTATTGGGTGAATGAATTCGATGTTAGGCTTAAGAAAACTGGCAGATCTCCAAATGGTAACATGCTTGAACGTCTTAGGAAACATGAACTGACGTGCACTAGGTTTTATTGGTTGTATTTATTGCATGAGTAAATTATAATGATCCCATGTTAGGAGCTTCTATCGGCTCGACATAGGAGTGAAGTAGGCACTCATAGGATTGGGGAATTAAGGAATACAATTCATCATCCACGCAACTATAACAAGTAATTAACGTGTAAAAGATATCTAGGGAGTAGTGAAATCTAAGTAAACACATTTTCTCCACTTATTGCTCACAACCTTAGTATAATTTAGTTTATTTTCATTTTTAGTATTTTATTTTGATTGCATCTTTAGTATTGGGTTAGTTGACTAGCAACTAATTCTGCCCAAATCCTTCAAACCCGAGATTTTTACTTGCTTTCTAAAAAATATAAAAATAATCATCCCTCATCTTTAGAACTAGTAATTAGGTTTTCTAATCCTAGCGACACTATTCCTTGCTGAACGATCAATCCCCCGGTACTTGTCACTATACTATACTACAACGATCAGGTACACTGCCTGGTGCGGGTTGTAAGCTTCTCAAGATCCCTTGAGAGGTAAAGCCTGGTGCGATTCCCACGTATCAAGTTTTTGGCGCCGCAGCCTGGGGAATAGTTATTGTCTATGTTAGAATCTCTTTTTATTAGGTCTACTTGCTAGATTCCTTTCTAGTAAGATTTTATTTTTATTTTTAGGTTTTCTTTAGTCTATCTTTTTCTTTGTGTGTTTGTTCGTAATTTCCATTGACTCTTCCGTTCACCATTATGGAGTACGCGAATCCACCATACCACCAACCACAAAGGCCATTCTACCCTATTGACATCTTGAATTTCAAACAATATCGAGATGAACCCATATATGATGCATGGAGTCGTTTTAGAAATTTACTCCGAAAATTCCCTCATCATAATTTTGCTTTAGCATTCCTAACCCGAACCTTTTTCTATCGTGTTGGCCAATATGACCAAATGCGCATTGAGGATTTTGCCAATGGGGACTTTAGGGAATTAAGTGCTGAAGAAGCATGGGATGCCATAGAAGATTGTGCCCAATATTATTATAGGGTAGACAACCCAATAAACATTAGTACAAGTCAATTGAATATAAATTTCCAGGATCATGAAACAAGTTTGTTTGGGGATGAATATATTAGTGTTGAGATACCTAAGTGGTTGTCATGCAATGCCATAGTACAAGCTGAACACATAGGTGGCCTTGTTGTGATGGAGGATATAGCCGAACATGATCACATTGATCAAAAAGACCTAGGTCCTATGATCGATGATGATGAATCTCTTGGGCAATTTGTATATAGCAGTCAGAATATTGAGGATGATCCATATGATTCGGACATAGAAGTTGAGATGCCTAAAGAAGCACGTGAGATACTTTGGAAAATGTTAGGGTTAGATTATAATAAAACACAAGTTGAGGATATAGGTAATCATGACACAGGGAATGATGAAGTAAAAAACATAAGCTCACTAAGTACCCTACAAGTCTTACCATTAATTGAGGCACACATACCACCCGTGACTTACTCGGAAGAAGTAGAAGAGACTATAGGAACTCCAATAGAGGTAAAACCTTTGAACCAAACACAACTAGAGGATATAGGTTTGAATACTTATAATGATAACCTTACTCTTAGTTCTAGGGAAGTTCCTAGTTTTGATGAACCGGAGCCTCAACCAAAACCGTTACCTAATCTTCCATCCTTGGACGAAAATTTAGGAATTGAAAAAGGTCCCGATCCACCCATCAAACCATATAGTCCGGGTAGTTTTACGTTGAAGGTAGTAGACCCCAAGCCTTGTAGAGAAGAAGCCAATATAGGAGTGGAACATAACCTTTCATGCTTACATCGTCCATTCATGATTGATCATAAGAAACATTATGGATTTAAACCGGGTTTATTAGGTCAAGATAGATCCCCAACCAGGAATCTCTCAAAGTTGATAGAAAATGATCCCTTCTTAGGAGAAAACTTCAACTCACCCATTGACCAAAGTGAACTAGTTAAGGTTATGATGAAAGGAGCACACCCCTTTGAGCATATAATTCACTCACCCCTTTTTCCTCACGAGGCATACTTCCACAGAAATAGTGTGTATCGCTACTATCACTCACACTTAATCCTAAGTGTAGGGAAAACCTCTCCTATTTCTGTTAAATAAGGGTAGAGTCAGGCTCGTGACTCGAACAAAAACAAGCGCTTCTTGGGAGGCAACCCATGCTTTGTGTGATTTTCATTTTATTTGTTTTTATTTGCTTCCGTATGCATGCTTTATTTTTATTGTTGGTAGATCATGTTTCAAAATTAAAAAAGTGGAAATAGTTTACTTTGTTGTTTGGCCTAGTCTTAACTTCACCCTAAAAATATTTTTGCAAAAGATAAGTGTAAGGGGAAACCCCAAATATGTTTTTAAGAAACGAACCGATCATGATTCTCCACAATATTAAGTGAGCATGTATATTCGTATTTGTTTGAGTCAAATGCTTGTATTGAGTCATAATGAAGTTTTGCCGGATTTTCCAGGAAGTAGAACCAAATTTTTCCAGAAATTTTCCGAAAACTTAACATAAGAATTTCTGCAGGTCACATCTGACGGCGTCAGGAGCTTGCTCTTGACGGCGTCACGTGTAAAAAAAAAATCTGGAAATTTTACCCCGTTTTGTTTTTCTAACGGAGTCTCTAAGTTTTTGTTGAATTATTAAGTTTTATAATCTCCAGGAAATCTGCAAACTTCATTTACAAGCATTATATCTTACTTTGTTTTCTAGGATTTAGTAACTTATATAGATTGCCGCCGATTTTATGCAAGGTTGCTGTGTCTATTTTCTTAGGATTTACAGGTTACGTTTAACAAGAAGATGATTTATAACTCTGGAAGGGAAGCTTTGATTGTTCATTTTCTTGGAGGAAGATTTAACCTGGCCACCTTATAATCCATACCGAGCGAATCAGGGGAGTATTTGATTTCATTTGTTTTACTTATTTCACTTTTACATTCTTTACTTGAACATTGGGGACAATGTTCATCCTAAGTGTAAAGGGAGGGTAAAATGATGATACCTTACAGATACACTTTCGCTTGAGTTTCTTTTGTTTAATACTAGATGTGTAATAAAACTATGAGAAATACTTGTTACTGTAATTTTAGCGCCAAATTTAAAATTTTTTACAACATTTAGGAGTAAAGCTTTAGCCTTAGCAAGCGTCTCATGGATAGGAGATTGTATGACTAGCACACAACCGTATATTCAGAAAAATTTTCCACCCAAATACGTGAGGTTCGCCTTTAGATTTGATAGGAAAAGCATTTACTATTAGTGCTTATGAGTGTACCCGTAGCATTTAGATTCTAGAACTTGCGTTAGTGATGCATCCCGAGACCGCTAGTGAGACTACATTCGTGTAGTAGGATTTACTACATGATAAGAGGCATTAGGATCACCCTTGTGTTAAACCCGTATCATAATTACTTGACCATTTAAGTCATATTACTTGGCTAGTTAAGTCAACTAATTTTTCCCACACCCTTAGCGTTGTACTCATTTTTAGTACACGAAACCCCTAGTACACCCCTCCGAGCCTATCTTTTCGTTTCTAACTTTAAGCATTTTACTTAAAGGAAGAATTTGTTACACCCCACTTAAATGTACAACCAAATCGCCTTAGCCTTCCGTGTATGCACTCATCTTTAGTACATTATTGTTATTTGTTTAAACCCTAAGTTAACTTTCTAATTGATTACATGGTTGCTAAGTCGAGTCATATCCTTGTATATATTGTTTTGGGACGATTGGGACTCAAGGGTAAGTACTTATTTTATGGAGTAATGGGGAAGAACATCATTTTACTACCCCTATATGTGCGTTAATCTTAAAAGTGCTCCAAGTATTTTGATTTTCTTAATTCGAGTTATTAGATTAGTTTATTGTAAAGTATGTAAAAATTCAAGTGTAAGGGGAATTTCCATTCCATATGATGTATTATTTTGGATGGTAGGGTAATAGTGTATGTCAAAAAAAAAAATAATAATAAAAAAATAAAAAACATACGGACTACCATCCCTTTTCATTCTATGTTTATTTTTATGTTTTTGTTATTTTTCATTTATTAGCTTAAGTCGAGTCTAGTCTTGGCTTAGCAACGCCATATTGTACATGTAATTGACCAAGATTGTTAGCTTGCCACCAGTAAAAACTTCCTTTATCCAACAAAACCGTGTATTTCATATCCCTATACCTAACGTTACAACCCTTTAAAAGACCTCTTTGATAGTTTATCCTAGGTGCTTACGCCATGTGGTGGAGGTTTGATCCTTTCCCAAGCCTATGGTAATCTATTTTGCTATGACAGGAAGTGAGAGATATCTTCCATAATGTTATATTGCTAGTGTATGACCTCCGTGCTTGTCTTTGGTCTTTTGTGGAATGATTATTTGTTGTAATTACTTTTATATTAGTGTTAAATGACCTCTAACATGTCTTTTGACTAGAATAAACGCATATTTGCTTGAGGACAAGCAAATCTCAAGTGTAAGGGTCTATGATGAGGCGAAAAATGAACCACTTTTAGGGGGTCATTTAAGCCCGAAATTGAATTTATTTGATCAAATATTACCCTAAATCGATCCATTTGTGATTTTAGGTACTTTGGGAGAGAAATCTGGAAAAGGAAGCAATTCGGACGTTTTTGGAGCATAAAAGTGAAGAAAACGCCAAAGTCTTAATTTTCCTTGCTGGGAACAGTAGGTGACGGCGTCAAGAGCAACATTCCGACGGCGTCAAGCGTAAAAACCATGACGGTCCAGTGGATTCATGAAGGCGTCACAAAGTAGAGCCTCAAGAGTTAAATGTGTGACGACCTTGGACATGACGGCGTCAAGAGTAGATCAAGGAAGTCCGAGGAGTATTTTGGTGGCGAGGTGACGGCGTCACCTATTTGGTCTTGACGCCGTCAGACCCTATTTCCTATATATAGTTTTCAAATTTTCACATTAAAAGAGAGAAGGTTTGGAGAAACCCTAGTTACGATTTTGGTACGAATTTTACAGGTTTTTCAAGGGTTCTCAGCCCTTGATCCCTTTCAGGTGTAATTGAGATAAGTACTCTTTTAATTCAATCAATATGTCTATGTATTGGTTGTCTATACCTTGTTCTTGTCTTAATTCCACCTTGTTAGGCTGTAACACCCCCAAAATATCGCAGCGGAAGACTGTGTCATAGGGGTGCTACTTCATAATACAAAGTACAAGGTATAGAAAACGAACTCTAAATGAGACGTTTTGAAAAGTTACCATTCGATTAATAAATTCCGAGATACAAACTTGAGTTCCATAATACAATACATAAGAGTTTTAAAACATATCGAATGGTAAAGATAAAAGCATAAGTCTTCAAAACATGCCAAGCGACTCTATGCTCCATGCAATAGCTATCACCTTATAGACCTGAGATAAACATGCTAAAGTGTCAACACAATGGTTGGTGAGTTCATAGAGTTTGTCTTAAATAGTTGAAAAGCCTTAAAGAATGTTCACACAGCAAAGGCATTGAGAATCCACTCAGTTGCAAATCCCGCCATAAGAGACTTGCAACCTGTGTGTTCACAACCCACTGCTAATATATATGGTATAATAAAGACATGTATAAGTTCATCAAAACAATTAAGCAATTAGTCGTGAGTCTACTCTTCATCTCCGAAGACCTCACGTTTATGATGTATCCAACATTCGCAAATGTTAGGATGTATCAATAGCCTCAATGGTCATCCAACAACTTAATTTGGAGCCATCGGAAGTCTCAATGGTCATCCAGCAATTTAATCTGGAGCCACTGGAACTCTCACAATTAAATATAACACAATCATGTAGATATGAAAATCAAGTATAATGCGATCAAGTATAAGACAATCAAGTGTAACACAATCAAGTATAAATGTTTAAGAGTATTTGTACAAGTAAGCAAGTAGTTGAGCATGTATCCCCCCCAAGAGTTAAAATAAGTATGAAAAGAGTAGGGGCTATGACTCACCTTAAGCTTAAGTGATGTGAAATCAAAGTGGTAGTCGAATCGTGAAAGTCTCTAAGAGCAGCCTATAATAGAACGTTGCGACTTAGGTTTGGAGTAACGTCTAAGAATACGAAGAATTGCCTATATATGTCTTGCATAATGTTCATGATGTAGTACTTAGTATATAGCGTAAGTCGTTGAATATAAATGGTTTATGAAACATGTATAAGTTGTATATCTCTTACTACCGTTCGGGCTGACATAATTCAGAAGTCATGGAGTAAACGTTCGAGGAGCCAGGACACTTTAATTCGTAAATCCACAACTCATCTCGACGGCTTACTTAATGAACTCCTCACATGAGGCTCCCTACTATTGTAGTATTTGATAATAAATGTATAAGTTTTGATCCGAAAAGTTACATGTCCGATATTTGAATAAACTTAGGAAAGTTTATTTGTACATGAAGATTGTTATTAGGGGTAGTTTCATAAGTTTTGTATGACCATTTTCTCTTTGTAATATCTCATGGTTCCTTTTTAAGTGAAGTAGATCCAAATTGCTTGTTCAAGTTATCGCCTAATTCCTTGTTTCATGTTTTTGCCTAAGTAATCTTACATGGTCATTTCGTCATGGCCTAGCCATGACCTTTGGTCCTTGTTCCAAGGTCATGAGACACATTCTTGGCTCTAGCCATGGTTGTGGTCTTGATTATAGGTCATAAGACCTCTTGGTTTTAGTAAATCATAACTATAATATAGTGACTTTGGTCTAAAATGGGCTGTTAAGATTTTGAAGAAAATTATCACTCGGAAAGCGTTTTCAGGGCTCGAGCTTCTTTGCTGCTGAACGAAAACGTCGTTCCGGACAACTTTTGTGTTTTAACTTTTTGATGAATCGGACCAGAAGAGGGACTTTAAAAATCAAAATTTGATCAGAATGCTATTTGGGCAGTTTTGCCGTTTTGGTTTCGCTAATTTCAAATGGTCATAACTTTTGACTCGGGTACTCGTTTTGGGTGATTCAAATTGCTATGTTTTCCTTGTTAAGTCCTCTTTAACAGTAAGTAAGTGTAAAATATCAAAGTTATACTATTTTGGTCGTGGTTCTCCATAAAAATCACTAGTTTGCTTGTTTACTTGTCATAAGTTAACATATGTATACTAATACTTGTTTTGTCCATTTTTATACATCATGAACTCCATACAAAGACCATATATAGCATGAGTGAAACACAAAGAGCATGAAAATGATAATTAACAAGAAAGTATGTTAGGGTTTGCTTACAACTTTTGGCCTTAATGAAAAAGGGAAACTAGGACAAGAACTAGGACTTTGATTGAATAAGCTTTTCTCCTTTGCAATCTATGATAAACCGAGGTTATTTGAAGATTATAACGACGCCTTCTTGAAGTCCAAAGCTATTTGAAGATTATAACGACATCTTTTTAGAGACTTTAAAGTTATAACAACTTTTCTTAGAAAATTTCCAAGATTGAAGATCAAACACTAGTTTTCTTTCAAAAACTAGTTAACTTTCTTACAAAATATAAGAAAAGTGCCTTAGGTTTCAGGACTTGAAGGTTATAAGAAGGTGTGGTGCAAGATTTATATGTGTTTTTGCTTGGTATTTATAGGGTAGGAAAAATAGTTAACCATATATTGGGTTAGAAATTAACCATGGTTAGTTTTAGACACTTGTAACTATCCTAGAGATCAATGGTTAAGATTTAACCAACCATGGTGACTCCCCCCCCCACATTGGCGGTTTGAAGGAGGATAAGGTGACTAGATGATGACTCTTGGTGCTATCTTGCTTAGTTTGTGCATTTTGACTCCGTAAAAAGCTAACCGTAAATGATTAAGCCTCAAAACGTAAAGCCGGGTATCGTAAAAATATGAAACTTGAAAGTATTGTTAAACATGTCAATATAGTCCATAATAAAATATAAAATGAGTGGTGGGTTCTATCGGGTGCTAAAACCCTGCTAAAAACTGGAAACACGGGTCTAAAACGCGTAATTCGCGTAAAACGATGAACTGAAAAACGTAAAATTCCAAAACTTTTGGAATTGTCATAAAATGATAGAAAATCATATTTCTATTGTTTATAATTGTAACACCCCCAAAATCGGGTCCAGCGGAAGCATACATGTCACTGGGGTGCTACTAAATTGGAATCACAACATAAGGTAATAAAGAACGGAATACATACTCCGTTAAATACATTAAGTTTAATAAAGTCGAGTTTACAACAACGTTTTTCAAGATTTATAAATAAGCCCAAATCTAGTGGTCCCAAATAAAACAAGTCGAGTCTATGTGTGAAAACACTTCGGGGAAAAGCTACGACCATTGCCATGCCATGCCATGCTGAATAATAAACGACTCAAACACCTGAGAAAAACATGCTAAAAGTCAGCGAAAAAGCTGGTGAGTCTATAGGTTTAGAGTAATAAGATCAATAGTTTGGACCAAGAGTTTTGCATATGAACATTACAACGCATATAATGTCATACAAAAATAGTCTATTACGTTAGCACTAAGTTCATGCAACCGAAGCTATAACAGTGTGCATACTCAAAGAGTATGTAATCATAAATTGGGCCCGGCAAGTGTTTATCCCAGACACTTGTATTTCGACATGGTATACGTTCGCGTTTGCCTATCCGGTCAAACCGAACGGGGGAGTTACCCCCAATAGATCTATTTATAACATTCGCGCTTCCCAGTAGGAATTAACGGTTCATGAGGTGGGCATAATCGGGACATAACAGGGCTTAGGCTAATCCACGTAACAACATAAATAACAGTGTTTGGTCCATAAAATAGTTTTGCATGTTTCTCACCCCAAATAAAATCATTTATAAAAGAGTGGGGCTATAAACTCACCTCAGTAGTTCAGCAGTATGATAGTGCAAATAAATCAGGTAGTGTTCAGCACCAACACGCGACCTAGTATAGTATGGCATGATTTAGTTCATAGTTTAAGTTGAAAACTCAACGAAGTTAAAATAAATTCAAAGTTTTAAAGTGTTGTGTTATCGTTGCTCGTGTGGCATCATGTAAATTTGAAAACGGTTTTCTAAACGTTTGCGTGTATTGGCTCTTGGAAGTGTACTTAAATAAGCAATAAAATATTAAGAATGAATAAACCTTTGACTCAACGATGACCGAAAGACGAAGTACGGGAAGATAATTTCAATGGGTGTTAGACGTTGGCGGATAATAATGACTTTAACGTTAGAAGTACATATACTTATTTAACTAAGTGTATTTATAAAGGTACATAATTAAGTGATGGTTTTATCTAAAGTATGTATGTCTAAAACGAACTTTAAAAATTGTATGTTTGCTTAAAATGCTTATTGTCCGTATTTTAGAGTTGTTAAAATATGTAGGATTTTTATGAAAGTTGAGCGTGACTTGAATATACGTTTAAATAAATAAGCCGTTGCATATTGTTTATAAAACTCAAGTACCCTTTATAAGCCGAAATAAGTCAAATAATTTAGATATAAACCATTAGTATTAATAAAACTTAGGATTTAGTATAGTCTAAGTCTATAAGTTTTAAATGTATATATTTAGTTTTGCTTATAATTATATTTAGTAGTTTATAGCTAATCGTGCTACATAGATATGTAAAAGTCACGTCACATGTTCGATTATGAATTTGGACATTTGTTATTGAATAAGTATTACGAGTCGTGAGATGGGTCGACGTGGATACATCAGTTGGGTTCGACACACAAGGATTCAAAAATCACCTACAATTTTTATTCCACCATTTATTTTATTATATTCTGTAAAAAAAATATATATAAGAGAGCTTGATAAATTCTCATTTGGTGTAAGCAGTATCAAACGCACCCTTAACAGCGTTCGAAATGGAGCAGAATTTGAGTGGGTTTGCTGGGCTAGCTTTATAAAAACCAATGCATACTTAGGCCCAAAATATTATTAGTATTTTGAAAACTGTTATGTTGTTGGTGATGTTATTTTTGACGCAAGTAAACAACCAAATGCCCCTTCGCTCAGGTGACTCAACACAGGTAAACAAACTTAAATGGATCCTCACATCAAGATCTAACAAGTGAGTATTTCAAAACAACCAATCCCGGGACTACACGGTTTTAAACCAAGTCAGAAATCGGAGTAAAAAGTCTATAACACTACTTGTTTTCTCAACGCAAAACAGGCTGGTCAACACAATATTGAGCAAGAATAACGTTGAGCAAAGTAAGCAAAGCGAGACACCTTGAGTATTTCTCTCGGTCTAAACTACTACTCGACAAACACCAAGTTAAACCGACCGGTTTCGACTAATGCAAAGGTACGTTTAACCCAAGAGATACTTGTAATTACAATACGACTCAAAATCAACCACTGTGGTTCGACCACAGTGGGTTTTGACCCACATAAAAACATGAAAAGTACATAACTTTAGTTGATAACAAGGTCTAATAAGCCAAGGAATAAGTTACAAAATAAGCACTTAACTCAAGAGCCAATATACAGGTTACCATTTGTATGATTATTTGGTTTAGCCACACATTAGTTTAGTACCAAAACCTGTTACCAGAATCATTTAACCCATTCTTAATACAAAATCAGCGGATCGTTTTCCCTAATATTGGGTCGATTTAGGTTTTCATCATAAATACTTCATCATTCCAATTAACAAAACAAGACTTTATAACCACACCAAAACACACGAAAACAACAAATTTTACCAAAGTGACTCATGTCGATTAGGTTCAAAACAAGTTATACCAAAGTCTATTCGATTTAGATTAAGAAAGATATAACAGTTATCATATCATTGATTCAAATGAAAGGAAATAAAAGGATTTAGGTTAAGGTTCTTACAACAAATTTGAGTGAGTTATAAAGAAGGACACGAAATAAAGACCTCCAACTCCGATCCAGCAAGCAATCCACACACCACAGACTCTTGAACTCGATCTCTTCCAGCACCCAACTTGTATTTTCACCTTGGTAGTTTTCTTTGAGTGTGTGTGGAATACCTGTGAACCGAGTGGGTTTTAAAAACAAAACATGGGTGGGTTTGATGCCTTATCTTTCCAAGTACATGGAGCTTGATAGCCAAAAGGAGTAAGCGTCCCCCCCTTCATCACCGACTGCCTCGCTTGGACGCTTGGAGCGTGACCACATCTGGGTCACTGGCTGGTATCAAACACACTTGTTTCGGATCTGGTTTTTAATCTCTTGTGGATGATTTGTTTTGTTGCTGCCTTGGTTGTATCGATCGTATATTGAGGGAGTGAGAGAGATGAGTATAAGCGAGTTGTGTTTTATCTTTTACTCCAAACTGAGAAAAAGGGTGAGGTAGGGGTCGGTTTGTGGGGGTACACAAGGACGATTTGTAGTTTACTCTTTGTATTTAATTTTTTTTTTTTTTTTTTTTTTTTTTTTTTTTTTTTTTTTCTTTCTTTCTTAAATTTTACTTTTGTGATATTGTAAATACATTTGTAAGTAAATGTGAGTGGGGTTGGTAGTAGAGAAGGTAGTGGATAGGATTTTTGTTAGTTGTTGATATTCTTGGGGTATTAAGTGTACCCCGTGTCCCGTTGAGCTCCGGTGAACTTCGAGTTTTCAAGGTTAGCGGGAGTGCTAAAATATTATTGACGGGAACGTTTTTAGAATAATATTATAAAAACATGAGTTGTTCATTCCGGATGAAATTATTCCGGATGAAATTATTGGATTCATGCCATTACTAAGGTTGTGTCGGTACGCGTGTGGCGTTTAATGCGAGATAACCTCTCGTTAATAATCAATAGTAGTTAGGATATGCATAAATCATATGTTTTAATAAAATAATCAGTGAGGTGAGTTACTGTAAGCTACAGTGTGCGGGTCTGTTATCCCGAAATAGTTATGCAAGCTCATGAATGCTTGATAAAATAGTTATGTAATAATAAATTAATATTTATTATTAAGATATAGGTTGAAAATCTACCGTTTGTCACATCCTCCCTGCCTTAGAAGGAAAGCCGTCCTCGGCTTTCACTTAGAATTGTTCGACGGGTTTGAGAAAAGGTGTGGGTATTTATGCTTGATCTCGTCCTCGCGCTCCCACGTGTATTCGGGACCTCTTCGAGAGTTCCAACGGACCTTAACAATAGGGATGCGGCTCTGCTTAAGCCGTTTGATTTCTCGGTCCATTATTTCAACAGGTTCTTCAACGAAGTTTAGTCTCTCATCAATTTGGATTTCCTCTAAAGGAATGGCAAGAGTTTCATCTGAGAGACATTTCTTAAGATTGCTCACGTGGAACACGTTGTGCACAGAATTAAGCTCTTGTGGTAAGTCAAGCCGGTAGGCTACCGGCCCAATTCTGTCGAGAATTGTGAAAGGTCCAATGTATCGGGGATTCAGTTTCCCACGTTTTCCAAAGCGAATCACGCCTTTCCATGGCGAAATCTTCAACATAACTCGGTCTCCTACTTGGAACTCAAGTGGCCTTCGTCTCTTGTCTGCATAGCTTTTCTGACGGTCCCGAGCCGCTTGCATTCGGCTCTTGATTTGCACGATCTTTTCCGTGGTTTCTTGCACTAGTTCAGGACCGGTAAGTTGACTTTCTCCGACTTCAGCCCAACATATAGGTGATCGGCACTTTCGACCATAAAGTGCCTCGTAAGGGGCAGCCTTGATGCTTGTGTGATAGCTGTTATTGTAAGAGAACTCAGCTAATGGCAGATGCCTATCCCAACCGTTTCCAAAATCTATCGCACACGCTCGCAGCATGTCTTCCAGGGTTTGAATGGTCCTTTCACTTTGACCATCTGTTTGGGGATGGTAGGCGGTGCTCATATCAAGGTTGCTACCCAAGGCATCCTGTAGTGATCTCCAAAAGTTTGATGTGAAACGGCTATCTCTGTCGGAGATGATAGAAATCGGGACTCCATGTCGTGCCACAATCTCTTTTATGTATAACCGTGCAAGCTTATCCATGCTGTCATTCTCTTTAATCGGTAAGAAGTGAGCAGACTTGGTGAGACGATCAACGATTACCCAAATAGTGTCGTAACCGCTAGACGTCCTTGGTAGTTTGGTAATGAAGTCCATGGTTATGCGTTCCCACTTCCACTCGGGAATCACTGGTTGTACAAGTAAACCTGATGGCCGTTGGTGTTCCGCTTTAACTTTGGAACAAGTCAAGCAATGATTGACATAATTGGCAATGTCAGGTCTCATGTTTGGCCACCAGTATAATTTCTTCAGATCTAGGTACATTTTGTCGGCTCCTGGATGAATGGAGTATTTAGACTTGTGGGATTCGTGCATGATGAGGTCACGCAACCCTCCGTAGAGTGGGACCCAACATCTGTCCTTGAAACACAACATCCCATCTGATCTCTTCACGAAACCATTTTCATTTTCTGGCATACCGTAGATTTTCTCATTGGGTCTATTTTCTTCCTTGAGTGCCTCGGCCTGAGCCTCAATGATTCTTGATGGAAGGGGTGAAACAATCGTCATACCCAATGATCGTACTCTCAAGGGTTTTGGTCGTTCCTTCCGACTAAGAGCATCTGCTACCACGTTTGCCTTGCCCGGATGGTATCGAATCTCGCAATCGTAGTCGCTGAGCAATTCTAACCATCGACGTTGTCTCATGTTAAGCTCCTTTTGGTCAAGGATATGTTGTAAGCTCTTGTGGTCGGTGTAAACGACGCACTTGGTGCCATAGAGGTAGTGTCTCCAGATTCTGAGTGCAAACACTACTGACCCCAATTCCAAGTCGTGTGTAGTATAATTCTTCTCGTGCTTTTTCAGTTGTCGAGATGCATATGCTATCACCTTCTCTCGTTGCATTAGGACGGCTCCCAACCCTTTGTGCGAAGCATCGCAGTAAACTACAAAATCTTCACTGCCTTCAGGTAAGGCCAAGATAGGTGCACTGCACAACTTATCCTTAAGGAGTTGGAAGGCTCCTTCTTCTTTATCTCCCCAGTCAAACTTCACATTTTTCTGGGTCAGTTTAGTTAAAGGCTTTGCTATCTTTGAAAACCCTTCGATAAACCTCCTGTAGTAACCAGCAAGTCCTAAGAATTGGCGTATTTCGGTGGGTGTTGTGGGTGTCGCCCAATCCTTTATTGCCTCGATCTTTGCAGGATCAACGTGAATACCTTGACTATCAATCACGTGACCCAGAAATTGAACCGTTGGTATCCAAAACTCACATTTTGAAAACTTGGCATACAGTTCCTCTTTCTTCAGCAGTTCTAGAATTAGTTTAAGGTGTTCCTTGTGTTCCTCTTCGCTCTTGGAGTAAATTAAGATGTCGTCAATGAAAACGATTACGAACTTGTCCAGATACGGCTTGCACACCCGATTCATAAGGTCCATGAATACTGCCGGTGCGTTGGTTAAGCCAAACGGCATAACTTGGAACTCGTAGTGGCCGTAACGAGTTCTGAATGCCGTTTTCGGGATATCCTCTTCCCGAACTCTGAGTTGATGGTATCCGGATCTCAAGTCGATTTTTGAGTAAACGCACGAACCTTGGAGTTGGTCGAATAGGTCATCAATTCTCGGGAGTGGGTATCGGTTTTTGATGGTTAGTTTGTTCAGTTCTCGATAATCGATGCACATCCTAAATGTTCCGTCTTTCTTCTTAACGAATAAGACAGGGGCTCCCCAAGGTGAAGAACTCGGTCTTATGAATCCCTTCTCCGAAAGTTCCGACAATTGGCTGGATAGCTCTTGAAGTTCGGTCGGGGCTAATCGATAAGGTGCTCGTGCCACGGGTGCAGCACCAGGCACTAAATCGATTTGAAACTCGACTTGTCGGGTTGGCGGGAGTCCAGGTAGTTCTTCGGGGAAGACCTCCGGAAAGTCTCTCACGATTGGTACATCTTCCAAACGTTTTCCTTCTGACTCCGTTTCTTCCTTCATGTTTACTTGTGCTAGGAAAAGATGGCATCCCTTCTCGATGTACTTCTGAACCTTCGTACAAGAGATTATGTTTAACCGGGATGCGCTTCTCCTATCTCTCCGGTCGCCTTCAACAATCAGGACTTCGTCTCCGTAAGGCAGTCGAACGATTTTCTCGTCACAAATAATGGCGGCACGGTATTTCGACAACCAGTCCATGCCAATAATGACATCGAAACTACCCAATTCTACTGGCATAAGGTCGATGTTGAAAGGATGGTTTAGTAGGTTTAAGGTGCAACCCCTTATGATGGTATCTACCCTTTCTATGTTCCCATTAGCTAGTTCCACATCGTATACATTGCCTAAGGTGGTCGGGGCTATATTTAGTAGTGGGCTAAATGCAATTGAAACAAAACTCCTATCTGCCCCAGTATCAAATAATATGGATGCATAGCGGTTATTTAGAAGAAACGTACCCGTCACAACGTTTGGGTCCTCCTGGGCTTCCACCTTGCCCACAGCATAGACCCTTCCTCGGGCGCCTTCTTCTTTCACTGGGTAGACCTGATTCCCACCAATCTTCTGATTGCCCTTGTACCCATTGTTGGCTTGATTACCCCCAGAACCCTGGTTCTTCTGTTCACGACATTCATTCTTGTAGTGCCCTTTCTTTCCACATCCGAAACAAGTCACATTAGCCTTCGGGTTCTGTCCAGGTGCTGTCTGTACAGTAGCAAGGTTCCTCGACCTACAGTCTCTGGTCATATGCCCCACTTTCTGACAGTTGTTGCACTTCACTGTGCACGGTCCGCTGTGGTGAAGCTTACAACGGTTGCACAGTGGATGCTTTCCAGCATAAGCCTTCTTCTCAGTGGTTCCTGCTGCATACACTTTGGCCCCTTTTTGTTTCTTGTTCGAGGAAGTGGTGTTGGAATTGTTGTGGTTGCCAGAACGGTCATCCCATTTCCTTTTGTTATCAGTCACCTCATTTGGTGTATCCTCCACAATTTGATCCATTAGCTGGTTGGCCACTTCCATCGCTTCATGGAGATTAGCAGCTTTGGAGGTAGTAACATTTCCTTTGATTGACTGGGGCAATCCTCTGATGTACCTCTCCAGTAAACGAGTCTCGGTCGGGACCATTTCAGGACACAACAAAGCTAGTTCCTGAAAACGCTGGTTGTAAGCAGCCATGTTGGTACCTTGAACTTTGAGGTTCCAAAATTCAACCTCCAGCTTCATGACCTCATTGCGAGGGCAGTACTTCTTAAGCACCATTTCCTTAAAGTTCTCCCATGACATTGAGTAAGCGTTGTCATACCCGGCAGACTTCAGGTAGTTATTCCACCAGGTCAAAGCAGCATCTGTGAAAGTAAAGGATGCATACTTTACCCTATCCTCATTCGCACAACTACTTATCCTAAACACCGTTTCCAACTTCTCAATCCATCTGACTAGTACCACCGCTCCTTCTGATCCTCCGAAACCCCCAGTCATAATCTTGCGAAAATCTTGATAGTTGCAGCCTCGACCATTACCGTGATTTGGCCTTGAAGTGCCAACATCGGTGGTTGAGGTGTTAGCATTGGCTGCGGCTAGAGCTGCAGCTACTCTCTCGCCCACCAGTTGGTCTAGCATCGCTTGGTTAGCAGTAGGTGGAACAGTGGCTGTAGCCCTAGCTGGGCCTGGATTGGCTCGTGTGGTTCTGTTTGACTTCTTTCTGGGAGGCATTTTGCTACAACACAACCAAAGATGGAGAGTTTGTTATCACACAAAAATGTAGTTACCACAGGTTGAGTACATGAATAAGAGTATTCAAAGAATGAATGGCACAATAGGATAAATAACCAAGCTTGTTATAGATTAAGATCAATATGTGTTCACAAAATTACAAGCTCACGGTGCATCGGAGGAAAGTACAAGTTTTCGGGTACATAATGGAAATACAGGGTTCGAATGAAAAGAAAGTACAACAATACTAAGCTAGCATCATCTGGTACAACAATACTAGTCTCGGGCACGCTCGAGGCGTAATCGCTCCATCCCTGCCACAAGCTCTGCCTGTGTGGCCTCAAACTGCTCCAAACGTCTACTGTTCTCTCGGTTGATCATCAGCTGTGCTCCAAGCATGGACTCCAATGATGCAATCCTCCGTCCATATGCCTGAATCGTGTCTCGGGTAACCTCCAGAGCTCTCTCTGTACCTCTCATTCGGTTGTGTGCCCTAGCCTGTCCTCTGCCTAGGCCACGAAATCTGTTACCTAGCTCCCAAAGCTCCTGGCTATGGGTCCTGTCCAACCACTCAACCCTAGCCAATAAGTCGGCCCTCTCCCGTCTATCAGCAATAGCATCCTCAAACAAGACACATGCCCCTCGATCCATGACATCAATCCGTCGATCGACCCTCTGATCAGTCTGCTCTAACCTCCCAATCCGATCAGAATAAGTATCAAGTAAACTAGCATGGTTAGCCAGCTGAATAAAGACCTGCTCAGTAGTAGTTATCCCATCATGGTCTGGGGGGTTAGGTGTAGATACATCATCTGGAATGTCTGGTAGTGGTGAGTCAGGCAGTGGTGAGTCTGGAATGTCAGGCAGTGGTGAGTCAGGCAGTGGTGAGTATGGATCAGCTGGTGATGGTGGTATGAATGATGGAGAAGATGGTACATAGTCTGGGCTGACTGCTCTTGGTAGAATACCTTGCACACACTCAATATCCGTCCATATCACATCATCAGTATCCTGCTGTTCTTCCCTAGCTCGTAACATGGCAGCCCTCAACCCTAGCCCCATAGGCTCATCTGTATCACCACCCTGAATTTGGGCGGCTCTCGAGCTTTCACCTGTCACGAAAGTGCTCGGTACCCCCTCTTTTGGTTCTTCGCTAGGATCTGACTCTTCTTCTGGATCCTCCTCTTCTGGATCCTCTGAGTATGACTCTGTGGCCCTTCTGAGCCTCTGACGGAGTGGTACCTGCTCAGGAGATGGGACGGGGGAGTTTGGCAATGGTGGAGTAGAAGTACCCTCATATGTAGCTCGAGTCCTCCTACGAGATATGGGTGAGAAAACGGATGGTGTCTGGAGGCGACGTCCTCGGACTCTCCTAAAAGAAGCTCGGTGCCTAGTAGTAGTAGTCTGAGTGGATGGTATGGCACGATCAGTAGGGGAATTTGGTGCATCCAAAGGTGATGGTGAAGCACGAGTGAGTAGAGTGTCCTTAGTGTTGTCGAGGGAAGGCATAGTCTGTGACAAGTACGGTTTAAGTGTGTAAGTATATATAGAAATACTTATAGTATATGTATATATATGCGTATATATATATAATATCAAGGCATAACATATAGTTAAGACAAGTACTCAGTAAGTAAAGTGGCAAGCAAGGCAGGCAGGCAAATGGCGGTCACAGGGACTTGTTTTGTAAAAAGCGGTTATAGTTTAGGGTTTATATGTACCTAGTTCTCTATAACCTTGGCTCTGATACCAATCTGTAACACCCCCAAAATCGGGTCCAGCGGAAGCATACATGTCACTGGGGTGCTACTAAATTGGAATCACAACATAAGGTAATAAAGAACGGAATACATACTCCGTTAAATACATTAAGTTTAATAAAGTCGAGTTTACAACAACGTTTTTCAAGATTTATAAATAAGCCCAAATCTAGTGGTCCCAAATAAAACAAGTCGAGTCTATGTGTGAAAACACTTCGGGGAAAAGCTACGACCATTGCCATGCCATGCCATGCTGAATAATAAACGACTCAAACACCTGAGAAAAACATGCTAAAAGTCAGCGAAAAAGCTGGTGAGTCTATAGGTTTAGAGTAATAAGATCAATAGTTTGGACCAAGAGTTTTGCATATGAACATTACAACGCATATAATGTCATACAAAAATAGTCTATTACGTTAGCACTAAGTTCATGCAACCGAAGCTATAACAGTGTGCATACTCAAAGAGTATGTAATCATAAATTGGGCCCGGCAAGTGTTTATCCCAGACACTTGTATTTCGACATGGTATACGTTCGCGTTTGCCTATCCGGTCAAACCGAACGGGGGAGTTACCCCCAATAGATCTATTTATAACATTCGCGCTTCCCAGTAGGAATTAACGGTTCATGAGGTGGGCATAATCGGGACATAACAGGGCTTAGGCTAATCCACGTAACAGCATAAATAACAGTGTTTGGTCCATAAAATAGTTTTGCATGTTTCTCACCCCAAATAAAATCATTTATAAAAGAGTGGGGCTATAAACTCACCTCAGTAGTTCAGCAGTATGATAGTGCAAATAAATCAGGTAGTGTTCAGCACCAACACGCGACCTAGTATAGTATGGCATGATTTAGTTCATAGTTTAAGTTGAAAACTCAACGAAGTTAAAATAAATTCAAAGTTTTAAAGTGTTGTGTTATCGTTGCTCGTGTGGCATCATGTAAATTTGAAAACGGTTTTTTAAACGTTTGCGTGTATTGGCTCTTGGAAGTGTACTTAAATAAGCAATAAAATATTAAGAATGAATAAACCTTTGACTCAACGATGACCGAAAGACGAAGTACGGGAAGATAATTTCAATGGGTGTTAGACGTTGGCGGATAATAATGACTTTAACGTTAGAAGTACATATACTTATTTAACTAAGTGTATTTATAAAGGTACATAATTAAGTGATGGTTTTATCTAAAGTATGTATGTCTAAAACGAACTTTAAAAATTGTATGTTTGCTTAAAATGCTTATTGTCCGTATTTTAGAGTTGTTAAAATATGTAGGATTTTTATGAAAGTTGAGCGTGACTTGAATATACGTTTAAATAAATAAGCCGTTGCATATTGTTTATAAAACTCAAGTACCCTTTATAAGCCGAAATAAGTCAAATAATTTAGATATAAACCATTAGTATTAATAAAACTTAGGATTTAGTATAGTCTAAGTCTATAAGTTTTAAATGTATATATTTAGTTTTGCTTATAATTATATTTAGTAGTTTATAGCTAATCGTGCTACATAGATATGTAAAAGTCACGTCACATGTTCGATTATGAATTTGGACATTTGTTATTGAATAAGTATTACGAGTCGTGAGATGGGTCGACGTGGATACATCAGTTGGGTTCGACACACAAGGATTCAAAAATCACCTACAATTTTTATTCCACCATTTATTTTATTATATTCTGTAAAAAAAATATATATAAGAGAGCTTGATAAATTCTCATTTGGTGTAAGCAGTATCAAACGCACCCTTAACAGCGTTCGAAATGGAGCAGAATTTGAGTGGGTTTGCTGGGCTAGCTTTATAAAAACCAATGCATACTTAGGCCCAAAATATTATTAGTATTTTGAAAACTATTATGTTGTTGGTGATGTTATTTTTGACGCAAGTAAACAACCAAATGCCCCTTCGCTCAGGTGACTCAACACAGGTAAACAAACTTAAATGGATCCTCACATCAAGATCTAACAAGTGAGTATTTCAAAACAACCAATCCCGGGACTACACGGTTTTAAACCAAGTCAGAAATCGGAGTAAAAAGTCTATAACACTACTTGTTTTCTCAACGCAAAACAGGCTGGTCAACACAATATTGAGCAAGAATAACGTTGAGCAAAGTAAGCAAAGCGAGACACCTTGAGTATTTCTCTCGGTCTAAACTACTACTCGACAAACACCAAGTTAAACCGACCGGTTTCGACTAATGCAAAGGTACGTTTAACCCAAGAGATACTTGTAATTACAATACGACTCAAAATCAACCACTGTGGTTCGACCACAGTGGGTTTTGACCCACATAAAAACATGAAAAGTACATAACTTTAGTTGATAACAAGGTCTAATAAGCCAAGGAATAAGTTACAAAATAAGCACTTAACTCAAGAGCCAATATACAGGTTACCATTTGTATGATTATTTGGTTTAGCCACACATTAGTTTAGTACCAAAACCTGTTACCAGAATCATTTAACCCATTCTTAATACAAAATCAGCGGATCGTTTTCCCTAATATTGGGTCGATTTAGGTTTTCATCATAAATACTTCATCATTCCAATTAACAAAACAAGACTTTATAACCACACCAAAACACACGAAAACAACAAATTTTACCAAAGTGACTCATGTCGATTAGGTTCAAAACAAGTTATACCAAAGTCTATTCGATTTAGATTAAGAAAGATATAACAGTTATCATATCATTGATTCAAATGAAAGGAAATAAAAGGATTTAGGTTAAGGTTCTTACAACAAATTTGAGTGAGTTATAAAGAAGGACACGAAATAAAGACCTCCAACTCCGATCCAGCAAGCAATCCACACACCACAGACTCTTGAACTCGATCTCTTCCAGCACCCAACTTGTATTTTCACCTTGGTAGTTTTCTTTGAGTGTGTGTGGAATACCTGTGAACCGAGTGGGTTTTAAAAACAAAACATGGGTGGGTTTGATGCCTTATCTTTCCAAGTACATGGAGCTTGATAGCCAAAAGGAGTAAGCGTCCCCCCCTTCATCACCGACTGCCTCGCTTGGACGCTTGGAGCGTGACCACATCTGGGTCACTGGCTGGTATCAAACACACTTGTTTCGGATCTGGTTTTTAATCTCTTGTGGATGATTTGTTTTGTTGCTGCCTTGGTTGTATCGATCGTATATTGAGGGAGTGAGAGAGATGAGTATAAGCGAGTTGTGTTTTATCTTTTACTCCAAACTGAGAAAAAGGGTGAGGTAGGGGTCGGTTTGTGGGGGTACACAAGGACGATTTGTAGTTTACTCTTTGTATTTAAATTTTTTTTTTTTTTTTTTTTTTTTTTTTTTTTTTTTTTTTTCTTTCTTAAATTTTACTTTTGTGATATTGTAAATACATTTGTAAGTAAATGTGAGTGGGGTTGGTAGTAGAGAAGGTAGTGGATAGGATTTTTGTTAGTTGTTGATATTCTTGGGGTATTAAGTGTACCCCGTGTCCCGTTGAGCTCCGGTGAACTTCGAGTTTTCAAGGTTAGCGGGAGTGCTAAAATATTATTGACGGGAACGTTTTTAGAATAATATTATAAAAACATGAGTTGTTCATTCCGGATGAAATTATTCCGGATGAAATTATTGGATTCATGCCATTACTAAGGTTGTGTCGGTACGCGTGTGGCGTTTAATGCGAGATAACCTCTCGTTAATAATCAATAGTAGTTAGGATATGCATAAATCATATGTTTTAATAAAATAATCAGTGAGGTGAGTTACTGTAAGCTACAGTGTGCGGGTCTGTTATCCCGAAATAGTTATGCAAGCTCATGAATGCTTGATAAAATAGTTATGTAATAATAAATTAATATTTATTATTAAGATATAGGTTGAAAATTTACCGTTTGTCACAATAATGTTTTATGGATATATCGGGATGCTGGAAGGACGTTTAAACCTAAAAGTAAATCTCGGACACGGCTTTGTGATTTTTGCAGAAATGATCCGACGAGCGTCAAACTCTCGGATTATCGTTAAAATAGTTTAACTTACGAGAATATGAAATAAAAATTTCTGAGATGAATAGTGAAAAGTGAATAGTAAAAAGTGAATAGTAAAGTGAATGGTGAAATTTTCGGGAATAAAAGTTAACCTGAAATTGCGAATTGTTACAGTCTCTACCCCTTAAGGAAACTTCGTCCCGAAGTTTAGTGTGTCTAGGTCTCTTATCTTAATAACGGCATAATAAAGCTAGATTTTGAACTAGAATAGAATAATATGGTAGGATAAGGTACGTACCCGTTACGCATTGCGGGCTTCCTTAGCACCCAAATAGTATGCTCGACCCCGAGGTGGACTAACATTGTATTCACGGTTTGGGTTATTTTCTTCAAGCATTACGGCTAGAGTTGGGTTATCTAGCACTTGTCTCTGTGCCCTATTTAACTTAGGACAAGTATCTCGGAAGTGGTTTGGCCTGTTGCACTCAAAGCATGTCTTTTGGTTGTTTCTTATATTGCCCGCATTCACCGGTGCTACTTGCCTTGCCGTTGCTTTACACTGATTTGTAAAATGGCTCTTCTGATTGCAATTAGTACACATTCGACAGGGCTCAGACCTCTGATGATGATAAGCACATTTATTACACTTAGGATGTGGACCTTCATACTTTCCCTGATCATAAACTGTTGCCGCAAATCCTCTTGCTCTCTTATTATCAACCATTGTACCCTTTTGCTCGCCTGATTCACCTGCTCCCTTCCTTTTATCACTAATCTTCAAAGTTTCATTCCTAACCATCTCATCTGTTAGGGTCCCTGCTCTCAATATTGCACTCTGAATTGTGGGAGGTTCGGTTGTTTTCACCATCCCACGAATCTCGGGAACAAGGCCATAGATGTACCTCTCAATCCTCTTGGATTCAGGGGTAACCAGATGAGGAACTAGTTTAGCTAGTTCATGAAACCGATCTGTGTAGGTTGCATGACCAGCCCCTACCATAGAGTGATGCCAAAACTCGTCCTCTAGTTTTTGCATTTCATTAACCGGGCAGTACTCTTCCTTCAGTAGTCCCTTAAAGTCGTCCCATGTCATGCCTACAGCTGCTTCTCTAGTCCTTGCTTGAATCTGCATGTTCCACCATGTCAATGCCTTTTCTGATAGCAAGCATGCAGAATATTTCACCCTCTAGTGGATTGCACAGTTACTGATGTCAATCACTGACTCCATCTTCTCGACCCATCGTGTATATGCTACTGCACCTCCTTTACCATTAAACTCAATTGGTTTGCATGACGTAAATTCCTTATATGTACATCCAGTCCTATGGTTGTTGTTGTTGTTGTTGTGGTTGTTGTTGTTATTCCTTCCTCCATCATTTGTAGCGTCATTTATGCTTCCGTGGTTTCCCGAATTGTTCATGTGATTGCCAACTTGTGTGACTATAGTGGGAAGTAGGTTTTGTAGTTGTTGGGCAATAATGGTGGAGACATCTGGATTTCCACCAGCGTTACTAGGGTTACTAGTGTCGTGAGCATCTCCTCTACCTCCACGTCCACCAGTTCTTCCACTATCATTACTAGTGTCGTGAGTAGTTCCTCTACCTCCACGACCACCAGTTCTTCCACCTCTTGGTGTTGCACCACCTCGGCTAGTGCTACGAGTTACTCTCTTTGGTGCCATGATATCTACAAGGAGGGACATTTTGTCGACGTCAGATATGAGGTGATATTCCTAGACTACTTAGTCTTAAATCTTGTCAATTTTGAGTCAATCGTCGATTAATGTAAGCATGGTCACATATGTCTACGTGAGTCGTGACGCATTTATAATTATGTTGGCCACCATAATTATAATTGCTTCCTTTCATACGTATACATATTTACCAGGCACACATAACTCAACAATTGGTACTACATAATTGGGTAGACTTTCTATCATCTGCTCTTAAGTTGTGAAAGGGTAACGTAGTCTGGGTATCTAGAGAAGGTGATATGACGAAATGGACTAGTCGCGCTTGTAGAAAGGTTTGAGTGTCGTACCAGGACATATGAACCACTTCTAGGTATTAGAATCATATAAAGTAAGTATAAGGCAAATCATCAAATCTCTACAGGAAACTAATAACCTTTATTTAACTTAATCTTATGTCTTATCAAACAAGAACTGTCACAAGATTAAGTTAATTAAACAATTATTACTTAGCTCTAAATTTTTGATGACTTGACTATTGTCTCTGGTTTCTCCTAAACAAACAATTAGCAATAAGCATATGCGCATGAAGTGTATGTAAGGCAATATAAAGAGAAGAGTCTAAATGTTTATAGCAGTTATAGTCTAGGTAGTATATGCAACCTAGTTCTCTATAACCAAGGCTCTGGTACCAATCTGTAACACCCCCAAAATATCGCAGCGGAAGACTGTGTCATAGGGGTGCTACTTCATAATACAAAGTACAAGGTATAGAAAACGAACTCTAAATGAGACGTTTTGAAAAGTTACCATTCGATTAATAAATTCCGAGATACAAACTTGAGTTCCATAATACAATACATAAGAGTTTTAAAACATATCGAATGGTAAAGATAAAAGCATAAGTCTTCAAAACATGCCAAGCGACTCTATGCTCCATGCAACAGCTATCACCTTATAGACCTGAGATAAACATGCTAAAGTGTCAACACAATGGTTGGTGAGTTCATAGAGTTTGTCTTAAATAGTTGAAAAGCCTTAAAGAATGTTCACACAGCAAAGGCATTGAGAATCCACTCAGTTGCAAATCCCGCCATAAGAGACTTGCAACCTGTGTGTTCACAACCCACTGCTAATATATATGGTATAATAAAGACATGTATAAGTTCATCAAAACAATTAAGCAATTAGTCGTGAGTCTACTCTTCATCTCCGAAGACCTCACGTTTATGATGTATCCAACATTCGCAAATGTTAGGATGTATCAATAGCCTCAATGGTCATCCAACAACTTAATTTGGAGCCATCGGAAGTCTCAATGGTCATCCAGCAATTTAATCTGGAGCCACTGGAAGTCTCACAATTAAATATAACACAATCATGTAGATATGAAAATCAAGTATAATGCGATCAAGTATAAGACAATCAAGTGTAACACAATCAAGTATAAACAATCAAGTATAAATGTTTAAGAGTATTTGTACAAGTAAGCAAGTAGTTGAGCATGTATCCCCCCCAAGAGTTAAAATAAGTATGAAAAGAGTAGGGGCTATGATTCACCTTAAGCTTAAGTGATGTGAAATCAAAGTGGTAGTCAAATCGTGAAAGTCTCTAAGAGCAGCCTATAATAGAACGTTGCGACTTAGGTTTGGAGTAACGTCTAAGAATACGAAGAATTGCCTATATATGTCTTGCATAATGTTCATGATGTAGTACTTAGTATATAGCGTAAGTCGTTGAATATAAATGGTTTATGAAACATGTATAAGTTGTATATCTCTTACTACCGTTCGGGCTGACATAATTCAGAAGTCATGGAGTAAACGTTCGAGGAGCCAGGACACTTTAATTCGTAAATCCACAACTCATCTCGACGGCTTACTTAATGAACTCCTCACATGAGGCTCCCTACTATTGTAGTATTTGATAATAAATGTATAAGTTTTGATCCGAAAAGTTACATGTCCGATATTTGAATAAACTTAGGAAAGTTTATTTGTACATGAAGATTGTTATTAGGGGTAGTTTCATAAGTTTTGTATGACCATTTTCTCTTTGTAATATCTCATGGTTCCTTTTTAAGTGAAGTAGATCCAAATTGCTTGTTCAAGTTATCGCCTAATTCCTTGTTTCATGTTTTTGCCTAAGTAATCTTACATGGTCATTTCGTCATGGCCTAGCCATGACCTTTGGTCCTTGTTCCAAGGTCATGAGACACATTCTTGGCTCTAGCCATGGTTGTGGTCTTGATTATAGGTCATAAGACCTCTTGGTTTTAGTAAATCATAACTATAATATAGTGACTTTGGTCTAAAATGGGCTGTTAAGATTTTGAAGAAAATTATCACTCGGAAAGCGTTTTCAGGGCTCGATCTTCTTTGTTCCTGAACGAAAATGTCGTTCCGGACAACTTTCGTGTTTTAACTTTTTGATGAATCGGACCAGAAGAGGGACTTTAAAAATCAAAATTTGATCAGAATGCTATTTGGGCAGTTTTGCCGTTTTGGTTTCGCTAACTTCAAATGGTCATAACTTTTGACTCGGGTACTCGTTTTGGGTGATTCAAATTGCTATGTTTTCCTTGTTAAGTCCTCTTTAACAGTAAGTAAGTGTCAAATATCAAAGTTATACTATTTTGGTCGTGGTTCTCCATAAAAATCACAAGTTTGCTTGTTTACTTGTCATAAGTTAACATATGTATACTAATACTTGTTTTGTCCATTTTTACACATCATGAACTCCATACAAAGACCATATATAGCATGAATGAAACACAAAGAGCATGAAAATGATAATTAATAAGAAAGTATGTTAGGGTTTGCTTACAACTTTTGGCCTTAATGAAAAAGGGAAACTAGGACAAGAACTAGGACTTTGATTGAATAAGCTTTTCTCCTTTGCAATCTATGATAAACCGAGGTTATTTGAAGATTATAACGACGCCTTCTTGAAGTCCAAAGCTATTTGAAGATTATAACGACGTCTTTTTGGAGACTTTAAAGTTATAACAACTTTTCTTAGAAAATTTCCAAGATTGAAGATCAAACACTAGTTTTCTTTCAAAAACTAGTTAACTTTCTTACAAAATATAAGAAAAGTGCCTTAGGTTTTAGGACTTGAAGGTTATAAGAAGGTGTGGTGCAAGATTTATATGTGTTTTAGCTTGGTATTTATAGGGTAGGAAAAATAGTTAACCATATATTGGGTTAGAAATTAACCATGGTTAGTTTTAGACACTTGTAACTATCCTAGAGATCAATGGTTAAGATTTAACCACCCATGGTGACTCCCCCCCCCACATTGGCGGTTTGAAGGAGGATAAGGTGACTAGATGATGACTCTTGGTGCTATCTTGCTTAGTTTGTGCATTTTGACTCCGTAAAAAGCTAACCGTAAATGATTAAGCCTCAAAACGTAAAACCGGGTATCGTAAAAATATGAAACTTGAAAGTATTGTTAAACATGTCAATATAGTCCATAATAAAATATAAAATGAGTGGTAGGTTCTATCGGGTGCTAAAACCCTGCTAAAAACTGGAAACACGGGTCTAAAACGCGTAATTCGCGTAAAACGCTGAACTGAAAAACGTAAAATTCCAAAACTTTTGGAATTGTCATAAAATGATAGAAAATCATATTTCTATTGTTTATAATGTTTTATGGATATATCGGGATGCTGGAAGGACGTTTAAACCTAAAAGTAAATCTCGGACACGGCTTTGTGATTTTTGCAGAAATGATCCGACGAGCGTCAAACTCTCGGATTATCGTTAAAATAGTTTAACTTACGAGAATATGAAATAAAAATTTCTGAGATGAATAGTGAAAAGTGAATAGTAAAAAGTGAATAGTAAAAGTGAATAGTGAAATTTTCGGCAATAAAAGTTAACCTGAAATTGCGAATTGTTACATAGGCTAGATCTATCTTATGTTTGCTTGGATCTAATGAAACCTAGATGTTAATTATGTGTTGATTACTTGTTTATGGTTGTATTGGGTGAATGAATTCGATGTTAGGGTTAAGAAAACTGGCAGATCTCCAAATGGTAACATGCTTGAACGTCTTAGGAAACATGAACTGACGTGCACTAGGTTTTATTGGTTGTATTTATTGCATGAGTAAATTCTAATGATCCCATGTTAGGAGCTTCTATCGGCTCGACATAGGAGTGAAGTAGGCACTCATAGGATTGGGGAATTAAGTGCGCCACCCCATGAATGGTATTAAGGAATACAATCCGTCATCCACGCAACTATAACAAGTAATTAACATGTAAAATATATCTAGGGAGTAGTGAAATATAAGTAAACACATTTTCTCCACTTATTGCTTACAACTTTAGTATAATTTAGTTTATTTTCATTTTTAGTATTTTATTTTGATTGCATCTTTAGTATTGGGTTAGTTGACTAGCAACTAATTCCGCCCAAATCCTTCAAACTCGAGATTTTTACTTGCTTTCTAAAAAATATAAAAATATAAAAATAATCATCCCTCATCTTTAGAACTAGTAATTAGGTTTTCTAATCCTAGCGACACTATTCCTTGCTGAACGATCAATCCCTCGGTACTTGTCACCATACTATACTACAACGATCAGGTACACTGCCTGGTGGGGGTTGTAAGCTTCTCAAGATCCCTTGAGAGGTAAAGCCTGGTGCGATTCCCACGTATCCGTGGTATTCCTTTGATAAGTTTTAAATTGGAAGGCGCTGAAAACTATAAAGTTTGGTCAGCTGCTATAAAATTGGCTATTCGTACTAAAAATAAACATGGTTTTATAAATGGTACTCTTGATAGACCTGTTGAAACTGGTTTTTTGCAAGAACAATGGGATAGGTGTAATTCTGTGGTTTTATCTTGGATTCTTGGATGTGTGTCTCAAGATGTGTTTATGGGACAAGTGTTCTCTAATAATGCCAAAAGTGTATGGGATGAATTAAAAGAAATATACAGTAAAGAAGATGGTTCTATAATTTTCAATATGCATTTTAAGATTCATTCATTTACTCAAAATGGCATACCTCTCTCTGAATATTATCTTAAGTTCAATGCTATGTGTAGGCAATATGACTCCCTTGTGAATTTGCCTGATTGCACATGTGAAGGTTCTGAAAAACATAAGAAACACAATCAACTTATTAAGTTGATGCAGTTTCTAATGGGGTTGGATGAGGTTTATGCTCCCCTTAGGGGCATTATTCTCACCTCTGATCCAATCCCTGATGTGAAAAGTGCCTTTGCAACTCTGTCTAAAGATGAGTCTCATAGGAGTACTCAATCTTCTTCTGGTTCTAAAAACAATAATTCTGCATTTGCATCTAAAATTAACCAAAAGCCTTATCAGTGGTCTCTGTACAAAAATGTGAATAATACTAATCAAAATAGAAGACTTAATAGGCCTAACTTGGTCTGTACTCATTGCAATATGCATGGTCATACTGCTGATAGGTGTTTTGAGTTAGTTGGATACCCTGTTGGTTTCAAAAAGAGACCTAATAACTATCAAACTTCTGCTAGAAATAATGCTATTTCAGGTCATAAGGCTCTGCCTACTGTTTCATCTAACTCTTTCACTGATGATCAGTATAAGAAGCTGATGGCTTTGATCACCGAAAAATCTGGTTCTGGTTGTTTCCCTGCAAATGTTGCAGGTATGAACTGTGTTGTTAGCTTTTGTTCTTCTAGATTCTTTAATCACAATTCAAATATAAGCACTTATAATCTCTACATAGGTTGGATTGTTGATTCTGGTGCAAGTCAGCATATGACTTACACTATTGTGAACATGTTTCATCTTGTTGAAGTTTCAAAACTTAATATGACTGTTGGTCATCCTAATGGAACTAAAGCTATTGTCACTCACATTGGAAGTTTAAAACTTACTGATAAAATTACTATTCACAATGTCTTGGTTGTTCCTGATTACCATGTCAGTCTTTTATCTGTGCATAAGCTCAATAAAGAAAACAAATATAGAGTAATTTTTTATGAAGATACTTGTTCTGTTCAGGATTCTGTTCTAAAGACCCAAGTGGGGACTGGTAGTCTCAAAGATGGGTTGTATTTTCTTAATACAGGTATTAAATTCACCAATAATAATATTCAAGTGTGTTATTTGTCAAAATGCATTTGGCATAACAGACTTGGTCATCCTGTTGACCAAGTTCTTAACATACTTAAACATAAACTTGCTTACAAAAATGACTCTTCTACTGCACCTTGTGAGGTTTGCCATAAGGCTAAGCAAACTAGAGATCCTTTTCCTCTAAGTGATCATAAAACTAATGTCATAGGACAATTAGTTCATTTAGATGTATGGGGTCCTTACAAGGTTCAAAGCAGAGAAGGATACAAGTACTTCTTAACAGTTGTTGATGATTTCTCTAGAGCTATTTGGGTTTTTTTGTTGAGGGGGAAATATGAAGTTTTTCAAAATATTGTTAATTTCTATAATTTGATTAAAAACCAGTTTGTTAAAACAGTTAAAGTGTTTAGATCAGATAATGGAACTGAGTTTATAAATCAAAATATGGACAAGTTTTGTTGGGAATTATTCTATCAGTTACCACGGCTAGTGAAGAAGTTACAACTGCAAGAAGATTGTACTTGCAGTGGAAACTCATTACCACTGCAAGAACAAATATTACCACTGCTCACTTGTTAGCTGTTAGAGAAACGCGTATTGATAAACATAGAAAAGATTTTGTGTATATCTTATTCTATTAGTATTATACTTATCTTGTACAAGAGGACTCCTTGTTCTATAAAAGGAGATCCTAGATGATTACTTAGATATACGTTTTCTAGAGCTTCAAGTTGTAAAACCTAGTGATATCATAGATCACTCGTATTATTATCTTTAATAATATTGGAGCTTAAAGTTTGTTTATACATTGTTCTTGTTCATATACAAACTGTCATACACACAAACAATCTTCTAAGTGCTATTGAGTAGATTCCGCATACTTGATAGTATTACTCAAAGTATCAATATTAACACAAGTTCAAGGTGTACACGATCCAACAAGTGGTATCAGAGCAAGGCTTTGATATTTTGATTTAGAAGATCCAATGGCAGATTCAAAAGATACAATGGAGACAGAAACAAGCCAATCTAATATTGCTGCAAAGCTTCCCAAGCTTAAAATTAATGACTTTGAGATGTGGAGGCTTATGATTGAACAATTCTTTATGGTTCAAGACTACACATTATGGGAGATCATAACGTGTGGAAATTCATTCAAACCTGGTACAACTGTTGAGACAGTTGGTGGCAAGCCAGTAACAAAAGTAAATGCTGGTCCAGTTACAAATGATGAAAGAAACCAACTTAAGAATGATTTGAAGGCTAGAGGTTTGCTATTGATGGCTCTACCCAGAGAACAAGTCCAGGCTTTTACCAAATACAAGGATGCAAAGACCCTCTTTGATGAGGTATGTGAAGTATTTGGTGGTAATGACTATACCAAGAAAACTCAAAAGACTTTACTGAAGCAGACCTATGAGAATTTTGGCTCATCAAGCAATGAATCTCTTGATAGCATATTCACAAGGCTACAAAAGATTGTAACTCAGCTGACTGCTTTTGGAATTGAGGTAGAAAAGGAAGACCTCAATCTTAAATTTTTAAGAAGTTTACCTGCTGAGTTTAATACAAATGTTGCTGTATGGGAGGATAAGTCAGATCTTGAGACAATGAAGCTTAATGATGTGTACAATAACTTCAAAGTTATTGAACAAAGACTTAAGAAAGCTGGCAAGTTAAAGACAAGTTCTGCAGGAGTTGCACTCATATCATCATCAGGTAATGACAGTTCTGATGATGAAAGTGACAGTGATGATGACAGTGGTAACATGATTGTTTCCACTGGTAATGGTAATGTTTCCACTAGGAGCTCTAAAAGGCAGATTGCAGGACTAAGTGATGCTACTTTCTATGCCTTTATATCCAGCCATGTGGGTGGTTCAATCCTCAATCATGAGGACTTGGATCAAATTGATGAAGATGACATGGAGGAGATGGACATCAAATGGCAGGTAGCATTGCTCAGCTTAAGATCAAAGAAGTTCTGGAAGAAGACAGGGAGAAAGATTCATATAAGTGGAGATGAGACTGTAGGTTTTGATAAAAAGAAGGTGGAGTGCTATAACTGTCACAAGAAGGGGCACTTTGCTAGAGAATGCAGAAAACCAAGGAAATCTGACAATAAGTCAACTTGGTACAAGAAGGAAAAGGCCAAAGAACCTACAACAGAAGAGCCAAAGGTGCTATTGGCTATTGATGGTGTAAGCTTTGATTGGAGCTTTATGGGTCAGAATGGAGAAGATGATCAAGAATCTGCAATGCTGGCCACTGAGCATGCACTCATGGCTTTCTCTGACTCTGAGGTATATACTGATAATGCTTGTTCTAAAAACTGTAAGGCTGTAAAAGAGTTAGAGGTTTCTAAAACACAATATGAAGCTCTCATGCTAGATTTACATCATACCAATTTTAATTTAGCAAATCATAAAAGAGGTCTAGGTGTTTTAGAAAAACAGATAGAGCATTATAGGGCTAATGAATCTAAGTTCAGTGATGATATTGCTGTTTTAAAAAGGGATTTAGATTATTATCTTGAAGTAAATAAAGCTCTTAGGGAAGAGATTGAGAAAGTTACAAAGGCTAGTGAGAATATTGAGATTACTAAGAAAACACTAGATCATCAATCCAAGAGCATTGACAAAATTTGGGAAGCCCAAATTGTGAGCAAAGCTAAATCAGGTCTTGGATACAAATCTGTTCCACCACCTCTAAGAGGTGTTCCAGCACCACCTGGCATTGATCTAGCTCACACAGGCTTAGAAGAGTTTCAGTATCCACCCATGACCTATGGACCAAAATTTGTTAAACCAGTTGAAACTGAAAAGGTTCATGTTGAGGTTGAGACTTTTGATAGTGCTAGTGACTCATCTCTTAAAGATGAATGTTTGAATGTTGAGTCTAAAACTAGTGTTACTGAAAATGTTAAAGTTGAGGAGAGTAAAAGCATTCCTGATGAAGTTAAAGAGAAGCCTAGAACACAGTCTAATTTCACTAGGTCTACTACTAGGTATGCTGAAATGTACAGGGATAGGCCTAAATCTCCTAGAGGTAACATGAGAAGTTGGAATCATGTTAAAACTAGACAGTTTGGTAGTGACTTTGTGTTTTACAATAAGGCTTGTCACATATGTGGTAGCTTTGACCATTTAGCTAAAGACTGTACCTACCACATGGGAAGAAGGGAAGTTTTTACAAGGGTGAATGGATCAAATTCTAATAAAATGACTCACCCAAATCCCCTAAGCAAAATGGTTCCCAGGTCTGTTAAGCTTAACACTGGCATTAAACATGTTTCCACTGCTAGACCAGCAGTTACCACTGCCAGAAGTAATAACAGAGTTTATCCTAAGTCCCCTGTCACTTCTTTTGTTAAATCTTACCAAACAGGGAAAAAGACTTATTTTGAAAAGAATGATCACAAGAACCAAATGTGGAGACCAAAATTTTCTAATCCAGCAGTTTCCACTGCTAGGCATGCAGTTACCACTGCAAGACCATTTGTTTCCACTGATGTTCAAAAGAAAAGGGTAAACTTGGGAAAAGCTGTTAAGGCCTCAGCTCGTTGGGAATGGAAACCAAAAGGAACTACAAACAATCCCAATGGTGTATCAATGACCTTTGATAGATATAATTATATTGATACACGAGGCAGATCCAAGTCATTAGTGGCTTGGGTCCCCAAAAGGTACTAATTTGTTTATGATGTGTGCAGGGACAGTCAAAGATTAATGTTTTCTATGAATGACTTGATGATATTTTCTGAGTTGAACTAATATGGTTTCAAGTTGTTTGATATATGTCTGTTCTGCAAATGTTCATGTAAATGCAAGATGTGTGTTACAGTCACCAAGAGATATTGCCAAGGAAGTGGTCTAATGAGCTGTATTTAGTCCCTATTGCAAACAAAATAATGCTGAAGGTCTTACATATTATGCCAATTATGAAGATCTTTTCATTTCAAGACATAAGATACAGCTTACATTCAAGGTTCCAATTGGATTACAAAGATCATTCCTAATACATTTGGCTACTTGTGTACTACTAGCTTCTATCAATTATTACATAATACTTGAGGCTATGACAAGTACAATGAAGAAGCTGAAGCTGAAAATGGAAAAAGAAGAGAAGGAAGACTGTGAAGATGCACAAGTACCAAATTCAAGAAAACACTCACAAACTTTGGTCCTTGGCAACATTCATCAATCATTTACTTCTGCTTCTCCTTTCCCTTATGTGTGATTTGAGCTTTATTGCTCTGTCCAATATGTTCTTGATGCAGAAGACAAGGTTCTGGAGCAGGAAGATCCACCATCAAGTTTGATGATGTTGGGAGAGATGGATCTCTCATACTTGATCTTGGTTGAGATCTCTCTGGTGTGGAAGGAGGAAGAAAGGTTGGTTCTTCATTATCTTCCTCTGAAGATTCTTCATCAGATGTCCAGATGAAGGGAGAGACAAGCTCAGCAGGATTTGTATCATGGCTTGATTCACCCTCTATGTATGCATTCCATTTCTTGTCTTCCACATCCCATCTGTTCTTTATTTCTTTCTCAAAATCAGAACCTTCATGTCCCCATGGATATGGTGGTACCTCTTCTTCTGATGTTGGAACAGAAGAGTGTTGATTATAGGACTCAGGGTTTGATGACATGATTTTTGAATGCAAATTGGTTTTTGAGATTTTGTTGTGGGATATTAGGGTTGAAAGATTATTGGTGACTGAGATGTTGTGTTTGGAGGAGGTTAAATAAGCCAAGGTTAGGTGTTACAATAATTAATGAAGATTATTTACTTCCATCTGTTTTGGTTGGTTTGAGGAGTAACTGTGGTTTGACTTTTGAGAAGATATTTTGTGTATAGTAACTCAGTTAAAAAGTTACTTGGGTTAATATTTGTGAGTTAAGATGAGATTTATTTTGTGATGTTACATCTCATTGGAGTTATAAGGTGTGTAATATTGACACACAACAAATGGTTATTGATTCACCATGTCTAACCCACATAAGAATCAGCTAGTCCATAACCAAACGGCTCATGGTAAAGACTTATCAAATCCGTTGATAGCTGATAGTTTGCTAAAAACTATGATAAGAGCAGCACATTTTACATATTTTCTTTACCACTGCTCTTTGAAATTTTGTTGATTTTTACCACTGCAAGTTCATTGTTTTCACTGAAAGTGTAAATTTTACCACTGATGAACTAGCCGTTACAACTGTGTGTCAGTAATCGTATTTTTACTAGCCGTTACCAAAAATAACTGTCTTTCCTTATTAATAGGGTTAAATTTTTGGGAATTATCTACTTACCAAATTGTATTTCTTCAAAAGATACATCTTTCTATAGATAATTCTTTATCCGCGTTTTTCTCAAAACCCTACTAATATAAATTGATTTTGTACGGCTTGCTTTTTACTCACGATTACTAACACTTTCTTCTCTAAAATCACAAAATCATGGTGACTCTCAAGTTTGCAGACGAACACAACCAAGTGGCTTATCTACAAAAGTCAAACGTCAAGAGTGGACCTACTTTTCATCAGATTGTGGACTTTCTCAACTCAACTCATATAAGGTATGCCTTAACTATGAATCCCACAATCTTTGTTTCTCAAATCAAACAGTTTTGGAACTCTGCAGAGTCCATCACACTTGAACAGGGAGACATACATGAACCTGTGGAAGCTCTTAGAGCCACAGTTGATGGGGTAACTATTGATGTTACTGAGTCATCTTTGAGGAGAATTCTCCAATTAGATGATCTCAATGGTATCATCACATTACCTAATTCAGACATATTCCACTACATTGGTCTGATGGGGTATGATACATCTGATCAAAAAGTAACCTTTAAGAAAGGATGTTTTTGTCCCCATTGGAGATTTTTGATACACACTCTGTTGCATTGCCTAAGTCCTAAGAAAACTTCTTATGAACAATTTGGATCAACCATGGCTTACCCTTTAGTTTGCTTGGTTTCTGATAGGACTTTCAATTTTTCAAAGTTTATATTTAATAACATGAAAGGCAATGTAACAAGTTCATACAAATTTTTGATGTATCCAAGGTTTGTGCAAGCAGTGTTAAATGAATTTCAACTGCAAAATCATAATAGGATTTATGACACTCCATATCTTAAGCCAAAAGTATTTCAAAACATGAGTAAGGCTTCAGATCTTTGGGATGGAGTGACTCATCCTCTTTTACCAAACATGCTTGCAAAGATTTCACAACTACAGGGTGAAGATGCAACAATCCCAGTTGTATCCCATCACACACCCACTATTTCTGTTCCACAAATTCAACATTTTCCTGCTATAACTCACACATATGAAAGGAGGCAAAAACAGCCAACTCCTTCCATGACAACATTGCATGTTGCTGATCCTTATGGTTTAGGAACAAGCAGTGGTGGTTCAAGGCTTCAATCTAGTCCAACTAGAGAAGAGCCTGAATCAATGCCTTATGATTCACCTCTCCCAACAGGTAACACAGTTGGAAGTGATGAAGGCAGTGTGACACTAACTGAATTGATGGGATTATGTACCAAATTAACCAAACAGGTTCAAACTCTGGAGAAAGATCTGGCACTGACCAAAGTACAACATGCCACAGAGTTGAATCAATTGAAGACTGAGATTCAAAAGTTGCAGACTGAAGTTGTGGATCTCAAGAAGAAAAGACATGTTCAAATTGTGGTCTCTTCTCCATCATCCACTCATGATGGTATTTCTACAGGATCTGGTTATGATTTGGGAACTTCTTCCAAACAGGGGAGGAAACCAGATGCAGAACTTAAGGAGAGGAGTAAAAATTTTGATAAAGAGTTTACTGAGCTTCCTGATTCTGATGATGATCATGTAAAAGATGATGATGCTAAGTCTGAGGGGAGGAAATTGGATTTTGAAGATATGGATGCTGATGCAGGTTTTAATTTTGATGATTTAGTTGGAACTGCTCAACCAATTTCCACTGAGGCAGAACAAGTTTCCACTGATCAACAACTTACCACTGCAAGTGATAATATTCCCACTGCAGAGGAAGAAGCTGTCAGTAGAAGCTTAATTAAAGGAAAGGCTATTGAAATTGCTTCAGATCAAGTGACAAGAAAGATTTCTGAGTTTGAACAAGCTCAGATTGACTATGATCATAAGTTAGCTGAACAACAACAAGCTGAAGAGTATGAAAGAATTAAAAAGATCAAGGAAGATGAAGTTGCTAGTTTCATGGAAGCAACAAGGTTGGATAAACTTGAAGCTGTTGTAGCAGAACCTATTTCAAGTATCTCTCCAACAATTATGTATGAGAAACCTCCAGAATTTTCATATGTGCCTACAGAAGAAGAAATTGATTATTTGATTAACAATGATCAAATAATTAGGAAGAAGGCTATTGAATTGATTGCTAATACAACTTTGAATGAAGAACAAAGGTCTGCTCAACTCAAAGATTTCATTCTCATGAAGAATCAGCAGGCTCTTGATCAAATTATTGGAGATACAAGAAAAGGTCAAAAGGTGCCAAGGAAACTTACAAAGGCACAAATTATTTCTGAGATGAAGATTTATTGTTGTCATGTTGGTAATATGAAGATGAGTCAATTCAAAGGAATGTCACATGATCAGATTGAAGGGATTTACTATAGAATCAAAAGACAAGATAGTAAATTCATTCCAATGAATCAAGAACCATTATCTATGAAGACAAAAAGGACTGGAGTGAGTCTTGAATCAAAAGAAGCAAAGAAGTTGAAGACTCAGAAACCATCTCAAGAAGAAGAAGGTCCTAGCAAGTTGACTGAAGAACAAGTTACAAACATGTTGTTCATAGAAACTGATGTGCTTAATATTGAACCTCTACAAGCAAAATATCCAGTAGTTGGATGGGAAATCTTTTCTGATAGTTTTGGTTCAGCTTGGAAGATTGATTGAGGTGAAAGCAGTCAACTAAATTCAACCACGGATGTGGTCAAACAAGTCAAACTCCTAAGGCTCAATGCTCCGCGGAAGTATAAGGTTTCCCCGGGTCGTATGTCCCGACGAGGTGTGAATTGTAAACAAACGGTTATTTGATCGGGTGAATCTGGATGGATAAGGGTTTGAGTGAGATTAAACTAAGGAATTTACAACGAAATAGCTTAAACAAGCTATGTGAATAAGACGGGAAGCTAGGAAAAACCAGAAACGATTAAAACCTAAAAACGCGTACGTTACGTTTAAATAAAACGTAAACGTACAAAATAAAAAGTGAAAACGTAAATCTGAAAACACCCAGGGGGTGAAAATGACTTTTTTACAAAGTTAAAATTAAAAGAAACTTTTTAGAAAATTAAAATAAATTTTTACACTAATTAATTATTTAATATTAATTAAAAACTATTTATTACTTATTATTAATATTTAAAATACTTAAATATAATACATTATTAATTAAATACTAAAAATGTGAAAATAAAATTTCTAAAATTGTAAAATGACTAAAAATAAGTTCTAAAATTAAAAATAACTATTTTTGTCTTTTTGTGATTTTTCTATTAATTAATTACTTATTAATTACTAATTATTAATTAAACTATTTTAAATTAAGAAAATTACTAAATGAACAGTAAAAATTCTAAGAAAATTTCTAAAATTACCTTATAACATATAAAAGCTATAAAAAATATAAAAACTTGATTTTACTTAATAAAAACTAATAATGCTATTTTAAACTATTTATTAATTAATAATTAATAAAACTAAAATTAATTCTAATTAATACTAAATGACCAAATAAAAATCTGAAAAATTTATTATAAATACTTTAATATATGAGGAATTTAATAAAAATATAAAAAAGCTAAGTACTTAATTAAAATTTAAAAATGAAAATTAAAATTAAATTACATTAAATAGAAACTATCACTTGATTTTAAGTTGGTTTTTCTTGCTTTTTCTTTTATAAAACTATTTTACATCTAAAAACAGTGAACTTTTACAAAAACAAACTTTTTAGAAATCAAAAATAAGCTGATATGAGAGCAAATAAGCCAACAGTTGACTTAGTTTGACCAAAAGGCAAAATGGGCTAAAATGAGATCAAGTGGGACCCACACTGATTAATCTAGGTCCAAATAAGTTAAACTAACTTGAATAAGCTAGAAAAAGCAAAGATGGGCCTCAGATTAAGCAATAAGCTACAAAATAAGCACTTGGAATTGTTTTGCAACTGAAAAGTGGGACAGATTAGAAGCTTTGGTTTAGGTGGGGTCCACAGGCTTTGAGGTCAAACCAAGGGTCAATTGAGGGACCCTGGTAGGAGGGGGGTTGCTAGGAACCAAGGTGGGACCATGGGACTCCCTGAAATGGGTGGAAACCACCACCAAAGTGGTGGTGGTGGTGATGAGCTGCTGATGCAGGGGAGTGATGCCCCCTGCAAGTGTTTTCCAAGGGCAATTTTGTCCAAAAAGAAAATTCTTAAAAATACAAAAACTGTGGAAATCTAAAGTGGAGATGGTAGAGAACCAATAGAAACAAGTTTCACTCAATCAAACCAAACACAAAATTCTAAACAATTGTTGGAACTTTTGTAAAAATCTGGAGTGTGCTATTTGACTTTTTCCAAAAACTTGTTACATTGACTTTTGTGAACTTTGTATGATCAAATCTGACCTAACATGTAATAAGAAGCTGTTATGAGTCCTAATTAAGTTACTTTAAACACTTGAAAAGAGATTTGATGGGTTTATGATCTTAATTACCACCACAGTTAACTGTGGTGGTGGTTTACTTGTGATTTTGACTTTGTGCTTGTTAACTACCAAAATTAAGAGTTTAGTAATCTATCTTGACCTAAAGAAACATGTAGCAAACCAGAACTACCCAAGAAACTAACCAAGGCTCAGCAATGTACACTGAGCCAAACACCCCTTAATATGTTACTAGCTTTGGATTTAAGTAGGTACAATGCCAATTCACACAATGCAAACACAAACAGATGATCAATAAGCTATACTAAGATTAAATAAGCACAACTCAACCAGAAACAAGTACTAAATAAGAACTAGAATAAGCAATGAACACAAAACAATATCTAAGCTGAGATTTTAAGTAAGATGAGACAAAGAGAATTCTGACCTCAGGACAAAGATATGAAGCTTATTAGAGCTCAGTTACTACTAACTAAAACTTATTCAACCCACAAACTCCATTACTGAATCAGCTAAACCATAATACATCCCATGTTGACTTTCATTGACTAATAAGAAATCCTTGAGCAAATCACTGAACATGAATCCTTTACACTTACCAATAGCTATACAAAGCTATTTTGAGCTTGAATAACCATACATGATCACTAATTAACAACTTCCCACAACATTAAGCTTAAATGAAATTTTCACTAATAAATGGTAAAATCTGAATTTCACAATAAAACTAGGAATTAGTATTAAATAAACTTGTTATTACATTAAAAACATGGATTATAGTTTGCTTAAACTGAATTTTACACCTGGAAAGGAAGAAATAAAATAAACGACACACTAAATTAAACTACTAACTATTCTAATCTCACTACTTGCCCATTCTTTCTTCTTTTTCACTTTTATAGACCCTGGGATGTTGTATTGACTTTCCCACACCTGTGTGAGCCGTTGGATTAGCTCCAATTCATCTCATCCTTTGAATTCTGTTTTGGCGGGAAAAAATGGGATGGGCAGATTGGGTGTATCTGGTGGGGGTAATAAATGAGGAGGGGGAAGGTGAGGTGTGGTTGAGTGTTTGGTGATAGCATTAATGACAGTTGGTGAGGTAGCATGGAGGGGGGGGGGGAAACATGAACCTGGTAATTAGGGGGGTGTTTAGAGGTTAGGGATGGGTCAACGCATGGTTTGACCGGGTTTAAATAAAAACGGGGGTTTATTTATTTTAGGGGTGGGCTGGATTTTGGTTAGTGGGCTGTGGGGGTGTTGTGGGCTTGGATCAGGTTTAGGTATTAGGGTGGTGTTTGTTTGGTTAGCTTATTTTGTAGAAAAACCACAAGGACCAATGTTGTAATATTTAAAAACCAAGGGACTGAAAATGTAAAATTCCCAAAGTTATCACAAGGGCCTTAATTGACAAGTTTGAAAATTATAAAAACCAAAATTATAATTTTCCAAAATTTAAACCCCGAGGACTAAAATTGACATTTTCCAAAAGTTTAGGGGTTAAACTTGTCATTTTGTAAAAACTTTTATCCAAGGATCATTTTTGACACATTTTTAATTTTCCAAGGACAAAATTTGATTTTTCATTCAAAAATATCCCACCAGGGACCTTTTCTGCCAAAATTTGAAACTCCAGGGACCAAAAGTGTAAATTTCCAAAACTTTCCAATTTTTCACCAAAGGACTAAATATGACAACTTATGATTTCAAAAGGACCTTTGGTGATAATTTTCTATATTTTGAATATCCAGGGACTAGTTTTGTAATTTTATGAAAGTTGAGGGACTGAAACTGCCAATTTTGCAAACTTTGTGCGTTTTTCGTTTGTTTTTACTCGTTTTGCATCTAAAACATATAAAACATAATTTTGAAATATTTTCAGTATTTTGATGCATTACTGAGTGTTTTTGTATGTTTTGCAGTTCAGATTAGACCAAAAATGATGAGTGTTTGAGCACTCATCAATCCCCCACACTAAACTATTGCTAGTCCCTAGCAATACTGTTTTGAAAACTTGATGGATTTGAAAAACTCTTTACCAAAAGCCATCACTTCTGGAGTAGCCAGGTGTAAGAACTGTGGCACACCTGATAACCGTGTGATTTTGAGCAAACCACCAGCTTTCAACGGATTTGAGTAGTCTTTACCAAAAGCCGTTTGCTTCTGGACTAGCCAGCTCTTGATGGAATAGTCAACATCTTGGTGAGCTGATTACCAATTATGGATTTTCCACGGCCTTTACCACAAGCCATAATCTTGCGGGCTAGCCAACTCATTTGTTTTCGGGGAGTTGATGAACCATACAATTTTGGGCAAATTGCCAGCCGTCAACGGATTTGATATGTCTTTACCAAGAGCCGTTTGCTCCTGGACTAGCCAATCCCTTTTGTCGCTTAGACAAGGCGGACTGATTACCACAAAAATTTTGAAGCACCAGTGAAAAAATTTTTAAAATTTTGGCTAAAACGGGGGTATTATATAATAAAATGTGATAAAATTCGCTAGAATAGCGAATACCCCCCCACACTTATCATGAATATTGTCCTCAATATTCAAAATCCCGGCTATTATGCCGACATTTTGAACGTAAAAGGGCAACATTACAGGCTAAGCGTGGAAAACACCATTTTGTATTTTCACTCTTTTGTAACCATAGCATGGGGGACTCCCCCACACTTAGGGTGAAAACCCTATAAGCATGCTATTGTTTTTGTTTACCGAGTCGCTAGCTTGACTCGACCCCGAATTCATTTGTCCTTGGGGAAGCATGATGTGGAAGAAGCAATCTCACTCGGACTTTCATTCAAAATGTTTGGACAAACATATGAAGCACGTGAAAGTTCCACACCGATGAGATAAGTAACCGGCTCAAGATAATGATACATGATAATTCCGGGATCAAAGATGGTATCCTCATTCCCGAAGGAGTGAAGAAGAGAGGAAGGAACCTCGAGAACAGGCTCATTAGCCTGAGTTTGGATTTCCAAGGGTAAGCTCAAAAACATCCCGGGAGGGTGGGTGGGAATTTGCAAATCCTCATGATTAAGGATATCTCCCCCCGGGATATCATACTCCGGAGGAGTAATGATAAGGTGATCAATGGTGGGCTCAGAAGATATTTCATCAACATCACTGATGTCTCCATGAGATAAAGACTTTTCATCAGTGGTTGAATCATTAAGCCCGATATTGAGATAAGAATTGAGTGATGGATCATCATCATTCAATAAACTTTCAAGGAACAGAATATCCCCCTCAGAATCAAGATAGTTATCATCAACTTCATACGAAGTTGAACTATCTAGAGCAAGGAATGCTTCGACTTCCTCCATATCATCTTTGAAATCAAAGAGATAATCATCACTTCCCGGTGGAAGTGGATTGGAGTGAGTAAGTTCATCGGCGAACTCCTCGAGAAGAAAGTCAACATTAGAGTGGGGAAAGGATGCATCAACATACTCAAAGTCTCCATACGATAAACAATCATCACTAGAATCAGAGACAGTCTCAATTTGATCATTTGGATTATTAGGGTGAGAATGAATATCACACACTTGGTCAAAAGTCCCCTGTGACTCTCCTGGGATTGGGACAAGGATCTCAACACTAGACTTTATGAATTCGTCCGATTCCTTTGCAGGAATAGTGCTAAGATGCTCATCCCCCATGTTCAGAGAGTGAGTGTGAACTTCGGGTGTGATAACAATAGACTGAGGGAGATGAGAGGGGCTAGCATTCATGGAATTTTCAAGTTCCATTTGTTCATCGGCTAGTAATTTCCCCGTCTCATTACTGTCTCCCTGATTTTCCGTGGGAGGAATCACAAGTGATGAATCAGACGAACCCTTATAAAATTGAAGAATATCGAGGGTGTCTTCAATATCACTATCATCATCATAGTCTAGAAGAGCAGCTTGACGAAATTTGGCACGTGTTATGGCTGCTTGTTCTAAGACAAGTAATTCCTCCATACTCAATTCGTTTTTAGCCTCTCGTTCCTCAGCAAGTAATTCTGCCATAGATTTCTCACGAGAGTCTCGAAACGGTGTAGTGACCAACTCCTCCTTAAGTTCTTTTAAAATATCAAGAGCCTTTAGTAAAAGGTCTTGCTTGGTTTCTTGAGGAGTTGTGTGAATTATATCATGCTGTGGAGGTGGGTCTGAAAACGAATAGTCGTAATTGTTACAAGGAAATGGATTCCTTGTTTGACAATCCGAACTAGAGTGTGGACCTCCACAGTAATCACAACAGTAATACTGATGTGGCTGTGGGTTGTATGTGCTAGAATTACAATCGTTACCAGGAAACTGCTCATAGACAAGCGTGTTTCCTGATTGACAATCATAACTGTAGTGTGAACCACCACAGTACTCACAACAGTAAAACTGCTGAGACTGATGGTGTGGTAACTGATGGAATGAATCAGTCGTGTCATGGTAGGAATAAGGATTCTGGTTATAGACAGACCCGTTTCCGGACTCTACCATGCCACAACTGGGGCAATTGCCACCATTATGAGGATTACCACACCATTGGCAAACCAGAAGGTGTGGGTGAGACATAGAAAGAATCAAATGGTTTGGGAGGGGTAGGGATGAAGAATCAAAGATGTGAGAGGGTAAAGGTGAATATTTTTGTGTTTTTGGAAAGACATTTTGTACAAATGAGATAGAAAATGTTTTTGGGTTTTTGTTTTTATGAAAATATGAACAAGGATGGATAAATGTACAATGGAACGAATTCCAAAGACACTAATCAGAAAAACCGTTTAGAATAGCGCGCACACCTCCCCGGCAACGGCGCCAAAAGTTGATTGAGGTGAAAGCAGTCAACTAAATTCAACCACGGATGTGGTCAAACAAGTAAAACTCCTAAGGCTCAATGCTCCGCGGAAGTATAAGGTTTCCCCGGGTCGTATGTCCCGACGAGGTGTGAATTGTAAACAAACGGTTATTTGATTGGGTGAATCTGGATGGATAAGGGTTTGAGTGAGATTAAACTAAGGAATTTACAACGAAATAGCTTAAACAAGCTATGTGAATAAGACGGGAAGCTAGGAAAAACCAGAAACGATTAAAACCTAAAAACGCGTACGTTACGTTTAAATAAAACGTAAACGTACAAAATAAAAAGTGAAAACGTAAATCTGAAAACACCCAGGGGGTGAAAATGACTTTTTTACAAAGTTAAAATTAAAAGAAACTTTTTAGAAAATTAAAATAAATTTTTACACTAATTAATTATTTAATATTAATTAAAAACTATTTATTACTTATTATTAATATTTAAAATACTTAAATATAATACATTATTAATTAAATACTAAAAATGTGAAAATAAAATTTCTAAAATTGTAAAATGACTAAAAATAAGTTCTAAAATTAAAAATAACTATTTTTGTCTTTTTGTGATTTTTCTATTAATTAATTACTTATTAATTACTAATTATTAATTAAACTATTTTAAATTAAGAAAATTACTAAATGAACAGTAAAAATTCTAAGAAAATTTCTAAAATTACCTTATAACATATAAAAGCTATAAAAAATATAAAAACTTGATTTTACTTAATAAAAACTAATAATGCTATTTTAAACTATTTATTAATTAATAATTAATAAAACTAAAATTAATTCTAATTAATACTAAATGACCAAATAAAAATCTGAAAAATTTATTATAAATACTTTAATATATGAGGAATTTAATAAAAATATAAAAAAGCTAAGTACTTAATTAAAATTTAAAAATGAAAATTAAAATTAAATTACATTAAATAGAAACTATCACTTGATTTTAAGTTGGTTTTTCTTGCTTTTTCTTTTATAAAACTATTTTACATCTAAAAACAGTGAACTTTTACAAAAACAAACTTTTTAGAAATCAAAAATAAGCTGATATGAGAGCAAATAAGCCAACAGTTGACTTAGTTTGACCAAAAGGCAAAATGGGCTAAAATGAGATCAAGTGGGACCCACACTGATTAATCTAGGTCCAAATAAGTTAAACTAACTTGAATAAGCTAGAAAAAGCAAAGATGGGCCTCAGATTAAGCAATAAGCTACAAAATAAGCACTTGGAATTGTTTTGCAACTGAAAAGTGGGACAGATTAGAAGCTTTGGTTTAGGTGGGGTCCACAGGCTTTGAGGTCAAACCAAGGGTCAATTGAGGGACCCTGGTAGGAGGGGGGTTGCTAGGAACCAAGGTGGGACCATGGGACTCCCTGAAATGGGTGGAAACCACCACCAAAGTGGTGGTGGTGGTGATGAGCTGCTGATGCAGGGGAGTGATGCCCCCTGCAAGTGTTTTCCAAGGGCAATTTTGTCCAAAAAGAAAATTCTTAAAAATACAAAAACTGTGGAAATCTAAAGTGGAGATGGTAGAGAACCAATAGAAACAAGTTTCACTCAATCAAACCAAACACAAAATTCTAAACAATTGTTGGAACTTTTGTAAAAATCTGGAGTGTGCTATTTGACTTTTTCCAAAAACTTGTTACATTGACTTTTGTGAACTTTGTATGATCAAATCTGACCTAACATGTAATAAGAAGCTGTTATGAGTCCTAATTAAGTTACTTTAAACACTTGAAAAGAGATTTGATGGGTTTATGATCTTAATTACCACCACAGTTAACTGTGGTGGTGGTTTACTTGTGATTTTGACTTTGTGCTTGTTAACTACCAAAATTAAGAGTTTAGTAATCTATCTTGACCTAAAGAAACATGTAGCAAACCAGAACTACCCAAGAAACTAACCAAGGCTCAGCAATGTACACTGAGCCAAACACCCCTTAATATGTTACTAGCTTTGGATTTAAGTAGGTACAATGCCAATTCACACAATGCAAACACAAACAGATGATCAATAAGCTATACTAAGATTAAATAAGCACAACTCAACCAGAAACAAGTACTAAATAAGAACTAGAATAAGCAATGAACACAAAACAATATCTAAGCTGAGATTTTAAGTAAGATGAGACAAAGAGAATTCTGACCTCAGGACAAAGATATGAAGCTTATTAGAGCTCAGTTACTACTAACTAAAACTTATTCAACCCACAAACTCCATTACTGAATCAGCTAAACCATAATACATCCCATGTTGACTTTCATTGACTAATAAGAAATCCTTGAGCAAATCACTGAACATGAATCCTTTACACTTACCAATAGCTATACAAAGCTATTTTGAGCTTGAATAACCATACATGATCACTAATTAACAACTTCCCACAACATTAAGCTTAAATGAAATTTTCACTAATAAATGGTAAAATCTGAATTTCACAATAAAACTAGGAATTAGTATTAAATAAACTTGTTATTACATTAAAAACATGGATTATAGTTTGCTTAAACTGAATTTTACACCTGGAAAGGAAGAAATAAAATAAACGACACACTAAATTAAACTACTAACTATTCTAATCTCACTACTTGCCCATTCTTTCTTCTTTTTCACTTTTATAGACCCTGGGATGTTGTATTGACTTTCCCACACCTGTGTGAGCCGTTGGATTAGCTCCAATTCATCTCATCCTTTGAATTCTGTTTTGGCGGGAAAAAATGGGATGGGCAGATTGGGTGTATCTGGTGGGGGTAATAAATGAGGAGGGGGAAGGTGAGGTGTGGTTGAGTGTTTGGTGATAGCATTAATGACAGTTGGTGAGGTAGCATGGAGGGGGGGGGGGGGAAACATGAACCTGGTAATTAGGGGGGTGTTTAGAGGTTAGGGATGGGTCAACGCATGGTTTGACCGGGTTTAAATAAAAACGGGGGTTTATTTATTTTAGGGGTGGGCTGGATTTTGGTTAGTGGGCTGTGGGGGTGTTGTGGGCTTGGATCAGGTTTAGGTATTAGGGTGGTGTTTGTTTGGTTAGCTTATTTTGTAGAAAAACCACAAGGACCAATGTTGTAATATTTAAAAACCAAGGGACTGAAAATGTAAAATTCCCAAAGTTATCACAAGGGCCTTAATTGACAAGTTTGAAAATTATAAAAACCAAAATTATAATTTTCCAAAATTTAAACCCCGAGGACTAAAATTGACATTTTCCAAAAGTTTAGGGGTTAAACTTGTCATTTTGTAAAAACTTTTATCCAAGGATCATTTTTGACACATTTTTAATCTTCCAAGGACAAAATTTGATTTTTCATTCAAAAATATCCCACCAGGGACCTTTTCTGCCAAAATTTGAAACTCCAGGGACCAAAAGTGTAAATTTCCAAAACTTTCCAATTTTTCACCAAAGGACTAAATATGACAACTTATGATTTCAAAAGGACCTTTGGTGATAATTTTCTATATTTTGAATATCCAGGGACTAGTTTTGTAATTTTATGAAAGTTGAGGGACTGAAACTGCCAATTTTGCAAACTTTGTGCGTTTTTCGTTTGTTTTTACTCGTTTTGCATCTAAAACATATAAAACATAATTTTGAAATATTTTCAGTATTTTGATGCATTACTGAGTGTTTTTGTATGTTTTGCAGTTCAGATTAGACCAAAAATGATGAGTGTTTGAGCACTCATCAAAGATTATCAGAACTGGAAGTGTCACAAATATTTGTAGAGATTTTGAAGATGTTATTAGATCTTGTGATAGAGAAGATCTGGATACTTTGTGGAAAATAGTTCAAAATCAATCTAAGAAGGAAGAACTTGTTGATGTCAAAGCTAAGGAATTATGGGTTCACTTCAGAAGACTATATGAACCTGACCCAAGTGATAGATATTGGAGATTTGAAGCTCATGATCAAAGAACTTTGTGGAAATTCTATGATTCAAGTTTTGTGCATCATGTTTCTACTCAAGATGGAGTTGATGTCTTTATGTTGGTTGAGAAAGAATATCCATTAAGAGCTGGAGTATTGGATGTAATGAGAACTGTGAAGCTTAGGTGTTGGGAAAGAACTGAAGTCATAGATGATTTGCTGCAAAGGATATATGATCAAAGTGTAAGAGCTGATAAAAGATTAAGAAAAACAAGATAAGTGTTTGGAAGAATTCCCATATCCTGAGGTTTATTGTATACTTGAAGAAACTTATTGATTTACTAATAAATCATAAGTTTAGGGGAGGATTGTTGGGAATTATTCTATCAGTTACCACGGCTAGTGAAGAAGTTACAACTGCAAGAAGATTGTACTTGCAGTGGAAACTCATTACCACTGCAAGAACAAATATTACCACTGCTCACTTGTTAGCTGTTAGAGAAACGCGTATTGATAAACATAGAAAAGATTTTGTGTATATCTTATTCTATTAGTATTATACTTATCTTGTACAAGAGGACTCCTTGTTCTATAAAAGGAGATCCTAGATGATTACTTAGATATACGTTTTCTAGAGCTTCAAGTTGTAAAACCTAGTGATATCATAGATCACTCGTATTATTATCTTTAATAATATTGGAGCTTAAAGTTTGTTTATACATTGTTCTTGTTCATATACAAACTGTCATACACACAAACAATCTTCTAAGTGCTATTGAGTAGATTCCGCATACTTGATAGTATTACTCAAAGTATCAATATTAACACAAGTTCAAGGTGTACACGATCCAACAAGTTTTGTAAAGATAATGGGATTATACAACAAACTTCTTGCTCTTATACTCCTCAACAAAATGGAATAGCTGAGAGAAAACATAGACATTTACTCAATGTTTCTAGAGCCCTCATGTTTCAGGGGGGGATTCCTTTAAACATGTGGACTGAGTGTGTTCTAACTGCTGTTTACCTGATTAACAGGTTACCCAGTTCTGTCTTATCTGGAAAATCACCTTATGAAATCATGTATAACATTGAACCAAACATCTCTCATTTAAAAGTTTTTGGATGTCTTTGTTTTGCTACTGTGCTAAATAATTATGATAAGTTCTCATCTAGGTCTGAAAAATCTGTTTTCATTGGTTATTCTTTTGAGAAAAAAGGGTATAAATTGATTAGTCTTGAAAGTAAGAAAATTTTGTTTTCAAGAGATGTTACATTTTATGAAACAATATTTCCCTTCAAAAATAAATTTGAAAATAAAGATTTTGAGTTTCATTTTCAAAACACAGACAGTTTAAACTTTTTTAATCATTTTCTAGATGATGAACATTTGTCAGATGAACCCTATGATGAAAAGAGAGATAAGAAACCTAAGAAAAGTGAGGACATAGACCCTTTATCATTGAGAGGTACTGAAAATACTGGTTTCACTAAAAAGGGTGAGGAGGTGCATCCTAGTGAATCAGCAGAAGCAGCCAATGATGAAGAGAAAAATGTTACACTTGAGGAAAATGTAAACCAGTCTGAGGGTGATGACAGTTATTATAATGAGTTTAATAATTTGTTCAAAGAACCTGTAGTTGTGACACCTAGTAAACAGAGCAATCTTAGAACATATGTTAGAAGGTCTGATAGGAAAACTCAGATGCCTGTTAAACTTAGTGATTATGAAGTTGATACTAAAGTGAAGTATAATATAGACAAACATGTCAATTATTCTAAGTTGAGTACTGAAAACTATAACTTCTCAACAAGTTTGAATAAAATAAGAGAGCCAAAGACCTATAAAGAGGCTGCTACTAATCCTAAATGGATTGAAGCTATGAATCTTGAAGTAGAAGCTCTTAATAGGAATGAAACTTGGGATGAAATCACTGAACTTCCAGTTGGCAGAAAAGCTATTGGAGGCTGCTACTAATCCTAAATGGATTGAAGCTATGAATCTTGAAGTAGAAGCTCTTAATAGGAATGAAACTTGGGATGAAATCACTGAACTTCCAGTTGGCAGAAAAGCTATTGGAGGTAAATGGGTGTTCAAAATTAAATATAAATCTAATGGTGAGATTGAGAGATACAAGGCAAGATGGGTTGCCAAAGGTTATAATCAGATAGAAGGTGTGGATTATGATGAGACTTTTTCACCTGTTGTGAAAATTGTTACTGTGAGGAGTTTGTTGTCTGTTGCTGTGCAACATGGTTGGTCTGTTTTTCAAATGGATGTTAATAATGCTTTCTTATATGGTGAACTTGATGAGGATGTTTATATGTGTTTGCCTGAGGGATATTGTGATGTTAATTATACAAAGGTGTGCAAATTGAAAAAGTCTTTATATGGTTTAAAACAGGCACCAAGGAAATGGAATGAGAAGTTAACTTCAGTTCTAATTGAAAATGGTTTTGAACAAAGTAAAAATGATTTTTCATTGTTTATTAAAAATAAAAATGGAATTTTTATTGCTTTACTTGTGTATGTGGATGACATTGTCATCACTGGTAACAATGTTCAAGCTATTAATGAAGTTAAAGCATTTATGGGTTCAAAGTTCTTAATTAAAGATTTAGGAAAGCTGAAATACTTTTTGGGTATTGAAGTTCTTAACTCTAATGGGAACATGTTTTTAACTCAAAGAAAATACTGCTTAGAACTGTTAGCAGAGTTTGGTATGTTAGCCTGCAAACATTGTGATACACCTATAGAGACCAAGGAATGTTCTACTAAGCCTGATCAGGTCATTGTTGATGAACCTTTAACAGGTATCACAAATTATCAGAAATTAGTAGGTAAACTTATTTACCTTACTCATACAAGACCTGATATCAGTTATGCAGTTCATGTTCTAAGTCAGTATATGCATGCACCTATGCAGTCACATCTTAAGTTAGCATTTAGAGTACTTAGGTACTTGAAAAATGCACCTGGGCAAGGTATTTCCTTTCATAAAGGAAATAACTTAGACATAAATGTGTTTGTTGATTCAGATTGGGCAAAGTGTAAAGTTACTAGAAAATCAGTAACTGGATATTGTGTTTTTCTGGGTAAAAGTCTTGTATCTTGGAAAAGTAAAAAGCAATCTATGCTCTCTAAATCTTCTGCTGAAGCAGAGTATAGAGCAATGAATTCTGTTACTTGTGAAGTCATTTGGATTCAAAAAATTCTGGCTGAAATGAATATTAAAACATCTCTCCCCATTCCATTACACTGTGATAATAGTTCTGCTATTCAAATTGCAGCAAATCCTGTTTTCCATGAGAAAACAAAACATTTTGAGATTGAGTTATTTTTCTTAAGAGAAAAAGTTGCTGCAGGTGTGGTTAAAACTGTGAAGGTTAAATCTGTTGATAATTTGGCTGACATTTTTACTAAGGGCTTAAGTGCTCAGGAACATAAAAAGTTTTGTGATGGTCTTGGATTGTATGATATGTACAAGGCTGAGATTAAGGGGGAATGTTCAAAAGGTTAATCTAAGCCTTGTTGACTTTGATTTATATGCAGTCAAGTACAGGGACTTTGTGGTAATTATTATATACTTGTTTTGTAGTATTTCTCTTGTTTGTGTATGTGCAGGGACTAGTTGTGCAGGTTAGCTAAAGTTGGAGGACTTAAGTTGACAACTGGAGGAAGTACTATTGAAGCAACTATATAAGCTTAAGTTATAGATTAGGGTTTTGATATTTATTTTTATCTCTCTGTGTTTATGCTCTCTAAGTTAAGAACTCATTGTGATCGTTTCATTGTTCCTTCTTTCTTTCTGTGTAATTGTTGAACTCAAAACCAGTAATCACATTTGAAGTGATTGACTGATGTTGTGAATAAAATAAGTGGGGAGGTTGGTTGAATTCATAAACAAGCTGTTTTATTGATCTTTGTATGCTTTTCCACACATAAGATTAACTCAGGTCCAAACTCACCATATACATAGTTTTGAAGCCTCTGAATCATAGAATAAAAAGATTGTTAGTATTCAAGTTAATTCTACTAAAAAGATGGAAGTGATGTTCACTAAAAAGAGTCTTTACCTCCTCAAAAAGAAGTGTCATTTTTGGCTGCGATGTAGCCTGCAAGAAAATATATCACCATTTAGCAAACGCCAAACATAAAGAAAGCTATGATATATAAGCCTTATGAAACTTGGTGTAATTTACCAACAATCACGTTATGGCTTGTATCTCTATTAGCTTAAGACGCTTTAATTAACAAATCACAGAGATATTTAGGTGACTGAAATTACCGAAAACCTTGGTAGTCAACTTTACTGGCCGCATTTCCTCACCAAACTTTACTGGCCGCATTGCCTCCAAAGCTACTCCACGAGAATACCCTTCATCACCAGAATCCGATCTAGAAAATATCGATGGCTGTTACTACTAGCAACTAGTCTCACGCACCGGTGGGTGAGTTACAGACGACAGGCTACGATGCCGCATGAAGGGTATTCTGGTGATGAAATTATGAGGTTTTGCAATTCGAGAACCTAGTATTGTCCTGAAACCGAAAAAATATTTAATCATCTTGTAAAAGGATAAGCAATTCAATATAAATCCCAATATCAGCTGGGAACTCACACTGGTCAAAACTATAGTAAAGTAATCTTGTTTCAATCGGTTCCAAGTATTCCTCGTTTTCGTTGAATGTTAACTCAGGTCGATAAAACTTCTGTCCAGTCATGTTAATGCTCCCATCTAGTGTTTCATATATATCCTGTGTACGTGAATGAACAGGAAAATGAGGTCCAAGTCAAAACCAACTGTCCACCAAAATCAAAGAAAACAAGCAAGAAAATCCGAGTAACCAAAATTTTAAGATCTTATCAGGTACTTCGAAATTCAATGTTTTTTTTCTTGGGAAAAAGGGAAATACTCGAAACAGATATCTGACAAAAGTCGGTTACTCTTTAATTATCTTTCTAGAAAATACCAGGATTGACATTATGAGTCAAATATCTGGTGTCTTTCAGGAAACATGGTCACAAATGTCATTTAGCATTATCTAAAAAAGTGTAGAGCAACGTGAAATACCTTGATTATAGCCATAGAAGGCTTCATTTCCAGAGAAAGGGTTTCATCGGGAGGGGTTACAAGTACACTAGAGGACCCAGAACTATATCCCTGCATACCACAAGCCAACCAAACATAGAGGACCCAGAACTATATCCCTGCATACCACAAGCCATCAGGTTACTTGAATGCATACTAGAACTTCGGAAAAATTACATTATCTGAGTTTAAATGTCGTGGTTCATGTTAGGCCGCTTCTCCTTTTCACAAATAGCTTTTTGTTTAGTTTCGTGAAGAGATAAAAAGGTCTATAAGCAACTGGTAAGTACTACTTATCTTTCAAAAGTATATCGGGAACAATCAAGTATGGCTATTTATAGTTGAACCTAAACTCATTATCACTGCTAAGGCGCTAATATGCATGAGTTTTGCTAATGCAATAACATAATTATTTTTAAGATCAAACAAAGGGTCATGTATAATTCGTATGTGTTATGTAGCATGGACAATTTATAACTCGTTGGCATTAAGATAATGGATGTGTTTTATGCTCGATAGGGAAGTAAAGTTCAAACTCTTGAAGATTTGTATTAACAATATTCATGCAATTATTTCATGGTAGCAATGAAAGTTCAGTGGTTTTTCTTCTTGCCTAAATTAAGCTTATTACTCAAAATGGATTGTAAATTAAACCAAACTTGATTATTTTGTAACCAATTATCGCCAAAAGAAATGATATGTGTACCTGACTTCCAGGAACCGAATTGAAATCCCCTACAATGAGCATTGAAGGAGTGCACTTAAACTTTTTAGATCCATTTTCTTGAACTCAGCTACACGTGATAAGAAATATTTCGCCTGTGCAAGCTTCACAGCAGCCAATTCTGGGTTCCTATAAAACAAAATTCAAACTTTTATCATGCATAGTCAACACATCCTAAACAATTATCCATCTCACTGAATTTATAGAACATTAGGATATAAATGGAATCGGTATTAGTTATTACCAGTGAAGATGTGAGTTGGCCACAATGGCATAGTGTTCACAAGGCTCTTTAAACTTGAATGCAACCATGATTCCAACATTATCACGTTTCAACCAGAAATACGGAAGTCTATGGTCCTTTGAATTCCATCCTTGCCCTATGCCAAAATCAAGAAAGATACAACATTATACTTGACAGTCCACAGTCTTAGGAATAAATATAAATTATAAAATAAGTCCCTAGTACCTTTGTTATCAGTATCAAGAGCTTTCCTTATAAGTTCAATACGCGCTGAATCGTATAACTTCATCTAAGTAAGATCATTGTACTCAATTCTGTCCTCCATGACCAACTCCAATCTGGAAGTTAAACAAACAAAAGCGTAAACTGAGTACATGATTACATCTTATATAAACTATATAAAATGTATTCAGTTAATATAAAATTATAAATAGCATACTTGTTGTGCTTGTAGAAGATCTCACATCAGTCTTGTTTCCTCCCATTTCATTTAATGTAGATGCTTGAGTAACCATTCCGCCCTACTTTCTTTTTGTAGAACCTTTTATACTCATCTAATTCCTGATAACAATATATGAATTTTTTCAATACGAAAACCGAGTTGATAAATATAATGTTATTATAAGGTCCTAAGAACGAGTACTGATACTATAAGCATCTAAAACTTAGTGAGTCATTGACTCACTACTTATGACATGAGCCAAGTGAATTTACGAGTTAAACTACTGAGTCGCTTTGTTATAGGTGTAATTTGACTAGACTTGTATGAGTTTAACAAATATATAAAAGATTATAAAGAATACATCGTCTTGTTTTCCTAACTTGGCTAATGAACTCATCAAACTCGGGTGGCTTATAACGGTAGTTAGGGGTGTTTTGTGGAAAACTAGAAGGGGGGGTTGAATAGTTTTACGTCTTTTTCGTTTTGCTTGTTTTGTAAAAGTTAGCTTCTAAGATTAGATAAATGTTTCAAACCTCTTTAATGCACAAGAGTAGATACTAGTTAGTTTATGATTTTAGATAAACACTACTTATGTATAATGTACAATTTAGAGCTCTTTAATACAAAGATATAGATACTAATTTATTTACAATTTCGTATAACCACTACTTATGTATAATATGCAATTTCAAAACACTTAACTACAAAAGTATAAATGCTAGTTTGTTTAGGGTTTTGTATAAACAATGCTTATGTATAATGTTTGGAAAGAATATACAATTTCATATGTTTTATATAAGCATATATATGTATAAGTGTTTAGATATAAATTTATTTACTTGGTTTGTTTTTGTAAGATTAGTTTTATGAATGAATTTTAGTTTGATCTTTATGTGAAATCAACATATGCACAACACTAGCAATTATGACTATGTATGAAATGCAAATAAGTAATTAATCAAAGAGTGAGAGATGGAAAGATCAAACCGAGAGACAAAGGATTTATAGTGGTTCGGCTACAAGGACACCTTCCTTGCCCTACTCCACTCCCCGAGTCACCTACTCGAGAGTTTTCTTCACTAGAACAAAAACCTCCTTTATGGCGGAGAAAGCCTTACACACCAAATAACACACCACAAGATTATCGCACCACAATCACAACTTCAACACAACTTCTTCACACCAATCTTTATCACACCTATCTTCTTCACACCAATCTTCTATACTTCAAACTTCTTCACAACTTTCTACTTCACTCCTAGCTTCTTCACACCTTAATATTTTCTAACTCTTTTTCTTCACGCCACTTGTTTCTTCACACCTTCACTACTAAGTCCTATCCACTACCCAAGACAAGCACAACTTCACAACTTCAAGGCTTCAAGGTCTTCTCAACTTCAAAGCTTCAACTTCTTTATCTTCACAACTATCTTCACTTCAATATACTACCACAACTTGTTTCTTCTATCACTAATCCTATCCACCTATACTTCTTCACAACTAGTACCACTTCACACCTTCAATAAATCTAGATCCTATATCTAAATCTATCTAACCAATGTATATACAATGTTCACAAAGAAATGAATGATATACAAGATGAACAAATCAAACAACTTAGATAGCAAGATGATACTAAGTTGTAATACTCCTAGTCTTGAAAAGTAGAAGTATTCTTCTCTTTGCACTTGAAAGAATGAGGCTTTGGATCACTTGGAAACAAAGGCTTATGAATTATATGATCAAAGGATTTTTAGGATTAAAATGGAGATTTGAATCAGAAAGTTTTAGTGCAAAAAGGTAAGGAAAAAATCCAGGTTTAAGGTAGTATTTATAGGCAAAAGATTTTGACAGAGGAGCGTGGCCGGTCCCCTTAAATCATGGCCGGTCCCCTTAAAATTAAGGGGACCGCCCTTTATAATTAAGGGGGCCGCCCAGCTGAAACGGCCAGAAACTTTGTCTTTTAGTGGGAAAAGTTTATTTGGTGAAAAATTAACTGATTTTGGTTAAATATTTGAAATCATATATTTAGTATGATTAAAACATTTTTCTTTATTACCAAAAGTGTTTTTCAAAAATATATAATAAGTTTATATAATTAAATAAACTTTGTATTAGTTGATTAAATACCCCTTTGATCATAAATTGCACTAAACACTTTGTTTATTCATACCTTAAGTGATTAGTTGGTGAAAGTGATTATTTACTACTAAATATTTGTTTACGTCATAACCTTTGGATTTGATGAGTTTAAGTTTTGTGATTATCAAAACATAGAGATATCGAAAGATATGAATAATGGTTTTAGTCATTTATTTATATCAACAATCTCCCCCTTTTTGATGATTACCAAACCTAAACTTATTAAATCCAAAGGTTAATTTTTAGACAAGTATTTAGTAAGTTTACATTCACTTCTCCCCCTTTTTGTAGAATAAAAAAGGTTAGGCCGAGTAAGCTTCGTGAAAGAAGTTTAAACGGGTAGAAGACTCCCCCTTGATGTATGCTCCCCCTCGTTTGAGGGCACCAAGGGTTCGAGAAAAGGAATTCTTTCAAGAAAAATATTAGAAGCACAAGCATTGCACAAGCAAACACATATAGCATAATATTAACTAATTAATAAGCATGACAAAAGAGAATTAGAAACATATATTAAATCATTCAATAATAGAAAAATGATTATGTCAACCCATAATCATTGTTACAAAGGCCATAAAATTAGAATTCTAAACAAAGTAGAACATCCTATAGTGCCAACAAGGAGTGTCACCAAACTTTCTTGAATCCCAAAATGGTTGAGGAGTTTTATTTGAAAGTGAGAAAACATAAGCATATCAAATGCTTGGTGGTTTAGTGGAGATAAACTTTTGGTTGCATAGGTGTTGGTGAGTTTGTAGAACTTGGAGGTGGTGGATTTGGAGTGGAGTTTGTTGGTTGAGAGTTTTGATGTTGTTCAAGTGATGATGTTTGTTGAGATCTAGTAAGAAGATACTCAATCCAAGTAAAGTGCTCATTCAAAGCAATGGTTTGTTGTTGGAGAAAGATGCAACAAGGGTAATTGTTAACATGCTTCTCAATTTGGTTAATGTTGTGTGGTGATGATGGTGAGCTTGATTGAGGTGGATCCAAATTGCGTTGAGCAAGATGTAATGCTAAAAGAGTGCTAAGCTCATGAGCCTCTTTTAGCTCCTCAACAAACTTCAAGTGTTCGGAGGAAGGTGATGGTGGTGGAGCATGATAGTTGTCTTGGGTGAAGGTTTGAACATGCAACATAGGAGTGGTATGTGAAGTTGTAGGAAGTGGTGGTGGTACTCTAGGTGGTGGAGACATGGTTGAGCTTGGGTAGTCATGAAAACATGATATGGGTGGAAGAGGTTCTTCATGAGTGGATGGTGTTTTTGTTGAATGAGCAATATGTGGAGTATTGATTGAGATATTGGGATTGTTGTTTTGGGATTGAGCATGCTCATCATAAGAAGAAGCATTAATGAGGGCATGAGTGGACGATAGGTTGTGAGATGAGTCATTAGTGAGGGTTTGAGATTTAGTTGTTGGTTGACTTGGAACAACATCACTTGAGTTATGACAAGAATCAAGTTTCCTCCTCCAAACGGGTTTGACGGAGATCCTTGCGGTTCTTGAAATCTTAGGTTTTTGGTTGTTGGGAGATGACATGTTTTGGGTGTGATGGCATTAATGATGGGAAGAGGGTATTTATAGTGTATGAGAAATGTGGTTTAGGAAGGTAAATTTTGAGGGAGAGTATGGGACAAAATGTGTTGGTGAATTTTGGGAAGTATAGGGTGAAATGCGTCAAAAAGTGATAAAGAAAACAGTATCCCTGAGCATCAGATGGCCGGTCCCCTTAAATGGAGGCCGGTCCCCTTAAATTTAAGGGGGCCGCCCATCTGGTGATTCCCAGAATGCCAGAAATGGGTTTTTGGCAAAAAATTTTCAAAAAGGTTGTGTTTTTTTATTTGGATTCAAGTAAGTTCAACTCTTGAGGCAATATAGAGTATACTATTCATGAATGTAGAGAATGTCATAGAAATAATTAGAGTGAACAATTAATTTCTAATAATCATGCTATCAACTAATTTATCAATTAAGTTAGGTAACTAAGGAAGCAATAAAGCAAATTAGTTAGATATGCAACTATATGAAGATGATAATATGTAGGATAGAGTAAACATATTGAAGATTGCTTACAAGTAGCAAGTGGGAAGTGTAATACACTTAAGGTTATAACAAGCTTAGATTATATGTGTATGGATCGAATATGGAAGATTTCTAGTGAGAGAAAGTTAGTGAGAGAAAGTGGATGGGAGCCTTTGTAAAAATGAAAGAAAGATTGAATTGCAAATGAAGGTCCAACCCTCTCCCTTGGGTGGGAGAGGGTATTTATAGTTACAAGCTTACCGCCCTATCAAACGGGCTGTGGACCGGGCTGACAGTGGGTAAGACCCGACCCGACTCCACAAATACTACTCTAAACTAATGAATGCTACGAGCTACACTATGCTATTACAATACTTGGGGTGACCGAGTCTTCAGTGGAATAAACGTATTCCTAACAATCTCCCCCTAAGGGAGGTCACCCCAGAAAATAAGTGCTGAATCCTAGCATTTAATCTTTGCAGATATTTTTGTAGCTCGTAGCATGTTGATTCTTCATAATGAGATCTTTGTGCTTTTGGGCAGCCGACTCTAGATGACTTGATCAATGCGATAGATGGTCTTTGAGAGTTACTTCGAATTCACCATCCAAAAAATGTGAGTCTGAAAGTCATCATAGAGTAATAACCTCTTCATGTGATATGATCATCTTTGTAGTGGCATGCTCACACTTTTCAGGATCATGATCTTCAGCATCAGAGTTATGGAAGCATAAATGAGGCCCAAATAATGATCATGATTTCAAAGGATGTGATGATGAAGTGTGAGCATGTGTTGATGGATCAGCATCTTTTCAGCAATCTACTTTTGCAACCGTCCGAAATTCCTGCAAGTAAACAATTAGCAACAAATCTTCCGGTACTTATAGGTTTGGAATTAGAGATCGTCAACAGCATAGTGTGAAGACTCCTTCTAACCCTCACCAAGACCGTTCCTAATCGAAAACCTACATAGGGCCTTTTAAGATTATACCGTAGTATATCAACGATTAGGTGAGTCGATGGAGATCACTCCACGACTGTAGACCTTTTGTAACCATTGGGATCACTTAGCGTAATCTACAAGGAATTACCTAAGTGACCTGCTTTCAGGGCTGCTTGATGTTGACCCTGGCAGGAGTTTCCATTCAATCATTGGGAGTTACATAAATAACATCCCTCATAAATGTTCTGGCAGATTGCTAAGATCTGCGTAGGACTCATAAGTTTACCACTGGTGTCCTTAATGTTAAACACCCAGGGTAGAAATAGCACGTGTTCCTATGAGATTTTTTTATGTATCTCGAGGCTCTAGACTCAATAAGTGCATTTGGTTTTCCTATGCGGAGATTAGGGAGAGGTCCCCTGCTTCAATATCAACCATCTCTAAGAGATAAGTTGATAGATTACACCGGTTCCCCGTGAGAATGAAACAAGTCCTTTTAAGAGAACTTGAGTGGCTAGAAGGTTTAGTGCAGTGCGTCAATGGGTCCATGACGTCTTGTCTTCAATACCAATGTCGCCTTAGCAACCATCAGTAGATTATGAATTGAACCCGGTTTCTGCCCTAAGGTTGAATAAATGGAGGGCTATTTCTTTTCACCCTTTCTCATTTCATTTCTTTTTCATTCTTCAACCCCTTCTTTCTCCATACTCACATTTCTCCTTTTTTTCATAATCATACCTACGGACTTTCTAGTACTATCTAGATGGTATTGTCCATGGGTAGATCCCTCCGGCTCTGGCGGATCATAGGACGGTTTTCCTAACCTTAGCCACCTTATAACTTCATGACTATCCTATGTTGCCATAAACCAAATCATTGAAAATTTTCTCAATGTGTTTATGATCGAAAACTCAATTTTTTGTTAACACGTTGAGAGTTTTACCATTTTCAAATGCTCCCCCTTAACATTTGCACCGATGTTTTGATAGTAAATTGGCACATGTCGGGAAGAGATGCACTTTGGAATTGACCACCTTTAGTAAACATGAACAGGCATTCGAGACACGCTTACATCACTAGATAAACTAGCTTGAAATTATTACCCGGCCTGATCAAGTTCACAGAAGGATTCTCGAAATGGTACACTCTACTCAGACAAGTCCTCTTCGAGACACGCTTACATCACTGGTTAACCCAGCTTGAAGTTATTACCCGGCCAGGACAAGTCCTTTCGATTGAAGATGGTTTTTGTTTCGTCAATTCATTGGTTAAGACAGAGTCACGATCTCACATGATGCTCGGATCCTTTTTCTCAAATCATTTGCTCCCCCTTAATATGTGCATTGGTATACAAAAGGGTTTAGCACATATAGGAGAGCATACATTTTGAATCAACACCACATTTTAATCAGATTTCCATATTTAAATCACATTTTTCTCCCCCGATCAAAAATTTCAAACCAGTTGAGATTTGTGATCCCAAGTGATTTAAATAAGTTAAAAGGTTTTGGGAGAAAGATGTGTCATGTTTAAGAATTACTGATTTTTGAGATGATACATTTGCGAAGAATGTTATGTGTTAGAAGTGATGAGTTTATAAATGATTTTGAGTTTAACGAGAAACTCATGAAAAATTCATATACTAACACATAACAATCACATGTCGAATACGCCCTTACGCAGAAAGATCTTGTTTTGATGACATATAGTTTTTGAAATCATGCTCCCCCTCAATTGATGACGCATTTTCAATAATCGTATTTTGCACAAAAGATAAATTCTTTTTGCATCGATTGAGTGGTATATTTTAAAACACTGTTTTAAGTGTATTTTGATCTTCAAAAACCATGGTACCACCAAGTTTGGATCAAATACTTTCCCGAAGAATCTTTGAAAGGAAAGTATTTGTTTGATAAAGAAGACTTCTCTTCTTTTTCAAGAAATGATGCACTTAAGCGTACATCAGATCGGAAAGGCACGAATATAAAGTAATTCATGCCTTTGTTAGGAATAGACGTCTTTTTGGCGACGAACTTTCCCCAGTATGACGACCGGGTTGCTATCTGAAGTAATAGCAAACCATATTGAAGACCGGGTTACAGCCTAAAGTGACTGTAAGCCATATTGAAGACATTTGGGGAGCGACATGTTTTAGAAAACATTATTAAAAACATAAAAGAACTCTTGCTCAAGCATATGTATGACTCCGTGTCATTGTTGAATGACCATTCTAGAGACGTACATAATATTGATTACACAAGAGACATGTCGCGAGAAGAATCTTTTTGAAAATTTTTGAGGTTTTTCAAAGGTTTTTTTTTTTTTTTTTTTTTTTTTTTTTTTTAATATATACAAGGATATGTGAAGCACCTCCTTTACTCCTCCTGTTCTTCCTGAAGACCTGATAGAGCTTCTGGCGTGAGACTCTTCATTCCCAATCGAGGAAGAATGAATTCAAAACGTTGTGGAAAGTGCTTTGGTGAAGATGTCAGCCAGTTGGAACTCGGTCCTAACGAAGTACAGTTCCACAATTCCCTTCTCAACTTGCTCCCTGATGAAGTGATGTCGAATGTCAATGTGTTTCGTTCTGGAGTGTTGGACATTGTTGCAGCAGAGAGCAATTGCACTTCGGTTGTCACAATACATGGGGACTTTGTTGTAGGAGAAACCATAGTCTGATAGTTGTGATCTCATCCATAAAATTTGGGCACAGCATGAAGACATAGCAATGTACTCCGCCTCAGTAGAAGAGATGGAAGTACACATTTGTCTCTTTGAAGACCAACTAACCAACTTATCCCCCAGGAATTGAGCAGCTCTTGACGTGCTTCGACGGGTATCTTTACACCCAGCATGATCGACATCTGAGTAAGCTGTGAGTGCCATAGCAGTGTTCTTGGGATACCATAGACCCAAGTGGACTGTTCCTTTAAGATACCGAAAGACCCTCTTAACTGCTTCTAGGTGCTTATTGGTTGGTTTAGATTGATACCGAGCACACATACATACTGCAAAGAGGAGATATGGTCGGCTGGCGGTGATATACATCAAGGAACCAATCATGCTTCGATACTTGGTTTGGTCAACAGGAGTACCGATACTGTCTTCATCAAGTTTTGATCTTTCTATCATGGGAGTATCAACAGAGTCACATGATTCATATCCAAATTTCTTCAAAATTTCATAAGCATATTTGGATTGATTGATGAAGATTCCATTTGGGTTTTGAGAGACTTGTAGACCCAAAAAGAATGACATTTGACCCATCATGGACATATGAAATTGAGAGCTCATCTCTTGTGAAAAACGATCACACTCCTGAGGATCAGATGAGGCAAATATGATGTCATCAACGTATATTTGAACATGCAGGTAGTTTTTGCCTGTTTTCCTGGTGAAGAGTGTAGGATCGACAACTCCCTTGGTGAACTTGTTAGCTAGAAGAAACTTAGACAGAGTGTCATACCATGCTCTAGGAGCTTGCTTAAGTCCATAGAGAGCTTTCTTCAAGCGATACACATGGTTAGGACGTTCGGGATCCACGAATCCTTCGGGTTGGCTAACATACACCTCCTCTCTAAGATTGCCATTTAAGAAAGCCGTCTTCACGTCCATTTGATATACTACCATATTCTGACTGGCAGCATTAGCAAGAAATATCCTTATAGCTTCTATTCTAGCAACAGGAGCGAAGGATTCTTCAAAGTCTATTCCTTCTTCTTGTCGGTATCCTTTTGCTACAAGTCTCGCCTTATTCTTCAAGACATCTCCATGCTCGTCAAGCTTGACTTTGAATATCCATTTGAGAGCAATGATCATAGCACATTCTGGAGGAGGTACTAATTCCCATACCTCAAGTCAACCAAACTCGGGAATCTCATCTACCATAGCAGTAAACCATGAGTTCTTAGCCATTGCTTCTTTGAAGTCTTTGGGTTCGACTCTAGAGAGGACGGAGTTGAAGAAGCACCATAAGGCATCTGTAGCTAATTGCTTACGGGTTGAGACTGGACGTGAAGGATTTCCAATGATGTTGTCGATCGGGTGATCATTTGTCCATTTTCTGAGATGCTCATGTGGTTGAGGGTAGTGAGCTGAGGTTGCTGTGTAGGTTTCTTCTGAGGATGTAGTATCATCAGAGGATTTAGGAGCAAATACATTTACAAACGGTTCGTCTTCAGGAGGAGCGAAAGGATTTACTTCAGAAGTGTTATTTACAGAGGCTACTTGTTGTGCAGATGAAGATTGACTATTAGCAGTAGTGACTGAATGACTGATGGTTGAAGCTTCTGGGCCCAGTGATATAGACATGGATGGCCCTGCCTCATGATGTGGTGCATTACCTCCACCAGCAGGTAGTGGAATGACGGGAGCTTCAGGAGCCGCCAAGTTTTGAGGCTCAAAATATTCATCAAACATAGGGTCAAACAATTTCATCCAATCTTCACTTGAAGGAGGTACAAACGAAGTAGCTGAAATGGGACTCTGTACAATCCTGGAGCTAATGGGTCCAGGAGATATAAGATTTGATCCGGGTCCTGAACTTGAGTGTCCAGGAGCCTGTTGCTCGGTCAGCTCATCGAAAGTGACGTGGATGGTTTCCATAATGTCTCTGGTACGCTTGTTGTAGATTCGGTATCCCCTTCTTTCTGCAGCATACCCCACGAAAAAACCAATGTCAGCCTTGGCCTTGAGTTTCCCCAGATCTTCACTGTCATTTGTTGGATAGCACAGAGCACGGAATACCCGTAGAAATGACAGGTCTGGTTTTCTGCCATGAACCAGTTCATATGGGGTCTTGCTGTGAAGAGGGTGTATCAAGGATCTATTCTGTGTATAGCAAGCTGTTGCAATCGCCTCGGCCCAGAGAAACATGGGTGCTTTAGAAAAGATGAGCATAGTCCTAGCGTCTTCAACCAATGTGCGGTTGCGTCTTTCTACAACTCCATTTTGTTGTGGAGTACGTGGAATGCTCTTCTGGTGACTGATGCCGATGCTTTCATAAAACTGATTAAGATGTTTGTTCACAAACTCTGTTCCATTGTCAGTGCGAACGAACCTAACAGTCTTGTTGAGTCGAACTTGCAATTGCTTGATGAGCTTGATGATGATCTCTGGAGTTTCATCCTTTGATCGTAGAAACTTTACCCACGTGAAGCGAGAGAAGTCATCAACAATAACAAGCACATATTTCTTTCCATTGATACTTTAAACCCTCATTGGTCCACAAAGATCCATGTGAAGGGTATGTAGAACTTCCATGATGGAGTTGATGGTTTTGGGTTTGTGGGTGTGTTTCTTGCTCTTACCCATTTGACATGCAGAGCAAAGATGATCCTTTTCATACTTGAGTCTTGGCAGGCCTCGAACAAGGTCCTTTCGAGTGAGTTCATTGATGGTACCGAAATTTAAGTGATTCAAACGACGGTGCCACAACCATGATTTGTTCTTGGAAGCCCTTGAGAGTAGGCAAATGGGAGAGGACCGCATCATGTCTTCAATTGAGATGGTATAAAGATTGGTGCCTCGACTTCCTTTAAGCAGTTCAACACCATCTAATTCTCTAACATAACATGTGTGTTTTCTGAAGGCAACTTCAAGATCTGAATCACAGAATTGGCCCACAGAGAAAAGATTGTGTCCAAGACCCTCCACGTAGTAGACTCTAGATATCACACTGTCCCCAAAAACATAATCACCATAACCCATTATTTTGCCAAAATGGTCATTCCCGAATCTAACCGTACCAATAAACCTTTCCACGAAATTCTTGAGCCGCGAGCAGTCTCCGGTCATATGTTTTGAGCAGCCTGAGTCCAAATACCAGAGGACGATTTGTACGACCTGCATTTAAAACCAGACGAGGGTGGATAACTGACAAAGCTGGAGCCCCGCAAGCCATTGGGGTCCGTTAGGTTAGCACATGCAAATACAGGATTATCATAAGTCACAGATATGCCGTTGGTATCCGTATTAAGTGATGCACTAGACCTAGAAATGGATCTACGTGCTTCTAACGGGAATGTTCTACCAGTGGGTATCCATTTCTTAATTGGCACTATCTTGGAGTTAGTGAGCCTAGTTAAAGGGCACTTTTCTCCTAGAGAGAACTTCCTACCAGTAGGCCTCCATTGATATCCAATATTTGTAAACACTTTTCCTGTACATTTCCAAACCTGCCTATCATGATTATCATTCAAAACATTCTTAACCGAAGATTGTATAGAAGACTCAAAGAGAGGTACAACACAAACATCATGATTACCAACAGTTAAACATTCATTACATGTTTTACGAATAGCATAAGAATTCGAATCGATTACATCATTGTTTAAACAAATGTTTGAATCAACAAGATTCTTTTCATTCCCCAGATGTTTCTTATTGTTCCTAGATGATTCTTCTACTTTATTCTTAAGTCCACTCTTAGCCGGCAAAGCCCTATCATTCTTTGTATTGCACCTAGGCGGTGGCCCGCTAGCTTTGAGCACACCTTTTACTCCTGTAGAAGCAATGATTGGAACATTAGTAAACTTGGTTGCTGTTTGTTTGTTAGTGATCATGACGTTGGATTGAGGCAAAGTCGGAGGGATATCACTTGCAACATGTTTGTTTCTATCATTGGACTGTTTTGCATATAACCTTTGCAGCACGTTGTCATTCTTGGGGCATGTACTAATAGCATATTCTAGTAATTCCTGAGCTCTATTAGTGAGAAAACATGCATCAATAACTACTTCATCAAGCGGTTTGGTTATCCTATCTTCCTCAACGGTTTCTCTAAGTATGACAAGGCATTCCTTAAGATATCTAAGGTAGTTGCTATGAACTAACTTGTTGTTCCTAAGGGGTAGAGCAACATCCACAGCATCACACGAATATTTCGAACAAACATGAACATTGTTGCTTACATGGTCACATGACTCAACGGGCATTTTCCCTTTCACCATAGTCTTTAGGTTCTCAATTTCGTTTAAAAAAGAAGTGACCCTTTTATTGTTTTGATCACGTGTTGTTTTAATTGACTCAAATAATTCTTTGTATCGTTGTTTAGTATTTGACAATTCGTCACACAGCCACACATTTTCATGTTGTAGATCATTAATGGTGCCATGATTTTGAAACTTTTGAGAATCTAGAGACATTTGGTGATTAGTATTTTCATCCATGTTAGACTTTAATTGTGCAATTTGAGCCCTCAACTTCCGAATCGTGTTTGAGTGAGTTTGAATTGTTTCATCCTTTTTGCCTAATTCAAAACATGTGTCAAAGTCAGGAGCATCCGAGGATGTCTTGGCATTTGAAATTTTAGTGCTTTCTTCTAGATGTTGATATTTTAGTTGCAACTTAAGATAATCAACTTCTAGTTTCGAAAATTTCCTGACCATGTTATCATGGTCATTGTTTTGAATTTTGGTATGTAATCTCAAATTCTCCCCCTCAAGCTCAATCACACGATTCTGAAATAATTGCAATGTGACTGACATCTCATGAAATTGTTTCGTAGATAAGGCAGAATCGGTCACGGTGTAAAATACATCCTGTGCAATGCAGTTAGCAATCAAGTTCTCATTCATGATGAGAATGTTTTTCCTGTCTATTTCACTATATTTGAGATCAATTGCCAATTGTTTACCCTCATTTTCCACCTCATTAAAGGTTTTTTTCATTTCAGTGACATCATTATTAATCGTCTTTTTTAGGCCATCAAATTGTTCTTAGAGAAGTTTGAAAAATGGCATGACTTCAGTTAGATAACATCGTTTTGTTTGCTCAAAACCCCTTTCCCCTTTCGTAATCCCAGTTGGTGTAATTTTCTTTTTACAAGTTAGCTCAAAATCATTAAACAGTTGGCCTAATACATACAAACCAATGAGAGTATTACACTGCGTGGGAAGAGTGAAGGGCACAAGGTGCTTAGGTGTGTTTATGGGATATACAGTGGGGTCAGCAATCCTAAAAACTGTACGTGTGTTACTTATAAGCCTTTCAGCACTCATTTTCTCAATGTCTATATTCCAAAAAACCTTTTCTGGGAGAATTTTCTTTTGGGGAACAAAAATGGCCGAATGATTATCTACAGAATAGTCATAGTGAAACACAATATTGTTAGCAATGCACTGGGGGTCCTTCAAATGCTCTGTGATTTTTTCCCTAGTTCTATCTTCCCACTCATTAATCTCATCATATGATCTCACATCAGGAGGGGCATGGTTAGGTTCAAGCATATTGTTTGCATCATATAACGCTGGTTGAGCACCTATACCATTTCTAAGACATTTGACTTTTGGTTTAGAGGCATCCTTAACACTAAATTCATCTCTAAACCTCCTATGATTGTACATCATTTGAGCAGATTGAACGGTTTGGTTTTGCGTGTACAACTTATCTTCTAATTTGTTTTTCAAGTTTTTGAGTTTTGAGAAATCATTAAGAAGTTTTGCTTCTTTTTCTTTGTGTTCAAATTTGGTAGATGTCAGAACCTTTTGAATCTCCTGTTTTTGTGAAACAGTTTGATCCAATTGTTTTTTCAAAGAAGTTAACTCTTTTCTCAACATTTCTTGTTTGAAGTTATTTTCAGATATGTACGCACGCAATTGATGTTCCATTTTCTGTTCTCGTTCATTAAGCTCAAATTTAGCACGTTGTTCATATAAAGCCACCTGGTCCTTAAGGAGGTTACATCTAGTGATCAAAGAATCATCATGGTTGTATATAGTGTGCTCATGCAGCTCTTGTTCAATGGACGGCATATCCCTTGGTACAACTGTCAGGCCATTGTCAACCATATACCTTTCATATGGGATATTGTTGGTATTTCCCATATCAGTGGTATCTGAATTGTCAATATCCTTGAGTTGTACCGAGTTACATGCCCCCTGTGGAGTGGTGGTATCATTAAGATTGGACAGCGTTGGTACCTCAGAGATAGCAGATGTGATGGAGGAACCAGGCCGTTATGGAGTAGAAGCAACAGCAGACAGATTGGCCATGAAGATTGTCTGTGTGGTAGGTTCGTCATCCACATCAGAGTCGAATGCATCACAATCCTCCACTTGGAATATGTTCGGATCATTGAGTGCCAAATCCTGAACCGGTTGATTATCAACATCAGCATCAAACGTATTCCCATCATCACCAGCCAGAAAGAGTAGTGCTTCTTCATCCAGAGCAGTCCCATTCTCTTGTGCCTGCATTAGCAGCATTTTGTCCTTAAAGTACTCAGAGTTCTGTGGATGCTTCGGTTGAGTGCAGTTTCTAGCAATGTGGCCCAATCCACCACAATTGTAGCACTTTGGCTACCTAGCCTGGACTTGAAGTGCATTACCAACTTTGTACTGCCCATTCCCTCTACCAGCATTCCTTTGATTCACTGTCTGTCTCCCTGGCACATTCTGCACTACAACCCTACCATCTTCAATAATTGCCTGACTTCGAGGGTTTGAAGAGGTTCGGAGTTGGTTGTTGGTTGATGGAAGAACAGCCCGGAATTGTTGAACAAGAAGAGAGACTTGGTTTGATAGGTTGTCAATCATCATGTCGGTGTGAGAGCACTCAGAATCAAGTTGGGTGTTAGAAGTGGATGATGAAGGTGTAGATGATTGACTGAACATTGTAGTAGATCTGGACGAGAGCTGTTGTGGTTGAGATTGTTCTTATGAAGACTGGTTGAGCTGCAGAACATTTGTGATAAATGCAAGTGAATCATTTGCAGCTGGAGGGTTAAGCTTTTCCCTCAATACCCTATCATATGCAGCATGTTTCTCATGTTGTTGCAGGTATGCATAGAGTTGTTCATGATTTGTGTCCCTGAGCCCTTTGTTGAGTTTAACCGCTGTGACAAATCTATCCCATTCCGGTGCCATGTTGTTCACAAATTTTGAGTTAAGCTGGATATTGGGCATTGTCATCTTGATGATTCTCATGTCATTGACTAACTTGTGAAATCTGACGTAGTAGTCAGTGATGCTTTCTCCAGGGTTCATTTTAAAGTGCTCAAATTCATCATATAGCTGAGACTAACGATCTTCTTTTGTTAGTTCAGACCCTGCGAGAAGCATTTTCACATTATCCCAAACAGCTTTGGCATCTATGTTGTAGTTGATGAGTTTGTAGACATCTTTTGGAAGTCCTTGAATTATGATGTTCGAGGCTCTGATGTCAGCATCGTAACGTTTCTTTTCTTCATTTGTCAGCTCATTATAGGTACGAAGTCTGTTAGGACCAACTACAGCTGGAAGTTCATCAGTAGCTTAAATTGTGTCTCTGGTGAAACCAGGGTGAAAAGGTCCTTCATCAATGGACTTCAAGATGTTTTCCCCGTTTTCCTTTCCTAAGCAATAGAGACGAATCCTTTGTGCCCATGATTCATAGTCTGTCCTGTCCAGCATAGGAGGACGTGTATCCGACCCAGCTGCCTGAATGTCATCCGAGGAAGTGCTTGCCATGTTATGAAGGGTACCAAGTATTTTAAACAGAAGTGTATTTCGTGTATTGTTGCAACAAGTCAAATTACAGCCGATCTACAGTGGACCAAGACAAATCGTAGAATAAGACTCACAACGTCAGGTTACTTTAGAAGTAACTAGACAAGTCGTAAGATTAGTCCCACAATGTCAAGTTACTATGGAAATGGTCGTAACAACTTGAGTCGCAATAGTGCACAAGTTTCACAACTGTAGAAAATTTTTAATGAAAATAAACCAACACGCTAATCACACTAGCACAACACTCTATCAAGTCTAACCAACTCGCTAGAATAGACAAATCGCCAAAATACACAACTCGCTGGAGATACTACACAACTCGCTAAAAAGGACCAAGTCGCTACAGGAACGACTCGCTAACTTCACCAACACGCTGTAGTGCACAACACGCTAGTAAATAATCAACTCGCTATTTGGACAACTCGCCGGAAAGAAGCAAATCGCTACCCAGACTCAACTCGCTACCAATCACCAACTCGCTATAAAGATCAAATCGCTGGATACGTCACAACTCGCTACACGTAGTCAACTCGCTACACAGATCACAACTCGCTAGCAAAGGTCATCTCGCTGGACAGTCAACTCTCTGAACTAATAGGACAAAGCTGTCGCTGTCTAGCGATTTGGCACTATATCCAAAAATGGCAAACCGCCAAATCACTATTATCAACTCGCTAATAACAACAGCCAACTCTCTACCATGTATATGCCAACTCGCTAAGATGAAAACCACCTCGAAATCATTATATCTTCCACGAGAGTGATGATATAACCAAACCAAGAGCAACACAAGATGTATATGACCTTTCTAACAAAGAAAGTACAAACAAAACACCAAGAAAAACACTATACTAGATCAAAATGGGAGAAAAACCACTAATATAATTCGAACCATCAAGAACATTTAAACTAAGCCACGAATTTATGTGTACCACTCATCCTAGGATAGAACCATGGCTCTTGATACCAATTGTAATACACTTAAGGTTATAACAAGCTTAGATTATATGTGTATGGATCGAATATGGAAGATTTCTAGTGAGAGAAAGTTAGTAAGAGAAAGTGGATGGGAGCCTTTGTAAAAATGGAAGAAAGATTGAATTGCAAATGAAGGTCCAACCCTCTCCCTTGGGTGGGAGAGGGTATTTATAGTTACAAGCTTACCGCCCTATCAAACGGGCTGTGGACCGGGCTGACAGTGGGTAAGACCCAACCCGACTCCACAAATACTACTCTAAACTAATGAATGCTACGAGCTACACTATGCTATTACAATACTTGGGGTGACCGAGTCTTCAGTGGAATAAACATATTCCTAACAGGAAGATATGATTATATGAACTTCAAGACTTGTTACAAACAAGATCATATGAGCAAACCATGATTCTCATGAAATTGATTTGATTAAATTGTGAATGTCATTTTCACATAAGTGTATGACATATGTGTAATAATCAAACATGTTTTAAACGAAACGTTTTTAGTTTTATTCAACAATGTTTTGAAATAAATATAAGTGTGTATTTTAATATAATAAATTTTGTTTTGTTTCATAACATTAGGGAAGAAAAAAAAATTTCAATTTTGATTTTGATTAAAATAAGGTTATGGTAGCTTATGATTAAGCAAATTGTATGAAGAGTAAAAAAAAATATTTGAAAAATTTTTATTCAAAGAGAGAGGTTTTAAACATGTTGTTTTGATATTGATAACAAGAGATTGCAAGTGAAGAATTTGAAATAGAATCTTATCATACTTCAAGAGAATCAATTAAGCCCATTGTCACATATAATCATCTCTAATGACAACTAAAGATGTGGAATAGAGAAGGTGGATATTAAAGATCTAAATGCAATGAGATAGAGAATAAATCACCAATGGATACAAGATAGACATATGTATATATGCATGTATACAAGACATATTCTAATATTGAGTTACTAGCAAGTCTTAATTATAACACATCTATTAATGCAACTAGTAATATCATATAGCTTAAATGGCAAGTATTCTACTATGGATCATAGAAGATTTTCAACATGAATAAAGACTAAGATAAATGATAATAGACTTAACAACAAGAGGGTTAATTATCCTAATATCATATACGCATATATTGGTATTTATGATCTAAAAGCATGGCAACTTATAAATTAAATCATATTAATATACTAATTAAAGCATACTCTAATATAATGTAATGTAGACAAGTTTTTGAAAAGAAAACTTACCTCAGGTCCAGCTTTTCTTTAAGAGTGGTCATGAGAGCAATAGAAGACGTCTAAAAAGTTTGCCCCAAAGCATGTCGAAGAAGCAAAGTAAAATCCCAATGCAATAAAGATCAAGAAGACTTGATCCGAGAAACATTATCGGTCGCAACAATCATCACAAGTCGGGCAGATTAAGAATGGTAGAACAAGAATCCTTCGCCATGAGGTAGTAACGAACACACCATAAAGTCAATGCTCCAAGAGTGAAACACAAACCGCCGAAAATCAAAGATAACCGCCACAATGTCAAAAGTAACACGTGTGTAGAATGTAGAACAGAAAAATGGGAACCAATAGTCATCAAATGAAGGAAAGTGAAGAGGGCGATCTTAAAAGGAAGTAATCCATACGTTCGTAAATTACCTACACACGACAAAGAGCTTGGTACCCAGATTCTTATGGGTCTGAGATGGTTAGTTGACAACATCCATTGCATTAAAATGCACATGAAGAGGATGTCGTCGAGAAGTACAAGAATTCATTATTTGTTTGTTTTAACAAACAAACAATAACTTTCTTGACTAGAGAAATAATCAATGGATGTAAATAATAGTTCTAAATTTCTCCACTAGGTTTAACAAATTTTATTTGTTTTGATGTATTTGTTAAATAATCATCTGCAGTAAATCCTAAGCCGGTTTTATCATAAAATGACTTTTGAATGTTAAGTAGATATTTTAAAGATTTAGAACTATTTTCGAATTTAGCCAATATTTTTGCTTTTTTCCTTTTCCATTTTAATTTCATGTTTGTAGTCTTGACAATTTTTACATTCAAGATCAATTTCAATATTACTTTCAAGTCTAGACATTTTGTCTTCTAAAATTTTTTCATTTTCAAAGTTATTTTCAACGGATGTTGAAGATTCATTTTTAAAAATAGTTTTTGAGTCAATGTTGCAAAAATGTTTGAAGTTGTTTTCCAATTTTGAAAATTCTAATATATATTGATCATAGCAAAAATGTTTGGTTTTGGATTGTACCTTATTTGTAGTTGTACAATCTTCACATGCAGTACGGTGATCAATTCCATTGTTCATGTCGCTCCATGTTTTGTTTGTAATATTGCTTGGATCTTGGAGCATGTGATCCTTGCCGTCACTACTTGTATTTACATTTGTTAGAATATTCACGTATGCCATATTATCATCATCTTCATCGTCCATGTTGCACCATGAATTATTTACACTCTTTCTTCGGATTTGACTCATGTGTTCTTCGTTATTGGTACCTTCAATGACCACATTTGAACTAGTAGTACATGTGTTTATTTCAACTAAATATTTATCTATTAAATTTTCTAGAGTAACTATTTCATGTGCAATATCAAGTTTATCATCTTTGGTTTTACATTTGTCTTGGTGAAACTTTAAAAGGCATTTCCAAACATCATTTGCCGTTTTACATGGAAATAATCTTTCATATTCAAATCTTGGTAGAGTTTTGAGTATAAGTAATTTGGCTTTAGTATTTTTATCAATTTTGGTTTGAAGATTATTATATTGATTTTCAAAATCCATTTTAGTTGGTTTAAGATCACCAATTGAAATGATATGCCAAAGATCAAGATCTATTGATTTCACATAATTTTCAAATTTATTATTCCATTCAAGAAAATGATCATTTTCAAATAATGGTGGTTTTTGCGTAAATTCCCCTTCTAGATATTTTTCGAATTCCATAGATCGTTACAAGTTTTAAAATATGATGAGGCGAAAAATGATCCGTTTTTATGGGGTCATTTAAGCCGGAATTCAAATTTATTTGATCAAATATTGCCCTAAATCGTTCCTTTTGTGATTTTAGGTACTTTGGGAGTGAAATCTGGAAAAGGAAGCAATTCGGACGTTTTTGGAGCATAAAAGTGAAGAAAAGGCCAAAGTCTTAATTTTCCATGCTGGGAACAGTAGGTGACGGCGTCAAGAGTAATTTCCTGACGGCGTCAAGAGCAAAATTCCATGACGACCCAGTACAGATTTGACGGCATCACGAAGGTAGGGCGTCAAGAGCAAAAGTCATGACGGCCTGGAAATGATTTAGTCTTGACGGCGTCAAATGTAGATCAAGGCAGTCCGAGAATAGTTTTAGCAGCGAGGTGACGGCGTCACAAGATTTGTCTTGACGCCGTCAGACCTCTTTTCCTATATATAGTTTTCTAATTTTTCACATTAAAGAGAGAAGTTTTGGGAGAAACCCTAAGTACGATTTTGGTGTAACTTTACAGGTTTTTCAAGGGTTCCAAACCCTTGATACCTTGCATGTGTAATCAAGATAAGTGTTCTTCTAATTCAATCAATATGTCTATGTGTTGGTTGTCTATATCTTGTTCTTGTCTTAATTCCATCATGCTAGGCTAGATCTATCTTGTGTTTGCTTAGATCTAATGAAACCTAGATGTTAATTATGTGTTGATTACTTGTTTATTCTTGTCTTGGATGAATGATTTATATGTTAGGCTTAAGAAAACTGGCAGATCTCCAATTGGTAACATGCTTGAACGTCTTAAGAAACATGAACCGACGCGCACTGGGTCTTTATTGGTTGTATTTAATGCATGAGCCACTGTTTACAATCCCTATAGTTGTGCTGGGCATGGTGTAGGAGGAGATAAGAGCTCATAGAATTGGGGAGTTAAGTGTGCCACCCCATGAATGGTATTAAGGAATACGATCCGTCATCCATGCATTTATAACAAGTAATTAATGTGTAAAAGATGTCTAGGGAGTAGTGAAATCTAAGTAAACGCATTTTCTCCAATTACTGCTCACAACTTTAGTATAAATTAGTTTATTTTCATTTCTAGTATTTTATTTTGATTGCATCTTAGTATTGGGTTAGTTGAATAGCAACTAATTCCGCCCAAATCCTTCAAACCCGAGATTTTAAATTGCTTTCTAAAAAATATAAAAATACAAAAATAATCATCCCTCACCTTTAGAACTAGTATTTAGGCTTTCTAATCCTAGCGACACTATTCCTAAGCTGAACGATCAATCCCCCGGTACTTGTCACTATATTATACTACAACGATCAGGTACACTGCCTGGTGGGGGTTCTAAGCTTCTCGAGATCCCTCGAGAGGTAAAGCCTGTTGCAATTCCCACGCATCAAGTTTTTGGCGCCGCTGCCGGGGAATAGTTATTGTCTAGGTTAGAATTTCTTTTTATTAGGTCTACTTGCTAGATTCCTTTCTAGTAAGATTTTATTTTTATTTTTAGGTTTTCTTTAGTCTATCTTATCTCTTTGTGTCTTTGTTCGTAACCACCCGACATCATGGACAACGGGAACATCTTTGAACCCGTCATCCCACCACAACAAAACCCACCATTAGAACCCCTTAGGCCCCGAACCTTAGGAGAGTATTCCCGACCTAGCCATCAAGGCTACCGAAACACGATTGAGCTCACCGGAGCCAATGTGACCCCTTTGCGATCCGACACCATCCAGTTGGTGCAAAGCGGATGTGCATTCCATGGACTTTGTTTTGAAGATCCAAACCAACATCTTAAGGACTTCCTCAAAACCGTAGATTCCATAGACCTAGATGTTGAAACTAGAGAGACTACCCGTTTACGCCTATTCCGATTCTCTCTACGGGATCAAGCTAGTCAATGGCTTGAGCGTTTACCCGCGGGATCCATCACCACATGGGATGATCTCACCACTCGTTTCCTTGCTCAATTTTTCCCACCGGGGAGAACTACTAAGCTTAGAAATGACATCTTGATGTTCCAACAACGTCAAAATGAATCTCTTTATGAAGCATGGACTCGTTTCAAGGACTTACTCCAAAAAGTCCCTCATCATGGCATAGATCTTTGGCTCCAAGTCCAAATCTTTTATGACCATATCGACATCTCCACGAGGCGAGCCATTGACCAATCGGCCGGTGGTAAGCTACGTGATCTTAGTGCGGAACAATCATGGGAACTCATAGAAGATCTTGCTCTCTATGACAACGAAAGTTGGAATGATCCACGTGACTTGAACAAAACGGTCAAGGCAATATCTTTGCCTTCGAACAATTCTAGCACTCCCGACCGTAGGATCATGGAACTTGAAGGTCGAGTCAAGTCTCTCATGAAATCTTACGAAGCTCCAAAATCCTTAAGCCAAGTAAGCAGAATCGCTTCTACGTGTAAATTATGTAGTGGCCCTCACGAGACTCATAACTGCATGGAGCTTCCAAAACGTGCTTATAACGAATTCACGTCATCACACCTAGGTCAAGGCCCTCGAACTTCTGGCGAGGCCTATGAGGCATGGAAGGATAAACCTAATTTCAAAGGGTACCAAACGCGGAGCGTATCTTTCAATGACTCCTCACCACTCACTTGGTCCGAGCATTTTCCGTCACAAGGCATTCCCAGGCAAATCTGTGAAGATACCCTAAAAAAATTCATTCTATCTCAAGAATTACAGTTGTCTACGCTCGAGGCTAAATTTAAACAACAGCAGGCTGATGTGAACAACAAGATTTGTGATCTGTTAACTGCTATCAAAGAGCATGTTGTTAATAAGCCGATTCACGTTGAAGAGGTAAAGTCTGTTACCATCATGAGTCCACCAACCTCCCCTGTGAAAATAAAAAGCCCTAGCAAGTTATTCAAACATCTATCCCCTAAAGGAAAAGAACCTGTCAACCCCCTAGGACCAACCCATTTCGTAAACACCATCACCACGATATCTGCTTTTACACCCAACTCAACCCAGCAACAAACTAACAAATTTGGTCATATAGCTAAAGATGAGACCTTAAGGGTAGACCATGATTCGGCCAGAAAACCTACCAACTCGTCCGAGCAGTACACCGCACGAGAATCTGGCAAATCGGATGAAGAGAAAGAGAGATCGGAAGAGCATGAGAGAAATCCAACCATTTTGGGTAAATCTATTATAGAAGAACCCGAGAGAAAAATGGATAATGTTACTAGTAGGAGTAGCGATAGGACTAAGGAAGATAACCATAAAGTTTTCAAGATCTCCTGCACCATTAAGGAAAAGCTCCTAACCGATAGTCATATAGATCCTAGCTCCCCAGTCAACCTAATCCCCCTTTAATTATACCATGAGACCTTCCCAAAACGCATTGCGAGCAAAAGGGTAATGAATAATCTATCAATCAGGGTCGGAGAGCTTGTTTACGATACTGACCTCACCGTGGTCGATGATGTAGACCCTCTCACCAATCAAACTTTAACCAACCTTGTTCTTGGGAAGCCATTTATCAATGAATCGGGAGTGATTCTTGATCAGAAAGATGGTAGTGCATTATTCACCAACGGTGTTAAGAAGGTAATTTTTCGGGGGGGTAATGAGGAGGTGTACGAGTATCGTCCTTCCCTTGAGGGGAATATATATGGGTCGAAGGATGGGGAGTCGGAGAAGATAAGACGGCGTAATCCGAATAATCTCAAAATCCCCTGCATGATTGGTCATAAGTACTTCGATAACGTTTACATTAACGTATTCCTGCCAAAGAATTTTATGTCCTTATTCCATTATAACAATATCTGCAGATGGGGGATGATTTACAAGGGAGAGAAAGTGGTTGGTAAGGATCATGAAATCCAGGTGTTTGTAGGAAATATGGCATTTACTATGGAATTTACGATCGTGGACAACATCGAAGACTATGTCGACCCTAGATTATCACAAATTGTTTTTGGAGCGCCATTTTGCGAGATCACTAATCTGATAATTGATGATCGGAACGGTATTATGACCTTCGCTGATGGGGTTAGGAGGGTTTCATACCAAACACCCTACAAGAGAAGAGACCTTAAGGAAATCGATTGTGACGGGCTTGATAAGATAAGCTCCCAACTTATCTTGTACGATGAAGATGTTCGGAGAGGGTGTAAGGACACTTCCGATCTATCGTGTGGATTCTTTAAGGATGTTAGTAAGCTTGGTTCTAAATATCAAAAAGATATCTTCGAGTTCGAAGACCCGAAGTACTTACACTATGAAAGCGATACTAGTTTAGAAGACGACCTAGAGAGTGGAGCCAATGATGGTGTCACGTAGTAACCCATGACCTTGAGTCTAGCTACAAGACTCGTAAATAAAGAAAAGCGCTTCATGGGAGGCAACCCATGTTTTGTGTGATTTTATTTGTTTGTTTGTTATTTGCTTCCGTATGCATGCTTTATTTTTATTGTTGGTAGATCATGTCTCTCAAATTAAAAAGTGGAAATACTTTACTTTGTTGTTTAGCCTAGTCTTAACTCCACCTAAAAGTATTTTTGCAAAAGATAAGTGTAAGGGGAAACCCCAAATATGTTTTTAAGAAACAAACCGATCATGATTCTCCACAATATTAAGTGAACATGTATATTCGTATTTGTCAGAGTCAAATGCTTGTATTGAGTCATAATGAAGTTTTGCAGGATTTTCCAGGAAGTAGGACCAAGTTTTTCCAGAAATTTTCCGGAAACTTAACATAAGAATTTCTGCAAGTCAATTCTGACGGCGTCAGGAGTTTACTCTTGACGGCGTCAAGTGTAAAAATCTGGAAATTTTACCGGTTTTGTTTTTCTAACGGAGTCTTATGGTTTTTGTGAATTATTAAGTTTTATAATCTCCAGGAGATCTGCAAACTTCATTCCACAAGCATTATATCTTATCTTGTTTTCTAGGATTTAGTAACCTATATAGGATGCCGCCGATTTTACGCGAGGTTGTCTTGTCTATGTTGTCAGGTTTTACAGGTTATGTATGACAAGAAGATGATTTATATTCTGGAAGGGAAGCTTTGATTGTTCATTTTCTTGGAGGAAGATTTCACCTGGCCACCTAATTATCCATACCAAGTGAATCAGGGGAGTATTTGATTTCATTCTCTTTACTTTTTCACTTTTACATTCTTTACTTGAACATTGGGGACAATGTTCATCTTAAGTGTAAGGGGAGGGTAAAAAGATGATACCTTACATATGCACTTTCACTTGAGTTTGTTTTGTTTAATGGTAGATGTGTAATAAAACTATGAGAAATACTTGTTAGTGCAATTTTAGCGCCAAATTTAAATTTTTTTACAACATTTAGGAGTGAAATGTTAGCCATAGCAAGCGTCTCATGGATAGGAGATTGTATGAGGAGCACATAACCGTACTTTCAGAAAAATTTTCCACCCAAATATGTGAGGTTCGCCTTTAGATTTGATAGGAAAAGCATTCATTATTAGTGCTTATGAGTGTACCGGTAGCATTTAGATTCTAGAACTTGCGTTAGTGATGCATCCCGAGACCGCTAGTGAGACTACATTCGTGTGGTAGGATTTAATACATGATAAGAGGCATTAGGATCACCCTTGTGTTAAACCCGTATTATAATTACTTGACCATTTAAGTCATATTACTTGGCTAGTTAAGTCAACTAATTTTTCCCACACCTTAGCGTTGTACTCATTTTTAGTACACGAAACCCCTAGTACACCCCTCCGAGCCTATCTTTTCGTTTCTAACTTTAAGCATTTTACTTAAAGTAAGAATTTGTTACACCCCACTTAAATGTACAACCAAATCGCCTTAGCCTTCCGTGTATGCGCTCATTTTTAGTGCATTATTGTTATTTGTTAAACCCTAAGTTAACTTTCTAATTGATTACATGGTTGCTAAGTCGAGTCATATCCTTGTACATATTGTTTTGGGACGATTGGGACTCATGGGTAAGTACTTATTTTATGAAGTAATGGGGAAGAACATCACTTATTACCCCCATATGCACGTTAATCTTAAAAGTGCTCCAAGTGTTTTGATTTTCTTAATTCGAGTCATTAGATTAGTTTAATTGTAAAGTATGTAAAGATTCAAGTGTAAGGGGAATTTTCATTCCCTATGATGTATTATTTTGGATGGTAGGGTAAGAGTATGCAAAAAAAAAAAAAAAAAAAAAAAAAAAAAAAAAAAAAAAAAAAATCGAAAAATCAAAAAAAAAAAATAGAAAAAAGGAAAAAGAGAAAAAACATACGGACTACCATCCCGTTTCATTCTATGTTTATTTTATGTTTTTGTTATTTTTCATTTATTAGCATAAGTCGAGTCTAGTCTTGGCTTAGCAACGCCATATTGTACATGTAATTGACCAAGAGTGTTAACTCGCCACCAGTAAAACTTCCTTTATCCAACAAAACCGTGTATTTCATATCCCTATACCTAACGTTACAACCCTTTAAAAGACCTCTTTGATAGTTTATCCTAGGTGCTTACGCCATGTGGTGGAGGTTTGATCATTTCCCAAGCCTATGGTAATCTATTTTGCTATTACAAGTAGTGAGAGATATCTTCCGTTTCCATATTGTAATTTATACTTTATTATACCCGAGAGATGTGAGTATCTAAACACTATTTGTGAGGTGCTAGTATATGACCTCCGTGCTTGTCTATTGGTGTTTAGTGGAACGATTATTTGTTGTAATTACTTTTATATTAGTGTTAAATGACCCCTAACTTGTATTTTGAGTAGAATAAAAGTGCATTTGCTTGAGGACAAGCAAATCTCAAGTGTAAGGGTATATGATGAGGCGAAAAATGATCCGTTTTTAGGGGGTCATTTAAGCCGGAATTCGAATTTATTTGATCAAATATTTCCCTAAATCGTTCCTTTTGTGATTTTAGGTACTTTGGGAGAGAAATCTGGAAAAGGAAGCAATTCGGACGTTTTTGGAGCATAAAAGTGAAGAAAACGCCAAAGTCTTAATTTTTCATGCTGAGAACAGTAGGTGACGGCGTCAAGAGTAATTTCCTGACGGCGTCAAGAGCAAAATTCCATGACGACCCAGTACAGATTTGACGGAGTCACGAAGGTAGGGCGTAAAGAGCAAAAGTCATGACGGTCTGGAAATGATTTAGTCTTGACGGCGTCAAATGTAGATCAAGGCAGTCCGAGAATAGTTTTGGCGGCGAGGTGACGGCGTCACAAGATTTGTCTTGATGCCGTCAGACCTCTTTTCCTAAATATAGTTTTCTAATTTTTCACATTAAAGATAGAAGTTTTGGGAGAAACCCTAAGTACGATTTTGGTGTAACTTTACAGGTTTTTCAAGGGTTCCAAACCCTTGATACCTTGCATGTGTAATCAAGATAAGTGTTCTTCTAATTCAATCAATATGTCTATGTGTTGGTTGTCTATATCTTGTTCTTGTCTTAATTCCATCATGCTAGGCTAGATCTATCTTGTGTTTGCTTAGATCTAATGAAACCTAGATGTTAATTATGTGTTGATTACTGGTTTATTCTTGTCTTGGATGAATGATTTATATGTTAGGCTTAAGAAAACTGGCAGATCTCCAATTGGTAACATGCTTGAACGTCTTAAGAAATATGAACCGACGCGCACTAGGTCTTTATTGGTTGTATTTAATGCATGAGCCACTGTTTACAATCCCTATAGTTGTGCTGGGCATGGTGTAGGAGGAGATAAGAGCTCATAGAATTGGGGAGTTAAGTGTGCCACCCCATGAATGGTATTAAGGAATACGATCCGTCATCCATGCATTTATAACAAGTAATTAACGTGTAAAAGATGTCTAGGGAGTAGTGAAATCTAAGTAAACACATTTTCTTCAATTACTGCTCACAACTTTAGTATAAATTAGTTTATTTTCATTTCTAGTATTTTATTTTGATTGCATCTTAGTATTGGGTTAGTTGAATAGCAACTAATTCCGCCCAAATCCTTCAAACCCGAGATTTTAAATTGCTTTCTAAAAAATATAAAAATACAAAAATAATCATCCCTCACCTTTAGAACATGTATTTAGGCTTTCTAATCCTAGCGACACTATTCCTAAGCTGAACGATCAATCCCCCGGTACTTGTCACTATACTATACTACAACGATCAGGTACACTGCCTGGTGGGGGTTGTAAGCTTCTCGAGATCCCTCGAGAGGTAAAGCCTGTTACGATTCCCACGCATCAAAATACAATATATTTTAAAGATCTTGCTTGACGTGGCTTCTGATACCAATTGTGGAAAACTAGAAGGGGGGGTAGAATAGTTTTACGTCTTTTTCATTTTACTTGTTTTGTAAAAGTTAGCTTCTAAGATTAGATAAATGTTTCAAACCTCTTTAATGCACAAGAGTAGATACTAGTTAGTTTATGATTTTAGATAAACACTACTTATGTATAATGTACAATTTAGAGCTCTTTAATACAAAGATATAGATACTAATTTATTTACAATTTCGTATAACCACTAGTTATGTATAATATGCAATTTCAAACACTTAACTACAAAAGTATAAATGCTAGTTTGTTTAGGGTTTTGTATAAACAATGCTTATGTATAATGTTTGGAAAGAATATACAATTTCATATGTTTTATATAAGCATATATATGTATAAGTGTTTAGATATAAATTTATGTACTTGGTTTGTTTTTGTAAGATTAGTTTTATTAATGAATTTTAGTTTGATCTTTATGTGAAATCAACATATGCACAACACTAGCAATTATGACTATGTATGAAATGCAAATAAGTAATTAATCAAAGAGTGAGAGATGGAAAGATCAAACCGAGAGACAAAGGATTTATAGTGGTTCGGCTAGAAGGACACCTTCCTTGCCTACTCCACTCCCCGAGTCACCTACTCGAGAGTTTTCTTCACTAGAACAAAAACCTCCTTTATGGCGGAGAAAGCCTTGCACACCAAATAACACACCACAAGATTATCAGACCACAATCACAACTTCTTCACACCAATCTTTATCACACCTATCTTCTTCATACCAATCTTCTATACTTCAAACTTCTTCACAACTTTCTACTTCACTCCTAGCTTCTTCACACCTTAATATTTTCTAACTCTTTTTCTTCACGCCACTTGTTTCTTCACACCTTCACTACTAAGTCCTATCCACTACCCAAGACAAGCACAACTTCACAACTTCAAGGCTTCAAGGTCTTCTCAACTTCAAAGCTTCAACTTCTTTATCTTCACAACTATCTTCACTTCAATATACTACCACAACTTGTTTCTTCTATCACTAATCCTATCCACCTATACTTCTTCACAACTAGTACTACTTCACACCTTCAATAAATCTAGATCCTATATCTAAATCTATCTAACCAATGTATATACAATGTTCACAAAGAAATGAATGATATACAAGATGAACAAATCAAACAACTTAGATAGCAAGATGATACTAAGTTGTAATACTCCTAGTCTTGAAAATTAGAAGTATTCTTCTCTTTGCACTTGAAAGAATGAGGCTTTGGATCACTTGGAAACAAAGGCTTATGAATTATATGATCAAAGGATTTTTAGGATTGAAATGGAGATTTGAATCAGAAAATTTTAATGCAAAAAGGTGAGGAAAAAATCCAGGTTTAAGGTGGTATTTATAGGCAAAAGATTCTGACAGAGGAGCGTGGCCGGTCCCCTTAAATCATGGTCGGTCCCCTTAAAATTAAGGGGACCGCCCTTTATAATTAAGGGGGCCGCCCAGCTGAAACGGCCAAAAACTTTGTCTTTTAGTGGGGAAAATTTATTTGGTGAAAAACTAACTGATTTTGGTTAAATATTTGAAATCATATATTTAGTATGATTAAAACATTTTTCTTTATTACCAAAAGTGTTTTTCAAAAATATATAATAAGTTTATATAATTAAATAAACTTTGTATTAGTTGATTAAATACCCCTTTGATCATAAATTGCACTAAACACTTTGTTTATTCATACCTTAAGTGATTAGTTAGTGAAAGTGATTATTTACTACTAAATACTTGTTTACGTCATAACCATTGGATTTAATGAGTTTTAGTTTTGTGATTATCAAAACATAGAGATATCGAAAGATATGAATAATGGTTTTAATCATTTATTTATATCAACAATCTCCCCCTTTTTGATGATTACAAAACCTAAACTTATTAAATCCAAAGGTTAATTTTTAGACAAGTATTTAGTAAGTTTACATTCACTTCTCCCCCTTTTTGTAGAATCAAAAAGGTTAGGCCGAGTAAGCTTCGTGAAAGAAGTTTAAACGGGTAGAAGACTCCCCCTTGATGTATGCTCCCTCTCGTTTGAGGGCACCAAGGGTTCGAGAAAAGGAATTCTTGCAAGAAAAATATTAGAAGCACAAGCATTGCACAAGCAAACACATATAACATAATATTAACTAATTAATAAGCATGACAAAAGAGAATTAGAAACATATATTAAATCATTCAATAATAGAAGAATGATTATGTCAACCCATAATCATTGTTACAAAGGCCATAAAATTAGAATTCTAAACAAAGTAGAACATCCTATAGTGCCAACAAGGAGTGTCACCAAACTTTCTTGAATCCCAAAATGGTTGAGGAGTTTTATTTGAAAGTGAGAAAACATAAGCATATCAAATGCTTGGTGGTTTAGTGGAGATAAACTTTTGGTTGCATGGGTGTTGGTGAGTTTGTAGAACTTGGAGGTGGTGGATTTGGAGTGGAGTTTGTTGGTTGAGAGTTTTGATGTTGTTCAAGTGATGATGTTTGTTGAGATCTAGTAAGAAGATACTCAATCCAAGTAAAGTGCTCATTCAAAGCAATGGTTTGTTGTTGGAGAAAGATGCAACAAGGGCAATTGTTAACATGCTTCTCAATTTGGTTAATGTTGTGTGGTGATGATGGTGAGCTTGATTGAGGTGGATCCAAATTGCGTTGAGCAAGATGTAATGCTGAAAGAGCACTAAGCTCATGAGTCTCTTTTAGCTCCTCAACAAACTTCAAGTGTTCGAAGGAAGGTGATGGTGGTGGAGCATGATAGTTGTCTTGGGTGAAGGTTTGAACATGCAACATAGGAGTGGTATGTGAAGTTGTTAACATGCTTCTCTATTTGGTTACAAACCACAAAGGGTGACCCAGCGGTAAGAATACCGGCCTTCCAAAGAGGAGGTCAAGGGTTCGAATCCAACGGGGAGAAAATTAATCCCCTTGTGGCCACGGAGGTTCACCTGCGCCGACTCCGGTCTATCCAAAAGGGTAGTCGCCGTGAGATTAGTCGGCTCGCAATGTCGAGTCGGAAACCCATGTTACAAAAAAAATAAAAAAATAAAAGTTGGTTACAATAAATAAGCATTTCAAATAAGCTATAAGATAAACCAAAAATAAATAAACTACTAAAAGGAAAATACAATGTAAAAAAAACTGCTATTACAAAGCATCTACTCTCTCCGTCTCAAAATTATTTTCCCTTATTGACTTTTTCGGTGTTTCTTTCTCAACTTTAACTATAAATATTTTTGTTTGTGTTATATATTTTTTTATAAAAATTATACCAAATGAAAATACATTTAAAACTCAATTCGTTCATATATTTTGTATCAAGTATTAAGTAATATAAACAAAAATATTTAAAGTCAAAGTTAAAAAGTAAAGTCCGAAAAAATGAATAGGGGACAATAATTTTGAGATGAAAGTAGTATTACAAAGCAAAAAAATTAAAGAGTGTGTGAAATTAATGAGAAGGAGTTGATCCGGAGCCCTCTTTAAATAGCCAATGATGAGGCTTCTAGGAGCTTCTTATGATTTGTCGTAGCATGCATTCTTGTCGACAAAGAATAAGGCTTCTCATCCTCGTACTCTAATCCTGACCAAGAGGACACGTGTCGCGTGCTCACTGGCTGAAGACATATTAGTGGCCGAGATTGGGCTGGTGGTGTTGCAGCAAATGGCTTCACGCGCATCCTTTTCTTTATTATTGATATGTAGACCTCACGTGCTTTCATATGATTTTGCTTCTTCATTTTTGTCGTGGAGTGCGAAAGGAGAAAAACAGTCATACGTGGCCTTCATTCTTCTTTTAATAAGTCTACACGTGCCTTTTTCCTGTATTCAATTTGCAAAAGAATCAACTTTATTCCATTTGAGATATCATGTTGATGCACGCAGGGGATTAAATCTCTTTCCATGATCATCTTCATTGTATGCCATTAAAATGAGTAGACAGCAAGTGGCTTTTGGCCATCATTCATTTTTTCAATTGGGCTTCCAATTAAATTAACTTGGGTTATAAATATCATTGGGCCAAGCTTAATATTACTTGAGTTTAATCTTCGAGCTTTTATTGGGCTTCCACTTAAGTTTGATGAATCATTGAGTAAGCTCCAATATATCATTAAACAATCTTTAATATCTTCAAATTAATCACCATTTGCTCCACTTTCGCTCCAATAATTTTTTGGCTCGTACCGTTTGACTCAAAATTTCGTGCTCTTCTTGTGCTCGTTTTGTCGGGTTTTCTTTGACTTTTTGTCCACTTTTTAAAATATCCGTACATGCACAATTACAAACACAAAAACACATATTCTTTGGAAATTTTGGTTAGTTTGTGGTTTATTTAGTCTTATTTTGGACAAGAAAAGGTGAGTGAATAAGCACTCACCAAGCCTCTAAGAACAAATCATGGCTGTGGCATCGTCGTTTGAACCACTTGAACTTCGGTACCATCAATGAACTCACTCGTAAGGATCTTGTTCGAGGCATGCCCAAATCGAAGTATGAAAAGGATCATCTATGTTTCACATGTCAATTGAGCAAGAGCAAAAAACACACTCACAAACCTAAAACCGTCAACACCATTATGGAAGTTCTACACACCCTTCACATGGATCTTTGTGGACCAATGAGAGTTCAAAGTATCAATGGAAATAAATATGTGTTAGTTATTGTTGATGACTACTCTCGCTTCACATGAGTAAAGTTTTTCTGATCAAAGGACGAGACTCCAGAGATCATCATAAGACTCATTAAGCAATTGCAAGTTCGACTCAACAAAACAGTTAGGTTCATTCGCACTGACAATGGAACGGAGTTTGTAAACAAACAACTTACTCAATTTTATGAAAGTATCGGCATTAGTCATCAAAAGAGCGTTCCACGTACTCCTCAACAAAATGGAGTTGTTGAAAGGCGTAACCGCACCCTTGTTGAAGCTGCTAGGACTATGCTCATCTTTTCTAAAGATCCCATGTTCCTTTGGGCAGAAGCTGTTGCAACTGCTTGCTACACACATAATCGATCCTTGATACATCCTCTCCACTGCAACACTCCATATGAACTGGTTCAGGGCAAAAAACCTGACCTTTCGTTTCTACGAGTATTTGGTGCACTGTGCTATCGAACAAATGACAGTGAAGACCTTGGGAAACTCAAAGCCAAAGCCGACATTGGCTTCTTTGTTGGATATGCTCCAGATCTAAAGGGGTACTGAATCTACAACAAACATACCAGAGACATAATGGAAACGATTCATGTAACATTAGATGAGCTGACTGAGCAACAGGCTCCTGGACAAGCAAGTTTTGGACCCGTACCAAACCTTTTGTCCCCTGGACCCATAAGTTCCGGTCTTGTACATAATCCCACTCCCACTACTCCTTTTGTACCTCCTACAAGTGAAGATTGGAAGAAATTATTTGATCCAATGTTTGATGAATACTTTGAACCTCAATATGTGGATGCTTCTGAAGTTCATGTCGTTCCACCTCCAGCTGTTGTAGCAAATGTTCCACTTAATAATGCAGGGCCATCTACATCACTGTCGTTGGATCCAGAAGCCCCACTATTAGTCATTCATTTACAACATCAAATGTTCAACCCTCATCCATACAACGAGGAGCATTAGCTGATAATTCTTTTGAAGTAAATCCTTTCGCTCCGCCTGAAGATGAACCGTTTGAAAACATTTTCGCTCCTGAATCCTCAAATGATGCAACCTCCTCAGAAGAATCAAACACGGCAACCTAAATTCACTATCCTCTACCTCATGAGCATCTTAGAAAATGGATAAATGATCACCCAATTGACAACATCATTGGAAACCCTTCTCGTCCGGTATCAACCCGTAAACAACTTGCCACTGACGCATTGTGGTGCTTCTTCAATTCGATACTCTTTAAAGCTGAGCCCAAGGATTTCAAAGACGCACTGTCTAAAGACTCATGATTTACTGCTATGCAAGAAGAAATTCATGAGTTCGATCGACTTGAAGTCTGGGAATTAGTGCCTCCTCCAGATTGTGCTATGATCATTGCTCTCAAGCGGATATTCAAGGTAAAGCTTGATGAACATGGAGATGTCTTAAAGAACAAGGCAAGGCTTGTTGCCAAAGGATACCGTCATGAAGAAGGAATAGACTTTGAAGAATCCTTCGCACCTGTTGCGAGAATTGAAGCCATAAGAATCTTTCTTGCTAATGCTGCCAGTCAGAATATGGTAGTATATCAAATGGATGTTAAGACAGCATTCTTAAATGGCAATCTAAAGGAAGTGGTGTATGCAGTCAACCTGAAGGATTCGTGGATCCAGAACGCCCTAATCATGTCTATCGTCTGAAGAAGGCTCTTTATGGACTTAAGCAAGCTCCTAGGGCATGGTACGACACATTGTCCAAGTTCCTACTTGCTAACAAGTTCACCAAGGGTGCTGTCGATCCTACACTTTTTACCAGAAAATTAGGCAAAAACTATCTTCATGTTCAAATTTATGTTGATGATATCATATTTGCCTCCTCTGATCCTAAGGAATGTGATCGTTTTGTTGATATAAATAAATGCCTAAAAACGTTATTCATATCTTTCAATATCTCTATGTTTTGATAATCACAAAACGAAAACTCATCAAACCAAAGATAATGACGTAAATAAGTATTTAGTAGTAAATACTCACTTTCACCATCTAATCACTTAAGGTATGAATAAACAATGTGTCTAATGCATTATATGATCAAAGGAATATTTTTATTAATCACTAGATTTCTATAAAATGTCACAAAATATTTTATATCTTTTATAAAACATTTTTGGAATTAAAAGAATATGTTTAATTCATTACAAAAATATGAATTCAAATTTTTAACCAAAAATGGCAAGTCTAATCCAGAAAAAATTTCCTCACAAAAGAACAAAGCTGGGCAACGTTCAGGAGGGCGCCCCCCTTAATTATATAAGGCGGCCCCCTTAATTATATAAGGCGGCCCCCTTAATAATTAAGGGGACCGACCCCTAATTAAGGGGACCGGCACTCTCCTGATTCCCCCCAGCTGTCCCTTTAAATACTGGTTCATTCCACTATTTTTTCTAACCTTTTTGCACTCAAAACTTTCTGATTCAAACCTCCATTTCTATCCTATAAAATCCTTTGATCATATATACATTAATCTTTGTTTCAAAGTGATTCAAGCCTCAACACTCAAGTGCAAAGAGAAGAATACTTCTATTAATTAAGATTAGAAGTATTACAACTTAGTATCATTTTGCTATCTAAGTTGTTTGTTCATTTCATTTTGTTTATCATTTATACTTTGGTGAATAAGGTGTATACATTAGTTGGCTAGATTTAGATATAGAATCTAGAATTGTTGATTGGTTGAAGAGGTACTAGAAGTGAAGAAGTAGAAGAGCATAGAATTAGTGATAGGAGACATAAGAAGTAGTATATCATAGGATTGGTGATAGGAGGTATAAGTAGTAGTGGTTAGTAGTGAAGAAGTTGAAGACTCAAAGTTGAGAAGACATTGAAGACTAGAAGGTGTGGTGACATAGAAGCTTTGAAGCATAGAAGACATATAAGCTTTTATAGTAGTAGTATCTTTGTAGTGGTATATTGTTAGCATTAAAGAAATATATAATGAAGTGATGGTCATTCTAGATTAGGAACTTTGTTATGTGTCGTAGAATATATAATTGAATAGTTAATGGGCTCGTGGATTGGGCTAAGCTAATAGGTTAGTAGTTTATGTAATATTAGCCTTGTATCTTTATGTAATCAACAAGCCCAATCCACTCCATGAACAAGCCCATGGCAAAGCCCATGTGGCTTATGCTAGGAACTATATAAGCCTCAACACACCTCATTTGTGAGTGTGCTTGAGTGTGTGTATGTGTGTGTTTTTCTCTAGTTGAATACAAGCCTCATTTTCATCTTATTCTCTCAACTTATATTCGACATACATATATCTTAAGTCACCATTTTATCTTCATACAAGCTTATATAACTTGATAGAGTTGATATATTAGGTCCTAACAAGTGGTATCAATTGCCAAACAATGTTTTAGGAGTGTGCAAAATTATTTTTTATTGAATCTCAAGAAAATGTCACGTTTTTTTTATCTTAGTTTAAAACCGTAGCATTTTTCTATAAAAGGTTCGATTTTTTACGTGTTTTGTTGTTAAAGTTGTTGTTTTTATTGAAGCTTTAGTGTTTTTAAATAAGTTATACGAAAGATTTCAATCAAAAACGTGAAAAGAGTGATTTTTAGGTGAGTTTTGGTGGAAAAAAGGGTTTAGCGAGTTGCTTCTCGTAAGAGATTTCTTAGTAGCGAGTTGGCAGAAAAGGACAGCGATTTGGATTTTTGTAAAGGACAGTTTTGTCTTATTCATCTAGCGAGTTTCTTTGTCAACGAGTTGAGAAACTAGAGAGTTGAGGTATCTAGCGAGTTGCTTCAGTCAGCGAGTTGAGATACTAGAGAGTTGAGTAACTAGCGAGTTGACAATCTAGAGAGTTGAGTAACTAGCGAGTTGACAATCCAGCGAGTTGAGAAACTAGCGAGTTGATATACCAGCGAGTTGAGAATCCAGCGAGTTGATTAACTAGCGAGTTGCTTCAATTAGCGAGTTGCTAAATCAGTGAGTTGCTTCAGAGATTTGACCTTTTTTCTTCCAAACTTCAAACGACCATAACTTTTGAACCGTAACTCCGTTTTCGATGAATTTGCTGTCAAAACGACCGTGAGAACGAGAAGAAGGACACGTTGAATTATGTAAAGATCATTCAAGCCAAGCTTCGAGGCCCAAATCCACTCCGAACGGAAGTTATTGAGGTTTTAAGGTTTCAGATCAAATTTTTCACCAAAAAAATTGCATCAACTTACACTAAACACTACTCCTAATTCGTTGAATCGATCCAAAATCAACTTTATCTATCTACACTTCGTCAATAGCAACTCAGCAAGACATTCATGCAGCCGGTGCGGAAAACCGACTTCCAATGCTTGAAAAAGGTGGATATCTTCCATGGACAAGCCGCATGCTTCGTTACATCAAAACAAAGCCTGATGGTAAATTAATGATCAACTCCATTACAAATGGTCCATTTAAGCCAAGACAAGTTCAAGTTGAAGGTAATCCAAATACAACACCTCCTACTCTACCATTCGTGCGTGAACAAACAGAAGCAGACTATACGGATGAAGACAAGAAGCAGATCGCCGCTGATGATATGGCAATGCATTTAATCCAACTTGGATTAACACGGGAGATCTTTGCTGCGGTCGACAGCTGTGAAACTGCTTTTGATATGTGGGAACGTGTTAGAAGGATATGTCATGGAATAGAGATTGGACAACAAGACGTTGAGAACAAACTTCTAACTGAATGGGAGAACTTCACATCCACTAAAGGTGAACAGATTGAATCCTACTACACAAGGTTTTGCACTTTAATGAATGAGTTAATCAGAAACAAGTTAACACCACGAACAATTGCAACAAACATCAAATTCATCAATAACCTTCCAGAAGAATGGGGTCGTTATGTTACAATTGTCAACCAAACAAAGGATTTACATAAGGTGAATTATGATCAACTCTATGACTTTCTGAAGCAAAACCAAGCTGAGGCTAATGAAGTAAGGAAAGAAAGATTGGCAAAAAATCATGATCCTCTCTCATTAATTGCTAATACACCAACACCGTTACCAGTGAACACACAACAACCATCATCATCTTCCACTCACAACTACATGCAACCGTCATGCATTCAACAACCAACACCTATCTACCAACAACAATTCTACCCACAACAACAACATGTTATTCCACAACAGCAATACCCACAATTCCAAGAACCATAATTTACTGAAAATGATGAAGCTACTGCAGCCTTGACTCAAGCGTTTGCCTTTCTGACAAAAGCATTCCAAGGACATTATTCTACACCAACAAAAAAACAACCAAAGGATTTCATAGAACACTCGCAACAAGCAGATTGCTCAGCCGAGTTTCAATATGGGCAACGGAGGCCAAATGGTTGGAGTTTATGGGAATCAGCAGGGATATGCTACTGGATTTCATATGGGTAATCAGAATATGCAGAATGCAGGTCAGTATGCAGGGAATCAGTATGGTTAGTATGCAGGGAATCAGATGGGTCAGTTTGTTGGAAATCAGAGGGGTCAGAATGTTGGTAATCAGGCAATGGGTAATCAGAATAGGAATGTTGCAGCTCCAGTTGTTGGGAATCAGGGAAATTTGAATCAGGGTAATCCGGTAAAGTGTTTCAACTGCCAGGGTGTAGGTCATATGGCAAGGAACTGTCCTACTAAGTCGAACAAAAGAGACCCAGCGTACTTGCAGAAAGCACTGCTGTTGGCACAAAAGAATGAGGCAGGGTTTCAGTTGAATGCAGAGGAAAATGATTTTATGGCTCTTATGGATGACATGGAAGATAGAGAGGATATCGATGCGAACTGCATATTCATGGCGAATCTTCAGGAAGCGAAGTATGACATGGATTCTGACACACTTCCTGTTTATGACACCAATGCACCATCTGAGGTATCAAATTTCAACACATGTCACAATAATGATATATTTGATATGTCTCCTCATGAGGAACAACATTCTGAGAAGCTAGCACCCAATTATGATAAATATCTGGACACGCCAAGTAGTAGCAATACTCCTTCAGCAACTCCAGATGTGAATCATAATGGAGGCTTCGTTTCACAGCATGCTGAGAATGATGAGGAAACACGTGCTTTGTTTGAATCATTATTGAATAATTGTCGTATTGAAATTGAAAATGTGAAAAAGGTCAATCGTGATGTTAAGGCCGCGAATGTAAAATTGACCACTGAGCTTGAGAGTTACAAGGAAAACGTTAAAGCTTTTGAGTTTCATAACAAAAGATTGTCTGAATTAGAAACTGGTTATCAAAATTCCGTTTCAAGGGAAAAACTTTCGCAAATCAAGTTTGATACACTTGATGTTAATTCTTTCAAGAAGATAAAAGCTTTAACCACGGAAATTTCTGATTTGCAAAAGCAACTCTCAAAACAAAAATTAACTTATTCCAATCTTGAAAAAGAAAGGGATGAGTTGAAAAAGGAATTTGCAAAGAAAGAAGCAAACTTTTGGAAAAAATTGTAGAGTCAGAACACATGATTGCACATTTAGAAGAATTAGTGATTAAGTCGGGTCAGTCAAGTCAAACAATGAAAATGATTTCAAATCAAACTAATCCGATTTACCATACGAAACATAAAATGGCTCTTGGTAACAAAACTCCTTGTAATCTCAAGAAAGCTCAGCAAGAACAGAATGTTTTGTATAATGGTAATGTGATTTACACCAAACATGATCCTCCCGTCGTTCGGGATTCTGTGCAAACGATGGAACTTGTCGAAGAGAGCATAAATAAAATGAAACAAAAGGATTTGAAACCCATTGATTACAACAAATTGAACAAACTTTCAGGAATTACTTTTGTTCCACAAACAGATCCATCTGTGTTTTCCATAAAACGACCATTCGCGAAATTCTTGTCTAAAAAGAAAGTTGTTTCCAAATCTCTTTCAAAAATGGAACAAATGTCCTCTAACAACACTTTTAATACAAGTGAGGCTAGAGACATTCTTGATGATGTTAAAAAGAGAATTCAAGAACTTCAAAATATTGTTAAATCTAAAACTACTATCAGTATTAACGACTGGCATTCTAGTTTTCATATCGAACAGAAAAAGGTGTTTGAAAACGAAATTACTATCCCACTGAATAACATCAGTGCGAGGGTAATCCATTTTGAAAATGCCTTCTAAAAAGAAACGGCCGACTTTGTCAAGGACAACAAATCTCTGGTAAATGAAGCTAATGAAACTCGTGAAAACATGAATGTTTTGGAAAGGTTAAATGATTCTCTCTTCGAAGCTGTTCTGTCTACTGATATAATGTCCATCATCATACAAACATATTCGGTTCAGGACGATGAAAGACTGAGAGCTGAGACCTCCGAAATTGTTTCCAAATATGAACATGCTCTTATAAAGCTTGAAAAAGAAAATGTGTCATGTTTTAAACAACTTGATCGAAAAAAGGAAGAATGCAAGTATGACAAATTGTCGTATGAGCGTGCCTTCAAGAATATGAAAGAGCAAAATGATATTTTGAGGGCTCAGCTTGAAAGTCAAAAAGGGAAGGGTGAGGAAACTAAGTTTGCAAAACCATTGACTTCGGAGAAACCAAATGTTTCAAACACGGTTCTAAAACCAAAAATGTCAATTTCACGGTTTGCTTCAAAAGTAGATGAGAAAAAGGATTTGACAAAACCAGTCACTCCAACACCCTTGCCCAAGATAAGTGAAAATGAAAAGATTGTTGATAAAGGAAAAGCGATTGTCGAAACACCAAAAGTGATAGCACCTGGCCTTTTTAGGATTAGTCCTACTATTGCGTCTGCCTCCACATCTTGGACAAATGACAAGTGCATAACGGATTATTCTAAAGAGTCTAGTGATGTTAAAAATGACAACAATATAAATCCTAATGCGTGTGCCTTACCTTCTACAAGATTAGACAACACCTCTAGGAGCAGCAGACTAAAGCCTAGGAGCAAAACAAGGAACAATAGAGTCTCGCCTGCATCTAAGAGTAGTTGCAAGAATGAAGTTGAAGAAGTAGAAGAACACCCTAGGAATTTATCGCTTTGTAATAAGAAACATGATTCATCTGAATGTAATGTCGAAAGTACTGGTTCTAATGCATGTAATGACTCTGTTTGTTTAATATGCAAAAAAAGTTTAATTAATGATGTTCATGATGAATGTGTTTCTAAGAATGTGGATGATACGCCTGAACAGAAGTATGTTCCAAAGGGAACTAGTGCTAGATCTAGATCTATAGAAAGATTAGTTGCACACTTTAGGTCTACCACAAGTAGTCGTATGCCTAGGAACTACCTTAAGTATTGTATGTGGAAACCTATGGGTAGAGAATTCATTCTTCAGGATGGCAAATTGAAAGTTGTTCAAAATGGACAAGTAGATACCTTCTATGAATGTGATTCAAATTTTACCCCTAACCAAATGGAACCAAATTCAAAACGGTTTCCAAATACAAACTCTTCTGTGCTTCGCAGGTTATCGAAATATGTCTTTTGACCATCGACTCGGGTTGCTCCAAGCACATGACCGGGAATTTAAAGCTGCTGATCAATTTCATTTGGAAATTCAAGGGAACTGTACGCTTTGGAAATGATTATGTAGCAGCTATTCAGGGTTATGGAGATCTTCGGTTTGGGAATTTTTTGATTACTAGAGTTTACTATGCCGAAGGGTTGGGACACAACTTGTTTTCAGTTGGGCAGTTTTGTGATGCAGATTTAGAAGTTGCATTCAGGAGAAACACGGTTTTTATTAGAAATTTGGTTGGTGATGATCTCTTAAATGGTAATCGTGGTACAAACTTGTATGCTATCGACATCAATCAAATGGCTTCTACATCACCAATTTGTCTTATGACAAGGGCAACCGAAACTAAGTCCTGGCTGTGGCATAGACGTTTATCCCATCTTAATTTCGACACCATCAACAAGTTAGCCAAAGACAACATCGTCACCGGTCTTCCTAAGTTCAAATACACCAAGGAACACCTATGTCCATCATGCGAACAAGGAAAAAGCAAAAGAGCATCATATAAACCCAAAACCGTACCTAGTTCAGAAGCAAGGTTACATTTGTTGCACATGGACTTATGTGGCCCAATGAGAGTTGAAAGCATTAATGGAAAGAAGTATATTCTTGTTATTGTTGATGATTATTCAAGATATACATGGGTAAAGTTTCTGAGGTCAAAAGACGAAGCACCAGGTACCATCGTCACCTTTCTAAAGCGTATCCAAGTTCTATTTCAAGCTCCAGTAAGGATTGTAAGAACAGATAATGGCACATAATTTACTAATCAGGAGTTAAGAACCTACTTTGCAGATGTTGGAATCACACACCAAACATTAGTTGTTAGAACTCCACAGCAGAATGGGGTAGTTGAAAGAAGAAATTGAACTCTTGTGGAAGCTGCTCGCACAATGCTAATTTATTCTAGTGCACCACTATTCTTATGGGCTGATGCTGTTGCCACTGCTTATTTCACTCAGAACCGATCCCTAGTACATCCAAGATTCAATAAAACCCCATATGAGCTAGTGAACAACCGTAAACCTGACATCTCTTACCTTCATGTGTTTGGCGCTTTGTGCTATCCGACGAACGACCGAGAAGATCTAGGAAAGTTGAAAGCTAAGGGTGATATTAGAATCTTCATTGGATATTCAGAAAACTCGAGGGCATTCAGGGTGTATAATAGAAGAACGAAAAGAATAATGGAGACGATGAATGTGAAGTTTGACGAGATTTCTCAAATGGCTTCTGAGAGATACGCTCTAGAACCCGCGCTTAATCCAATGGCTTCAAATCAAAACAGATTAGGACCCGCACCAAACCAGCAGACTTCTGGGCACATTAGTTCAGGACTCGTGCCTAATGGAGCTCATTCAACAAACACTGAAAAACCTTCAGAACAAGAACTAGAAAATTTATTCGAGTTAATGTTTGATGAATACTATGGTGGAACTTCGACTAATGTATCTCAACAACATTCCGCTGCACCCGCTCAAAACCATCAACCACCACCACCATCATAATATGCATCTACAACAATCGAAGCTGAAGCACCAACTCCCTCAGCATCATCAACATCTACTCCAGCAATTCCAGTTATTGAAATCGTTCTACCAAGAGTTGATGAGCAAAATCAAAACACAAATTTTCAAGAAGAACCAACAAATAAGTTAAACGATGTTGCGTTAAAAGAAGAAGAAGTATTTGAAAACCCATTTGCAACAGACTCTGCTGAATCTTCTTCAAGGTTACAAGAACCATCTAACACACATAGGTTTAACTCAAGGTACCCTTCTACGTTTCAATGGACAAAAGACCATCCAATAGAACATGTTATTGGTGAACCTTCAAAGCCCGTTCAGACAAGGAGACAACTTGCCACCGATCTCGAATTGTGCATTTACATCTGCTCAATTAGCCTCAAAGAACCAAAAAACATTCGGGAAGCAATGACAGAAAACCCTTGGATAGAAGCAATGCAGGAGGAAATTCTTCAATACCAGTTACATGATAGTTGGGAACTTGTTGAACGACCACTTGATATACGTGTTCTTGATGTCAAGTGGTTGTGGAAGAACAAACTGGATGAGGAAATGAATATTATTCGCAACAAAGGTCGTCTCGTGGCTAAAGGTTATCCACAAGAAGAAGGGATAGATTTCGAGGAATCATTCGCGCCTGTAGCTAGACTTGAAGCAGTCCAGATTTTCTTAGCTTATGCAGCTCACAAAAACATCACAGTCTATCAGATGGACATTAAGACAACTTTCTTGAATGGAACTCTGAAAGAAGAAGTGTACGTGAGTCAGCCAGAAGGATTCGTTGACAAAGAACATCCAGACTACGTCTACAAGCTTAAGAAAGCCATTTATGGTTTAAAACAAGCTCCAAGAGCGTGGTATGACGAACTATCATCTTTCTTGCTCAAAAAAATTTTCACAAAAGGAACGGTTGATGACACCTTGTTTACCAAAAAATTCAAAGATGACATTTTGATCGTTCAAATTTACGTGGACGACATTATTTTTGGATCAACCAATCCTAACCATTCAAAACATTTTGAAAATCTGATAAAAAGCAAATTTGAAATGTCCATGATGGGGGAACTAAAATTCTTTCTTGGTTTACAAATACATCAATCCCCTTGTGGTATTTTTATCAATCAAGCTAAATATACAATAGAGATTTTGAAAAAACATGGAATGGATAACTGTGATTCTGTTGGTACACCAATGGTCACTTCACCAAAAATAGGTGCTGACTTGTTTGGGAAACCCATCGATCCGAAGAAATATTGGAGCATGATCGGTTCTCTCATGTACCTAACTGCTAGTCGACCCGATATTCAATTTGCTGTTTATTTGTTAGCACGGTTTCAGGAAAAGCCTACCGAACTTCACCTCAAAGAGGTTAAACGGATCTTTCGGTAACTACGAAGCACCATTAACATGGGACTTTGGTATCCGAAGGATTCGGGGTTTAATCTAATAGCATTTTCAGATGCGGACCATGCCGGTGGTCAAGTTTCAGCAAAGAGTACATCTGGTGGAGCACAATTTTTGGGTGAAAAGCTTGTAAGCTGGTTGTCAAAGAAACAGGATTGTACTACGCTTTCAACCGTTGAAGCCGAGTATGTGTCTCTATCTGCGTGTTGTGCCCAAGTTCTTTGGATGAGGACACAACTCACAGATTATGGCTTTACTTTTGACCGAATACCTATGTATTGTGACTCAAAAAGTGCCATAGCCATCTCGTGCAATACCGTACAACACTCAAAGACAAAGCATATCAAAGTCCGCTATCATTTCATCAAAGAGCACGTTGAAGAGGGTACGGTTGAATTATTTTTCGTTAAGACTGATTACCAACTCGCCGATCTATTTACTAAAGCCCTTCCAAAAGAACGGTTTGACTATTTAGTTCGACGAATTGGCATGCGAAGCCTAACCCCTGAGGAGTTAGAACGTCTTCTCGAATCTTTTTGAAAAAATTTTCAAAATCGCTTCGCTGTAAATATTTTTGAAAAAAACAAATACAAAATTTGAAAAACCAATAAAAACAAAATACAAAAATATAAAATTTTCAAAAAATACAAAAACAATATAAAATCGAAAAAATCCAAAAATATTCTTCTAACGACATGTCTCTCGTATAAATCAATATTCTGTACGTTTCTAGAAATGTCATTCAACAATGATACGGACATGTACAGATGCTTGAACGGGAGTTCTTTAAAATGTTTTTCTAAAACATGTCGTTCCTAAAAAGTTTCTTCACAATGGCTTTCGTATACTTCAGTACGAAACCCGGACCCTAATGATGATTTCTGATTATTTCTAATCAAGGACTCGTATTTTCAAGGACGAAATCCTTTTTAAAAAGTTCGAGTCTAAACAAACGAAAAAGACTTCAAACAAAAACTCGTTTTCAAACAGAATTCTTGAGCACTTTTCCAAGATTGCTCAAAAGATTTCTCAAAATCTCTCAAAATGAGTGCTCAAGATAACTCCCTCAAAACCCTTAATTGATTTTAAAATATGCTATCATTAAGAGGGAGTACAAATACAAAAATGTTCCGAATTCATGCAAAAACAAATTTGTCTTTCTCTCCAAAAGCTCTATCTTAATCAGTTGATAAAAAAAATATCACGATATGCTATTTTTGAGGGGGGAGAAGACATGATTAAAATGTGATCAAAAGTGTTTAAATTTTGCTGAATCACGAAAGAGCTCGACTCAGAAAGTACCAATGAATTGACAAAGCTTAAAATGTCAGTAATCAAAAAGACTTGTCCTGGACGGGTAATAATTTCACGCTAGTCTAACTAGTGATGTAAGCGTATCTCGAATAGGACTTGTCTGAGTAGAATGTACCGTATCGAGAGACTCTCTTTGGACTTGACCAGGACTGGTAATAATTTCAAGCTAGTCTAACTAGTGATGTAAGCGTGTCTCAAATCGGTCATGTTCACTGAAAGTGGATCAATTCAAAAGTACAAACTCCTCCCGCATGTGCAAATTTCTTAAAAATTACATGATCACAGGTGAAGGGGGAGTCCTTCAAAAGAAACCAAAACTCTCATAGTGTCAACAAATATGTTTCATAATCATAAACACTTTGAGAGATTTTCACAACAGGTTTTATGGCATGTGATCAATAAATCTAGGATAATCATGGAGTAATAAGGTGATTATGGTTAGGTTTATGTCCAATGATCCGCCAGAGCCGGAGGGATCTACCCAAGGACAAATCCAATAGATTAGAATTAGAAGTCCTTAGGTATGATTGAAAAAGGAGAAAATGAGAAAGGAGAAAGAAGGGGTTGAAGAATTAAAAAGAAAAGTTATGAAAAAGGGTGAAAAGAAATAGCCCTCCAAATGTTCAACCTTAGGGCGGACACCGGGTTCAATTCATATGCTACTGGTTGTTACCAAGGTGACACCGGTATTGAAGATAAAGACGTCACGGACCCAGTGACGCACTGCACTTAACTTTCTAACCACTCAAGTTCTCTTAAAACAGTTTGTTTCATTCTCACGGGGAACCGGTGTAATCTATCGATCTGTCTCTTAGAGATGGTTGATATTGAAGCAGGAGACCTCTCCCTAATCTCTGCATAGGAAACCTGTGCACTTATCAAGTCTAGAGCCCCGAGATTCATCAAAAGATCTTATAGGAACACATGATATTTCTACACTAGTTGTTCATCATTAAGGACGCCAGATGTAAACTTTAGAGTCCTACACAGATCTTAGCAATCTGCCAGAACATTTATGAGAGGATTTACATTTGTGAGTCTCAATGATAGAATGGAAACTCCTGCCAGGGTCCACATCAAATAGCCCTGACAGCAGGTCACTTCGGTAATCTCTTGTGGGTTATGCTTAGTGTTCGCGGTGGTTTTAAATGGTCTACAGTCGTAGAGTGAGCCCCAGCGACTCACCCATTCGTTGATCTACCTAGTAGGTCTCGTAAGCTCTATCGGGAGTATCCGAATTGGGAACGGCCTTGGTAAGGATTAGAAGGAGTCTTCACACTATGCTGTTGATGATCTCTAATTCCAAACCTGTAAGTACCGGTTGATTTATTTCTAACTGTTTACCTGCAACTATATATCATCTCCATGGCGATAGATTCCATATGCTCATACATACATCTTGAAGTTAAAGTAAGCTCCCTCAAAGATCTGAGCAACATGAAGTTCAAAGAAAGATTCTACACCAAAAAGAAGAATCTACAAAGTAAAGAGACTAAAGATCAAAGTGAAAGAAAGGGAACTACGTGTATGTGAAAGCTAAAGTCCAAAGATGTATGAGCATGTTAGAATGGCGGAAAACCACCACAGACGCAGAAGTGACGAAAGGCAGATTACTCCACATCACAAAAGAACTAAGAATGATGAAAAGTCAGTCATCAAAGATCACAAAGCATGAAGGAACAAAGACTAAAGACTATTCTGCAATGACACACAAAGTTCAAGACAAAGAACACGGAAGACCTAATCACGTGGAGCATCATTCGAATGACCACCCCTTAGGGGGAGATTGTTAGCATTAAAGAAATATACAATGAAGTGATGGTCATTCTAGATTAGGAACTTTGTTATGTGTCGTAGAATATATAATTGAATAGTTAATGGGCTCGTGGATTGGGCTAAGCTAATAGGTTAGTAGTTTATGTAATATTAGCCTTGTATCTTTATGTAATCAACAAGCCCAATCCACTCCATGAACAAGCCCATGGCAAAGCCCATGTGGCTTATGCTAGGAACTATATAAGCCTCAACACACCTCATTTGTGAGTGTGTGTATGTGTGTGTTTTTCTCTAGTTGAATACAAGCCTCCTTTTCATCTTATTCTCTCAACTTATATTCGACATACATATATCTTAAGTCACCATTTGATCTTCATACAAGCTTATATAACTTGATAGAGTTGATATATTAGGTCCTAACATATATAGATAAAGGCCCTCAAGTATAGAGATAGAAGCATTGAAGGTGTGAAGACTTAAAAGCCTAGAAGTTGTGAAGTAGCAAAATCCTTGAAATAGTGAAGAAGTTTTGAAGACGCGAAGAAACAAGTGTTGTGAAGAAATATAGAAGGTGTGAAAGGGTGTGAAGAAGTTGTGGTGTGATTATAGTTGTGAGATTGGTTCTAGCTACGATTAGAACTCGACATTTAGCTTAGTGTCGTTAATCGGTGTAAGCATAGGTGTGTACGGTTTTCTCCGCCATAAGGGAGGTTATTGACTTAGTGAAGAAAAATCTCGAGCTCGGTGCTCGGGGAGTGGAGTAGGGCAAGGAAGGTGTCCTTGTAGCCGAACCACTATAAATCCTTTGTCTCCCGGTTTGATCTTTCCATCTCTCACTCTTTGCTTACTTACTTATTTGCATTTCGTACATAGTTATAATTGCTTGTGGCGTGCATACATTGATTTCACATAAAGATCAAACTAGGTTCCATTCACAACATTAATTTTATATAAACAAACCATAAGGATATACTAATATTAAAACACACACACATACACACACACACACACACACACACACACACACACACACACACACATATATATATATATATATATATATATATATATATATATATATATATATATATAGAGAGAGAGAGAGAGAGAGAGTAGGGATCCAGTAAGAAGTAGTAAGAAGTGACCAAAACCACACATTTGAGATGCAACGACTTGCATTAGATGCATTTCTATTCATATAGATGCAACGTCTTGAGTTTCGAAAGTTAATTTGATGTATAGATGGTGCAAATTGATTTTCATGATTTTGGCACATGCAGAGGAACAAAAAACAAGAGAAATCATGAAATGCATCTAATATACGTAGATGCATTTGATTAAAAGCTAGAAAACACACTATGGTGCATTATAATGCATCTAAGATTATAGGGATGCATCTAATTTAGGTCGGTGCATCTCGGATTTGCGGTTATAGTTCTTCTTATTCCTTCTTATTTTAACTAATCTTCTTATTTAATCCCACCTATATATATATATATATATATATATATATATATATATATATATATATATATATATATATATATATATATATATATATATATATATATATATGTGTGTGTGTGTGTGTGTGTGTATGTGTGTGTGTGTGTGTGTGTGTGTGTGTGATATATGAAATCATAATTTCTACTCAACATTCTATATATGTAGTGTTTATACGATAAGTGTGAACAAACTAGTATCTATATTTTTGTATCAAAGATTTTTGTAACTTGCGTCTATTCTTTAGAAGCAAACTTTTATAAAACGAAAAAGACGTAAAACTATTCAACCCCCCCTCCTAGTTTTTCACAATTGGTATCAGAGAGCCACGTCTAGCAAGATTTTTAAAATATACTGTATTTTAAAACTTGTAACGATCTATGGAATTTGAAAAATATTTAGAAGGGGAATTTACGCAAAAACCACCATTATTTGAAAATGATCATTTTCTTGAATGGAAAAATAAATTTGAAAATTATGTGAAATCAATAGATCTTGATCTTTGGCATATCATTTCAATTGGTGATCTTCAACCAACTATAATGGAATTTGAAAATCAATATAATAATCTTCAAACAAAGATCGATAAAAATACTAAAGCTAAATTAGTAATTTACAAAACTTTACCAAAAGTTGAATATGAAAGAGTATTCTTTTGTAAAACGACAAATGATATTTGAAAATGTCTTTTAAATTTTCACCAAGAGAAATGTAAAACCAAAGATGAAAAACTTGATGTTGCACAAGAATTAGTCACTCTAGAAAATTTGATAGACAAATATTTTGTAGAAATAAACACAAGTACTACTAGTTCAAATGTGATCATTGAAGGTATCAATAACGAAGAATACATGAGCCAAATCCGAAGAAAGAGTGTAAATAAATCATGGGGCGACAAGGACGAAGAAGATGATGAAAATATGGCGTGCGACGATATTCAAACAAATGTAAATACAAGTATTGAGGGCAAGGATTACATGCTTCAAGATCCAAGTGAAACTACAAATAAAACATGGAGCGACATGGACGATGGAATTGATCAACGTATAGCATGTGAAGATTGTACAACTACAAATAAGGTACAATCCGAAACCAAACATTTTTGCTATGATCAATTTATATTAGAATTTTCAAAATTGGAAAACAACTTCAAACATCCTTGCAACAATGACTCAAAAATTATTTTTAAAAATGAATCTTCAATATCCGTTGAAAATAACTTTGAAAAAGAAATAATTTTAGAAGATAAAATGTCTAGACTTGAAAGTAATATTGAAATTAATCTTGAATGTAAAAAATGTCAAGACTACAAACATGAAATTAAAATGGAAAATGAAAAAGCAAAAATATTAGCTAAATTCAAAAATAGTTCTAAATCTTTAAAATATCTACTTAACATTCAAAAGTCAATTTATAATAAAACCGGTTTAGGATTTACTGCAAATGATCCTTTAACAAATATATCAAAACAAATAAAATTTGTTAAACCTAGTGGAGAAATTTAGAACTAATATTATTTACATCCATTATTTATTACTCTAGTCAAGAAAGTCATTGTTTGTTAGTTAAAACAAACTATTGATGAATTCTTGTATTTCTCGGTGACATCCTCATCATGTGCATTTAAATGCAATGGATGTCCTCAACTAACCATCTCGGACCCATGAGAATCTGGGTACCAAGCTCCTTTTCATGTTTAGGTAGTAAACGAACGAAGAGACAATTACTTTTTGGATCGCTCACTTTGCTATCTTACATTTGATGACTATTGGTTCCTATTACTCTGATTCACATTCTACACACGATTTGCTTATGACGCTGTTGCGGCCATTTATTATTTTGGCGTTATGTTCTTCACTTTTGGAGTATTGGTTTTATGGTGTGTTCGTTACTACCTCATGATGAAGGATTCAAGCGCAATTATTCTTGATCTACACGACTTATGATGATTGTTGTGATCGATTACGTGTTTCGGATCAAGCCTCCTTGATTTTTATTGCGTTGGGATTTTACCTTGCTACTTCGACATGCTTTAGGCAAACTTTGAAGATGTCTACTAACACTCTCATGCCCACTCTTAAGGAAAAGCTGGACCTGAGGTAAGTTTTCTTTTCAAAAACTTGTCAATATCACATTATATTAAAGTATGCCATAATTAGTATATTAATATGATTAAATTTATAGGTTGCTCTGTTCATATATCATTAATACTAATATATGTATACATGAAATTAGGCTAGTTGACCCTCTTGATTTTGAGTCTATTGCCCTTTTTCTTATTCATCATTTATGTTGGAAATCATCTATAACCAATTGTAGAATACCTATCTTTAGGCTAAATGACCATTCTAGTTGCATTAATAGATGTGTTATAATTAAGACTAGTTAGTATTTAATACTATGATGAATTTAGTATATATATATATATATATATATATATATATATATATATATACATGTGTTAATCTTGTATCCATAGATGATTAGCTTTATCCCTCTCAATCATATTGCATTAAGATCATTAGAATTTGCCATCACTCATCCATGTATTTAGTTGCCATTAAATATGATTATATGTGACAATGGGCTCAACCGATTCTCTTGAATATGATAAGTCTCTATTTCAAATCCTTTACTTGTGATTCTTGCTATCAAAAATAAAATATCATGTTTAAAACCTCTCACTTTGAAAAATAATCCTTCAAATATCTATTTCATCTTTCTTCAAACAAGATATTTAACTATAAGCTACCATAACTTTATTTTAATCAAAATCAAGATTGGAAATATTTTCTTATCCAATTTGTCAACATGTCATGAAGCAAATCTCAATCTATTTTATTCTAATACACACTTGAATCTATTTCAAAGCATTGTTGAATAAAACTAAAAACGTTTTCTTAAAACTATATTTGATTATCTCACATGTGTCATACACTTCTATAAAAATGACATTCATAATTTAATCAAATCATTTCATGAGAATCATGGTTTGCCTATATGGATCTTGTTTGTAACAAGTCTTGAAGTCCATACAATCATATCTTCCCATTTGTTACTTGTAAGCACTCATCAATATGTTTGAACTTGCCCACATATTATCATTTTCATATAGTTGTATATATGATTAGCATGTTTTATTGCTTCCTTGGTTGTTTAACTTAATTGACCAATAAGTAGATTGCATGTAAATTAGAAATTACTTGTCTACTTAATTTGTTTTAATAACATTCTCTACATATATGATTAGTATATCCTATATTGCCTCAAAGAGTTGAACTTACTTAAATCCAAATCCAAAAACACAACCTTTCTGAAAATTTTCTGCCAAAAACCCAATTCTGGCATTCTGGAATTCACCAGATGGGTGGCCCCCTTAATTATATAAGGCGGCCCCCTTAATGATTAAGTGGACCGGCCCCTAATTAAGGGGACCGGCCATCTGATGGTCGGGGTTACTGTTTTCTTTATCACTTTTTGACCCTCTTCACCCTATACTTCCCAAAATTCACAAACATATTTTGTCCCATACTATCCCTCAAAATTTACCTTCCTAAACCACATTTTTCCTACACTATAAATACCTTCTTCCCATCATAAATGCCATCACATCCAAATATGTCATCTCCCAACAACTAAAAACCCAAGGTTTCAAGAACCGCAAGGATCTCCGTCAAACCCGTTTGGAGGAGGAAACTTGATTCTTGTCACAACTCAAGTGATGTTGTTCCAAGTCAACCAACAACTAAACCTCAAACCCACACTAATGATTCATCTCTGTTAGCATTTAAAATTATATTTGAAAGTGATGGTCATTCTCATTGTTAGAATGTTGTGTCGTATGTAATAGTTTAAGTTAGTTGGTCTTTGGACTTGGCAAGCTAATATGTTATGTGTTATGTTTTATAAGCCTTGTTATTTAATCATGTATCCAAGTCCAAGCCCAAGCCCAAGCCCAAGCCCATAGAAAGCCTTTAGGGCATCTCATCTCATGTATTAGATAAGCCACCTTATGCCTCATTTGCAAGGTGTGCTTGTGTGTGTTTTATGTGTGCCTCTCTTAATAAAAGTTCTCTTCATCTTATTCTCTCTTTACAAACCTAACACCACATATATCATAATCAAGTCACCATCTTAACTTCATATACTTGTCATATTATTGTTAAAGTTGATTTATCTAAGGTCCTACAAGTGGTATCAGAGCCTAACAATGATTTAGGAGTGTTTTTATCAAGTTTTTGTTAACAAAGTTGCGTATTTTTCATATATATGTGCACTTTTTCTTCAAAAAGTTTTGATTTTTACAAGTTTTAGTGTTAAAGTTGTTGTCTTTATTGAAATTTTAGTGATTCTAAGTATTTTGGGAAAGATTTGATCGAAAGAAACGTGAAAAAATTGCCTTTTTTGGTGGAAAAAAGTGATTTTTACAACTTTTTCACGTTTTCTGGTCATTTTACGCGTAAGTTTTGAGTATAGTACAAGTCTACAGCTGTCTACAGTACTTTTTGGCAAGTTTACGCGTGAGTTTTAGCCTTAAACCCCTTTTCTACGCCTAAGAGCATTTCCTACGCATAAGTTGGAAACCTACGCTTAAGTTTGAGAAGAAAAACCATTTCCTATGCCTAAGTTGAGTTCCTACGCTTAAGATCCTACGCAAAACTCTGTTTCTACGCAAAAGATTGGATTCTACGCCTAAGATTGGTTTTTACGCCTAAGTTCCTAAGCGAAAGATCCTACACAAAAGTTTTCTTCAACGTTCAGAGATTACTCAGTACTTTCCTAGCTTGGACAAGTTAGTGAAATACTTCGACACGAGATATCTTTCAATCTTGGACAAGTTTGAGAGATCAGTTTGGTTGAAAAAACCTTACGCGTAACATTCTTACGCATAAACTCTAAGTTTACGCGTAAAAATCAAAGCTTACGCATAAACATTCTGTTTACGCATAACTTTCATCTTTACGCATAACCTAAAAGTTTACGCATAACTTTTCTTACGCATAAGATTTTAAGTTAACCAAAAGATTTAAGTCTACGCATAAGTTTCAGTCTACGCATATGATTCAGAGTTTACGCTTAACATCAGGATCTTACGCATATGTTTTTGACTTTTGATGTTCAAACTTCAAACGGCCATAACTTTTGAACCGTAACTCCGTTTTTGACGAAATACCTGTCAAAACGACCGTGAGACAGAGAAGAAGGACACGTTGAATAAATTTATTCATTCAAAATTTTCACCATAAAAACTTGCATCAACTTACACTAAACACAACTCCTACTTCGTTGAATCGATCCAAGATCAACTTTATCATTTATCAATGGCAACTCAGCAAGACATTCATGCAGCCGGTGCTGAAAACCGACCTCCCATGCTGTCAAAGGGTGGTTACTCACAGTGGGCTGGTCGTATGATGCGCTATCTAAAGAGCAAAACAAATGGACAACTCCTTATCAAATCCATTGTGAATGGACCCTTAAAACCAATACAAGTACTTGACCCTGGAGATCCAAATGGAACCCCACCAATGCAACCTTTCTACAGAGATCAGAATGAGACTGAGTACACTGAGCAAGACAGAAAACAGATTGTAGCTGATGATCAGGTATTTCATTACATTGTTCTTGGTTTACCTGAAACCACTTATGCTACTGTTGATAGTGAAGTAAGTACTCATGCTGTCTGGGAAAGAGTTAAGAGATTAATGTATGGGACAGACATCGGGAAACAGGAAATGGAAACACAATTGCTCAAGGAACTTTGCAAGTTTACTTCAATTCCTGGTGAATCCATAGAGTCGTACTACCTCAGGTTCTGTAAGATCATGAATGATTTATCGAGACACAACCTCAGTCAGACAAACATTGCAAACAACACCAATTTTCTGAATGAATTACAACCAGAATGTGGAAGATACGTCACTATTGTTTATCAGACAAAGAATTTGCATGAAGTGACTTATGATCAGTTGTACGATTTCTTGAAGCAAAATCAAGCTGAGGCTGATGAAGTAAGGGCTGAATTACTGGCTAAAAAGCATGATCCTCTAGCATTAATGGCTAATACACCAACACCTTTACCAGTGAACACACAACAACAACCATCATCATCTTCCACTCACAACTACATGCAACCATCCTACGTTCAACAACCAACACCTGTCTACCAACAACAATTCTACCCACAGCAACAACATGTTATTCCACAATAACAATACCCACAATTCCAAGAACCGGAATTCACTGACAATAATGAAGCTACTGTAGCCTTGACACAAGCGTTTGCTTTTCTGACAAAAGCATTCCAAGGACGTTATTCTACACCAACAAACAACAACCAAAGGATTTCATCGAACACTCGCAACAAGCAAATTGCTCAGCTGAGTTTCAATATGGGTAATGGAGGCCAAATGGTTGGAGTTTATGGGAATCAGCAAGGATATGCTACTGGATTTCACATGGGTAATCCGAATATGCAGAATGCAGGTCAGTATGCAGGGAATCAGTATGGTCAGTATGCAGGGAATCAGATGGGTCAGTTTGTTGGAAATCAGAGGGGTCAGAATGTTGGCAATCAGGCAATGGGTAATCAGAATAGGAATGTTGCAGCTCTAGTTGTTGGGAATCAAGGAAATGTGAATCAGGGTAATCCGGTAAAGTGTTTCAACTGCCAGGGTGCAGGTCATATGGCAAGGAACTGTCCTACTAAGCCGAACAAAAAAGACACAACGTACTTGCAGAAAGCACTGTTGTTGGCACAAAAGAATGAGGCAGGGTTTCAGTTGAATGCAGAGGAAAATGATTTTATGGCTCTTATGGATGACATGGAAGATAGGGAGGATATCGATGCGAACTGCATATTCATGGCGAATCTTCAGGAAACTAAGTATGACACGAATTCTGACACACTTCCTGTTTATGACACCAATGCACCATCTGAGGTATCAAACTTCAACACATGTCACAATAATGATATATTTGATATGTCTCCTCATGAGGAACAACATTCTGAGAAGCTAGCACCCACTTATGATACATACTTGGACACGCCAAGTAGTAGCAATACTCCTTCAGCAACTCCAGATGTGAATCATAATGGAGGCTTCTTTTCACAGCATGCTGAGAATGATGAGGAAACACGTGCTTTATTTGAATCATTATTAAATAATTGTGGTATTGAAATCGAGAAAATGAAAAAGGTCAGTCGCGATGTTAAGGCCGCGAATGAGAAATTGACCACTGAGCTTGAGAGATACAAGGAAAATGCAAAAAGTTTTCAAATTCACAAAGAACGCAAGTCAGAACTTGAAATTGGTTATAAGAAGTTACTTGTTAAAGATAGGGAATGGAAAAACAAGTTTGCTAATCTTGAAATAAGTTCAACAAAAACCATTAACTCTTTAAAACAAGAAATTTCTGAGTTAACAAACCAACTTTCAAAACAAAAAACAGCTTATACCAATCTTTAAAAAGAAATGGATGAGTGGAAAAAGGACTTTGCAAAGAAAGAAGATAAACTTTTGGACGAAATCATAGAGTCAGAACACATGATTGCACATCTAGAAGAATTAGTGGTTAAGTCGGGTCAGTCAAGTCAAACAATGAAAATGATTTCAAATCAAACTAATCCGATTTACCATACGAAAAATAAAATGGCTCTTGGTAACACAACTCCTTGTAATCTCAAGAAAGCTCAGCAAGAACAGAATGTTTTGTATAATGGTAATGTGATTTACACTAAACATGATCCTCCCGTCGTTCGGGATTCTGTGGAAACGATGGAACGTGTCGAAGAGAGCATTAATAAAATGAAACAAAAGGATTTGAAACCCATTGATTACAACAAATTGAACAAACTTTCGGGAATTACTTTTGTTCCACAAAAAGAATCATCAGTGTTTTCCATAAAACGACCATTATAACATCCCGTAAAATTTTCCTATGATTAACACATTATTACAACATAAATTAACCATTTTTACCCAAAAAAAATTATATATACTTTGTCAATTACAACGTTATTCACTCTTACCTTGAAACGACATTTATACCTAAACCTTAATAACCTAGATACCATACATAACTTAAAACATTGATAATAAATAAGTATACGTTTCAATAATTAACAAATACAATTTAAATAAATCCCGAGCCTACAAAAATTCCCATGTGTATTCGCTAATAATATTTGACCTCTAAGAACCATGAATGACAATTGTTATCAACCTTCAAATATAATTATGATACTAGAATATTGATCAATTTAAGGCACTTCACACATTTCATCTCAATTTGACACAAATAGTAATTTTGTTCCAATACCACTTCGTATAAATTCTAATGAACCACTAACTTTCTATAACGACTTTAAATCTCAATTTTAAGGCCCTTCTGGTCCGAACCAGGAAAAGTGTAAAACACGAAAGTTGTCTGAAATAATGTTTTACGTCTAGAATCGCGAGATTTGGAACCAAAAATGTAATTCGTGGCTGTTATATGTGAAATACGACCTGACCCAAGTAAACCTCCCCCAAGTGTAACCTAAGACAAAATACATGAACTCCTTTCTTTTCTTGTTTGTATCGACACACCACCAGGTAACTCCAAACTCACCTCCACAGCTCTCCAATCGTTGGATACCCATATGTAAACATTTTGGAATGTCAGGAATATTCAAACATGAGCCTTACAAAAATCTCTTGTCCATATCCTCACACTTTGTCTCGATTGGTCATATTGGGAGGCAACATTCATTTGATTTAGATGAACACTCAATCTCATGTAAACTCTACCTTGCTTTCACACTCACATGCTCACTATAAAAGCCTCTACTCTCTCCTCTCAATTCATGCATACGAACACACATACATATTTCACAAACAAAGTCTTTCTCCTTTGTTACTGTACGAGAAGAACTAGCCAACAAAAAAAGAGCCTATATTTCCTTTCATGCGTACAAAGACTTAATCACAAACCACCAACAAAACTCACTTAATTACTCACTCTCTTTTATTCACTGTCGAGAAAGAAGGAGCAAGAAGTGTTAGGTTACTGTTTTAGATGCTAAAATCCCTGCTACTTTAGTACAAGATGGGTTCGAAAGCTTGGGAGCATTGGAGAATTGTTTCGGTTTCATTTCTCGCTCGTCCCTCAGTCGTCTTCCATTCCTTTTCCAACCACCACAGTTGGTGTTGTAAGTCTCCAAACCCATTCCACCTTATTACTTTCCTTCATGCATATATAAAATCATTAAGGTGGTATTGTCAAGACTTGTGTGGCTACTTAAAAGATCTAACTCACATAAACTGGTGTTTTTAAAATACTTCTCACTCGAAGCACACCTCTCCTTTATACGAACCTATTTCGAACTTAAGTTTTATAACATTATTATAACAAGTTTTAGAAAAGCATTTATATGTTCCAAGAAACTGTAAATGCTCGACACATACATATGACTTACAAAAACAAAAGATGTGTTTCCTTGAAATTCATTCTACTCAACGTGTTTACATGCATGCACTCTAAATGAGTCACTTAGTCCAAAAACCGTTTTCTCTCGGACTCACATCAAAAGCCTAAATATAAGCAGTTTTTGTAAACTTAATAACCATTTTGAAAACTTACTAAAATAAGCCCAAGAATAAGCTACTTTGTTAAGCTCACTAACAAGCTAAAACTTGAACTTAACTTATATTCTTTAACCGACATAGAAACAAGCTCACAAGAACTGTCTATAACTCATTTTAATTGGTGGTTTCGTTGGGGAAATTGGGTCGAGAAACTCTAACAAGAAGAAGCACATTTTGGTCTCAAAGTTGGTTAACCCAACTACTTATGGGAGGGTAAAACTCAGTTTAAAGAAAGAAGACAACTACTTGAACTTGGGTAATCACAAGCTCAGTTTTGGTTTTGAAGATAAAACACGAATGATTTTATGAAACATATACAAACCCACGACATATACATACTGTAACAAGGTCTTATATAAAGTCTAATGAGAAGGAAAACCAAAACACATGCACACATAAACTCAGTATACTGAAGCGTAATATATAACCAAACATATGGCACAACACCAAGAAACTATATAATGAAAACATTAAGTAACTAAACACAATAAGTAGCTTAGCACAGTTGGTTGGGGCGTTGGGCTAACAAACGTGAGGTCTTTGGTTCAGACCCTGCACCTGATATTTTGATATTTATTTCTTTTTAAAATGTTTCACACTTGACCCATGAACATGTAAGAACTAATCAATATTTCTTTTAATAATCCGTACTAAGAATGTCTAATTAGTTGTATTGTATAAAATTTCATCTTTGAAACTTGAGAATAAAGAGCGTAACATTTTATAACCTTAAGGATTATTCTAAAAATTAATTACGGTTTGACAAGTTAATATTTCATGACTATATCATAAAAACATATAACGAGACCTACATTTTTAGATGATAATGAAGTGTTAAATACGAATAATTATATATTTCTAAATATATATAATTTATAACGTAAATTTTATAACTTGACGTTATTACCGGTTAACTTGAATACACATCAAGTAATGATTAATCCTATAATAAAACTCATCGGTCCACTTAACCTGACGTAAACTTGCAATTTCTATAACTTATCATTCACCAATACATAATATAAATTTATAACGAGAAATATAAATAATAAACGATACTTATACATAAAGACAAGTTATATTGTATATAACTTGCTCTTGAACTATTAAGCGTTTTGCCACACAAGCCACCTCTGCCACAAAAGTCATTTTATCATCGAACACTATTCAAATCACGATTCTTGATAAGTCGAACTTATCTCGGACTTCCGTATCATTCAGGTTATCTCTTGAAGTCAATTCCATCTTCACTTCTGACATTACTTATACTCTGTCTACCGTACTACTAAGGTGAGTCATAGCCCCTACTCTTACTTGTTTTACAATGGTTTATAAACGTTTTTGGGGGAGATACATGCTTAACTATTGTTTTTACTTTTACAAGTATTCATTAATTAAATACAGGACTATGTTACATATAAACTTTACTAGTTTACACATTTTTATATCTCATAAGGAGATACCTGCTATAGACATGATTACAAGTGATTTTTCAACGATATGCTATATTTGATCTCTATTGCCTAAGTTTCCTATTACCAAAAGTCCCTCGATCATGTGCCTTAATCACTTGCAGGGTGAACGTAAATAATTGTGAATAGATCTATTAGGGATTGACAATCCCCATTTGGTCGCTAGAGGAAAGCCACCAAATGCACTTTATTTGTTTTCATAGGTTACATTTAAATACCTATCTTGAGGGCCACTGTTGTACATCATTATTATGGATAATTTTGATGCCTGTTAATCGTTGAGTGCCATGAGCTTAGGGTAATAGGACAGTAATAATGTAGCACTATAATGACTGATGTTAAGGGCGTACAATGTTGTAGCCCACTATTTTATTAAACTATGAATTGTGCTCACTATATAGCAGGAAAAACTATTAATAATTGGCAAACGAACTACTATTTTGGTGTTGACCCGATTAGGTCAAACAAACTGCTATTTTGGTGTTGACCCGGTGTAGGGCAAACCAACGGATTAATTTTATGAATTGATAAGGAAATCACTCATTTTCTAATTAACGATTTAAACTATAAACTCTATGAACTCACCAACCTTTGTGTTGACACTTTTAGCATGTGTTTATCTCAGGTAATTAAACAAGAAGGAACTTGAAGGCACGGAGTGGGCTTGTAACCCGACATGGGCTTAAATAAACATTTTGACATAATTTCAAATAAACCTGTTGTTTAAATTATGAAACATCTTGATGTCTTGAATATTTGGTATTTTGAATGAATTAAACTTTAAAGCGTCACTTTTGTGTCGTTTTCTATGATTGTGACAAAGATCCTCGAAGTAACACCCAAAAAGTCTTCCGCTGACATTTTAAGTCTTCCGCTGACATGATGATTTTGGGGGTGTTACAGATTGGCATCAGAGCTACAGTTATAGAGAACCAAATGTTTTGAACATTGGACTATAACTACACTTTTAAAATGGACCACTTTTACAAAATACCACCTTATGCCCTCCGTGCCTACGCGTTTCCAACATCTGGTAGAGACATTACTTTTACATGATTTCTTATATATGTTAACATGTTATGATTATGCTAATGACTTATATTTACTAATCGGGATTATTACAAATACTGTGTCTTCATATTTCCATCCGCCAGACGATTATGTGACTTTTAGATAGTTTATGCTACAACAACACTCTAGTATATTAATATATATATATATATATGCTCCCCAACTATTTTGAGTACTATACCAATCCTCCTTAATTATCTCGCTCTCATCTTTATAGATGCATACGACATACTCTTTTCGTACTCTCAGAAAAATCTGCGCATTACCTTGTCGATCAGTATGGGTGTTGAGTCAGAAATTCTTAAGTAGGATGATTTACAATGTCTTTATTTGAATGGATTGGGACGCCTTTTTATTGAAATAAAGAAATTGTAAACCGCCTGTGACAACTGGCAAACTAGGGAGCCGTTTTATAAAACCCGCATTACATTAAAATTATAAATTTGGAATATTTGAAAAGTTTATTGTGACGAGATATTTTACGAACGTTGGTACGTGATTTTAATCGTACGATATTTATGAGATTTGGTTATTTATTTATGGTTTGGATTGATTCGGTCGTGATGATTTATTGTGAGATCGTTATTTTTTTGGCACTACATTGACTCCGGCACTAGGTTAACCTAACAATTTTTAATTTCATTTTATTATTGGATCGGATATTAGTATTTTTGGAACGGGTTCGGTTTGAGAATATATTTGGTTATTTAAGTTTCGGGTTTCCTCACCCACTTATATAATAATATCCATATTATTATTATCATTTTATTTATTTTATTTTTTTTGGGCCTAAAGGCCGGTTTTGGTTTCTTGGGTATATCACACCCACACCACACACATAAACAAAAACATACAAACACATCTTCATCTCTCTCTCTCTATTATACCAACAACACCATCACCAAACCCAAACCCCCCAAGCAGCCGCCGCCCCTGCTGCCGCTCCACCGCCGCACCACCACCATCACCGCCACCACTAAACGACTCCCCATCTCGTTCTCTTCAAGATCTACTAAACTACGCGCCCCTTTTCACCCATTTTCATCTCGATACCACCCTAAAACCGCCACAATCTTGTGTATTTCGGAGTGCTTTTCATTTTGGTCTTGTGAATCAAAGGTAAGACGAGAGGAGACTCATATCTTGGCGAAAAATCGTGTCTATGGGTCACGAATCTTGTGATTTCTTTTGGGTTGATGGTTAAAAACGTGAAACTCTATTGAGTTTTTGATAAAATGATTTAAATTTGAGGTTTGGTATCTTGGGTGTCGATTTGGCTCATGTTTGGTGCTCGATTCTTGATGTTGGGTCGCGTTTGGACCTGGGTATGGCTCGTTAGAGCTTAACCGAGACCCCATGGTCTCGGTGTGATGCTACCTTTGACTCGTTTGGGAGTCTAACATGACCCTTGGTCTGATTGGTTGACTCTTGGCTTGATTTGGTTACCGATTTGATGCTTGTTGTGATACTTGTGATGCTTCCGAGATGGGATGACCCTAAGGGTCCGTTTGGTTTGATTTTTCAGTTTTGGTGATGGTATATTTTTGTTGTCTTGGGGATGCCGTGGACAATGGTGTTCGGTTTGGTTAGTGGTTCGAGCTCGGATGAGCTAACCGAGACCTAATGGTCTCGGGTGGGACCCACGTGACTAGTGGTGAAACTTTGTCTCGGGTTCGACTTGGTAAATCGACCCGGATTGTATGATATACTTAGTGGTTTTGTTGGTTACCTGATGTCTTTTTGGTGATTATTGTTGTTATTTGTTATTGGTATTATTATTTGTTGTGGATGTTATTTACTTGGTGCTGAGGTAATATGAATTTCATTGTGGAGTTGTGTTGACGAGTATGGATTTGGGGACCGATTGTGAGACGGTCAATTAGATGACGGAGATAGGTTAGTTTGGGTGCCGTAGTCGGACCCTCATGTTGTAGCACGTGGTATTTGGATTGATTTGGACAGAGTTGGTTATTTATTATGACTTGGTTGTTTTATTTTTGGACTTGGACTATGAGCCGAGAGTGATGACTCGGACATGTGACCAAATTCTTATGACTCGATAAATATTAAAAATCAAACGCTTATAATAAAACTCGTAATAATATTATTAGTAATATAATCGTTTATATAAGTATATAGACGTGATAAACGTATATATATTATTATAAATGCGTATATTAATAATAAAACGATCACGAGTGAACGTTATAATAATATAACGATAATTATTGTACCATATGAATAGTGCAATAAATGTCGGGTATTATTATAAATAAATAACTATAAATAATGTCGTGAACCACTACGTCGGGTAAGTAATAAATAAAAACATGATTTCTTTATAAATTGGGAAAACTTATCGAGTTATACGAGTTGTGGTTACTTAAGTCCAAGTGGGCTTTATTATGTGACTTTTATGTTGTCACGGATATATGACGATTAATATATCCATTTTCTATAACTACGTAACTTATTTAATCGACGGGTTAAATCGAGTTTATTTAGCTATATAAAATGATTATATTAATAGGCATCGTATCCTACGACGCCCATAGGTTGTGGTACATGTATTAGGATAATAAATTACTATATATCTCGTAGAATTGGCTAAATTGACGAATTTGGCAAATTGGACGATATATATAGGGAATTTATTGGACTACGATATTTACCATATAGTATTCTTGTGCAATGTGATTTAGGTTGGGTATAATCTTGGAGCGATGTATTACGTAAATAAATATGGGGGATTACCAAATCGACGGATTTGATAACCTTCGATGATTTATTAAATAATATATCGGGCTAATGTTAGACCTATAGATATGTTTATTATTTCGTTCGTTGTGGCTTCTTTGTTTGAGTTGTGTCGACCCACCACTCATATGGATACCAAACGTCGAATTTCAAATGAATATGAAGATAATTTGAGAAATGGATATTTTTGGAAAGTTAAATGGAATACGTTCGGGAATGGGAATATTTGATTTTGAGGAAATGATTTCTGAACGAGTTTGATATTGTTAGGAAGTGCCGAGTCTGTAGTTGCCGTTACGTGAGTTGCTTGAGATTACTTACGTCTTTCTTCTATCGATTTCTTTTGAGAATTTCTTTGCTGGATTTGAGGTGAGTCATAGCCCCACTTTTACTCTTGAACTTTGTTTTCAATACTTGGGGTGAGAAACGTGCAAATGTTTTATGTGGACTATTATCGCTTTTTGATTTCAAAACTTGCTATGCTTATAGAACTAGGTAGAGTGAGGCCTAGACTAGATCTAGGTAAGCTATTGATTCGGTTATTGAGCGAGGCCTAGACTTGATCTAGGTAAGCTATTGATTTGGTTGTTGAGCGAGGCCTAGTCCCCGAACTAGGTAAGCTATTTGATTTGGTTATAGAGCGAGGCCTAGACTAGATCTAGGTAAGCTATTGGTTTGGTTGTTGAGCGAGGCCTAGTCCCCGAACTAGGTAAGCTATTGGATTGATTATAGAGCGAGGCCTAGACTTGAGCTAGGTAAGCTATTGATTGGATTGATTTGAGCTATAGCGTGCACCTATAGGGATGATTTGATTTGGTTGGATTTGATTTGGTTGGATTATTTTGGTTGGATGATTGAGCCCTAGTCTAGCTAGCAAGCGTTTTGCGTATATGTCCACTATATTGAATTAAGAACCTAAACCTATGATCTCACCAGCGAAAGCTGACTTTTAGCACGTTTTCTCAGGTAATTAAGTGATGCTCTGCGGATGCTTGGGATTGGAGGCTTGGCATTTGGCACCGGTTATGGATCCATATTTCTAAAACTCTGATAACTATTGTGGACCTATATTTGTTTCTTTTGGGCCTGACTTTGGATGTTTTTGGGATAATGTAAACTCTAAAACCCCGCGTGGTTGTACTTTTATTATGTTTACTTTATCTCGTTCTTTTATGTCTTGTGTTTGGATACCAATCCCCGTAGCACCCCGAAAGCTTGTTGAGTCTTCCGCTGTACCAAATTTTGGGGGTGTTACAGATTGGTATCAGAGCCAAGGTTATAGAGAACTAGGTAAATAGACACCTAAACTATAACCGATTTTTATAGAAAACGATCCCCGACCATTGCCCGCCAGCCCGCCAAGCCGAAGCATCATTGTTGATTATTGAGGTATTATGAGATATTGACATGGAATGAGATTATTGAGATGATTATTAGAATTGGGATTCTTGAGATGATTTGAGGATTTGAGGTTTATTGATTTAGCGATATGATGGCGTTTTGAGGAATTATATGCGTTTTGAGGAATTATATGGCTTAATTGTTTTACGAATGATTTTAGTAATGCGGTATTTTAAACCTTTCTTGATATATATGATTGGGAATTATATGATGATTTTTGATATGGTATTTTGAATTCGCGGTTTAGTTGTTTTGAAACACTTACACCTACCCTACGCCGTTGTCACAAATCATAGCCTCCTTTGCACGTGTTGTTATTAAGAATTGTTATTGCTAGTACGCGTCGCCCCTCGTAGATCACTTTGGCCCCTGATGACCCATACGTGTTGGTCATGCGTTCGGCCACTAGTTTATCGTCTCTTTGACGCCCTAAGTCACCGATTTTATTGCCTCGTGGTTCACCTGCTCAGAGATGACGATTGATGGAGTACCCCTCCGACGAGGAGTATGAGGAGGAGTACGAGGGTGAGCAGAATGATAACACTCAGGATGAGGAAGAGAATGATGACCCTCGGGATGAGGAAGAGGATGATCGTCAGGAGGAGGAGATGCCTGATGATGATGGGTCGCTAGCACATTCAGCTCATTCTGCGAAGCCCGATTCCCGATACATCCGTTAGAGCCGGTTTCACCTGATCATCCATTTTGTTTGAGTTGCCACCTGGTAGTCCCGTTGGCTTGGATGCACCTTCTGAGGTTTCTGCTGAGCATGCAGATTTGGGTGAAATTGGTAGGATGTGGACTCGGATTACTGCACCGGGCGAGAGGATCTCGCGGATGTCTGACCGACTTGAGATGATTATTGCTGAGTTATTGATGAGTTTATTGCTAAGTTTGTTGCTGAGTTGAGAGTTGATTTGACTACTGTCATGGGCAGGACGACATCGATTAGGAGAGGTATGATTGAGATACATGAGCAGATGGAGAGTCTGCAAAGAGGTTTCCTCACGGCTTGCGAGAGAGATCGCAAGCTGTGGCAGAGGAACACGGAGTTGGAGAAAGAGGTAGCAGACCTCAAGAGAGATAGAGATATATACAGTGTTGAGCTGGAATCGTTATGGAGAGATTTGGATGGTTTGAGATCGGAGTTGAGGAGTCTACGCCAGCTTCATGGCTAGATGAAATTTGGATTTGTGATGTTGTTGTGTTGCTTCTTAAGTCAGGGAGTAATCGGTTATGAGAGCTGGTTATTCTATCCCTTAAGTCATGTTATTCGGATTGTACGTTCGTCTCGTATGGAACGATTAGTATTTATTATGCCTTTTGGTAGTATGGAACGATGTATTGATCGCTACTTATGGACGAGGGTGAGCTCGTATGATATTTTATGGTTTTTGGCGTACATGGAGAATTGTGTCTTACTTCGTGGTTGACATTGTGTTGGTATTATATTAATGGCTATACGACGAAACCCTGTTAGAGCTACCAGAACTGGACCCGCAACGGCTACCCCTAGTCGTCGAGGACGCCGTCCAGCTCGAAATGTTGAGACCCCTACTCCTGATAACCTGGATACTACTAACCGCAACAACAGGAATCAAAATGTTGATGTTCAGGGAGACAATGATCATGTTCCACTTAATGCACCTACTGTGGATCAAGCAATGATCAATCAACTTGTGGAGCAACGAGTTGCTGAGCTACTAGCTGAGTCAAATCATTCCAACAATTCTGCTGGAACTTTCCCACCTGTTCGTGCTAATGGATGTCACTACAAGGAGTTTAAGATTTGTTGGCCGATTGAGTTTGGTGGGACGGAAGGAGTGGTTTACTTGGTTAGGTGGATTGAGAAGACTGAGTCAGTGTTTAATGTCAGTGGTTGTGCGGAGAATGCGAAGGTAAAGTTTGCTTCGTTTACTTTCAAGGATGAAGCCTTAACTTGGTGGAACAATTACCGTAACTCGGTTGGGAGTGATGTGGCTTATGCTATGACTTGGGAGCAATTTAAGTCTTTGCTGATTCAGACTTACTGCCCAAGGAATGAGATTAAGAAGCTGGAGATTGAGTTCTGGAACCATAAAGTGAAAGGTACCGATATGGCAACTTACAATCGCCGTTATCGAGAGTTAGCCTTACTTTGCCCCGATATGGTTAGGACTGAGACTCGAAGGATTGAGAGGTATACCGATGGTTTTCCGGTAGCTACAAGGAACGATGTGATTTCTGCTAAGCCTGCAAACATTCATGAGGCTATTACTATTGCTCAACAATTGATGGACTCTTTGGCATTGGAAGAAGCTAAGAAAGATAAGAATGGAAAGAGAAAGAGGGACGATCACTCTAAGGGTAATGATCGTCGAAACAAGCGACAACTAACTACTAGAGCTTATGCTATGGGAGATGGAGACAAGAAGAACTACAATGGAGATGCACCCAAATGTAACCGATGTTACAAGCATCATTCTGGTCAATGTACGGTAATGTGCAAGAATTGATCTAAGATGGGACACATAGCTAAGGATTGTAGAGCTCGACCACTTGCTATGGTTCAAGCTACTCCTGAAACTATGAGTAAGGCAAATGTTACTTGTTATGGATTTGGAAAGAAGGGACATTATAGGAATGAGTGTAGAGAATCGTGGAACCGAGGAAGTTAAGGATCGGGTGGTAATGGGTACAATAATGGAAACCGTGGAGCTGGAGGAAACCATGGACGACAAGATAATGGGGACCAACGTGTGGAAGCTGGAGCTGCTCATGGAAGAGTGTATGCACTCGGGAACGAGAGAGGAGAAGATCCGAACGTTGTGACTGGTACGTTCCTTCTCAATAATCGTTATGCTTCCATACTGTTTGATACTGGTGCCGATAAGAGTTTTGTGTCCACTAAGTTTGCACCCTTACTGGAGAAACCCCCGATGGCCTTAGGAATTGGTTATGATGTAGAGTTAGCTAATGGGAACATAGAGATGATTAGGACTATCATTCGCGGCTGCACGTTAAACTTTTTGAATCGTCCTTTCAACATAGATCCTCTACCCGTCACGTTAGGAAGTTTTGATGTCATTATTGGTATGGATTGGTTGTCGAAGTATCGTGCTCATATACTTTGCGATGAGGAGATCGTGCGTGTGCCTTACGGCAAGGAGATTCTGAACATACCAGGAGATAGAAAGGATTTGAGAGGCCCATCTAGATTAGCGGTCATATCTTGCACTAAGTTGCCGAAGCTAATGGAAAAAGTAAGTTACCTTTTCTTAGCCCAAAATTCTGAGAAAGGAGAGAAGGAGAAGAAGGAAAGGTGCATTGGAGATGTACCTGTAGTTCGTGATTTTTCGGATGTGTTTCCTGATGAATTGCCGGGAATTCCGCCTACTAGGCAAGTGGAATTTCAGATTGAGTTGATACCTGGTGCCGCACCCGTGGCACGAGCGCCTTATCGTCTTGCACCTACTGAACTGGAAGAGTTGTCGAAACAATTAGCGGAGTTAGCCGAGAAGGGATTCATAAGACCAAGTTCTTCACCTTGGGGAGCCCCGGTCTTATTTGTGAAGAAGAAGGATGGATCGTTTCGTATGTGTATTGACTATCGAGAGTTGAACAAGCTAACGGTGAAGAATAGATACCCGTTACCGAGGATCGACGATTTGTTTTATTAGCTTCAAGGAATCGAGTGTGTATTCGAAGATCGATTTGAGATCGGGATATCATCATCTTCGAGTTCGCGAGGAAGATATTCCGAAGACGGCTTTCAGAACCCGTTACGGGCATTACGAGTTTCAGGTGATGCCATTTGGGTTGGCGAACGCACCGGCGGTATTCATGGACCTCATGAATCGGGTGTGTGAGCCTTACTTAGATAAGTTTGTGATTGTGTTCATTGATGACATTCTGATTATTCAAAGAGTGAGAAGGAGCATGAGGAGCGTCTAAGACTTATCTTAAAATTACTCAGGAAGGAGAAACTGTATGCCAAGTTTTCGAAATGTGAATTTTGGATTCCGACGGTACAATTTCTAGGTCAGGTGATTGATAGACAAGGAGTTCATGTGGATCCTGCTAAGATTGAAGCGATTAAAGATTGGGCTGCACCTACGACCCCAACAGAAGTTCGTTAATTTTTGGGATTAGCCGGTTATTACCGAAGATTCATTGAGGGATTTTCGAAGATAGCAAAACCGTTGACCAAATTGACTTAAAAGAGTGTCAAGTATGAATGGGGAGATAAGGAAGAGGAAGCATTTCAGTTACTTAAGGAGATGTTGTGTAGTGCTCCTACCTTGGCGTTACCCGAAGGTAACGAGGATTTTGTTGTCTATTGTGACGCTTCCCAAAAAGGTTTAGGAGCTGTGTTGATGCAACGAGAGAAAGTGATAGCTTATGCTTCCCGACAGCTCAAGAAGCATGAGACGAACTACACCACCCATGATTTGGAGTTAGGTGCTGTAGTTTTTGCTTTGAGAATATGGAGACATTACTTGTATGGAACCAAGTGTATAGTGTTTACTGATCACAAAAGTCTGCAACACATTCTGAACCAAAAAGAGCTTAACATGAGGCAGCGACGTTGGATTGAGTTGCTAAGCGATTATGATTATGAAATTCGCTACCATTCGGGTAAAGCAAACGTTGTTGCTGATGCTCTTAGTCGAAAGGAGAGAATTCCACCATTACGAGTTAGGTCATTAGGAATGACTATCATATCGCCATTACCGTCTCAAATATTAGAAGCTCAAACGGAAGCGTTGAAAGCAGAAAATCATTCTGCAGAGAACATATTTGGGATGGCAGAAAATGAGAAGGGATTTGTTAAGTGTTCTGATGGAGTATTATGTTTTGGAGAGCGAAATTGGATACCATTGTATGGAGGAATTCGAGAGTTGATTATGCATGAGTCGCATAAGTCAAGATACGCTATTCATCCTGGGTCTGACAAGATGTACCAGGATTTGAAAAAGTTATATTGGTGGCCAAGTATAAAGGCAGATATAGCATTGTACGTTAGTAAGTGTTTGACATGTTCTAAGGTTAAGGCAGAACATCAAAGACCGTCAGGATTGTTGACGCAGCCAGAACTCCCAGTTTGGAAGTGAGAGCGGATTACGATGGACTTTATTACCAAATTACCAAAGACAGCTAGCGGTTGCGACGCTATATGGGTAATTGTGGATCGTTTGACTAAGTCTGCTCATTTCCTGGCGATTAGTGAAGATGATAGTGTTGACAAACTTGCGAGGTTGTATGTGAAGGAGCTTGTTTCTCGGCATGGAGTTCCGATATCGATTATTTCTGATCGCGACAGCCGCTTTACGTCAGCGTTGTGGCGATCACTTCAAACCGCTTGGGGACGAGACTTGATATGAGTACTGCATATCATCCCCAAACCGATGGTCAAAGTGAGAGAGCTATTCAGACTTTGGAGCATATGCTTCGTGCATGCATAATAGACTTTGGTAAAGGCTGGGAGAAATATCTACCCCTTGCGGAGTTCTCCTACAACAATAGCTACCACACAAGTCTTAAGACTGCACCATTTGAAGCTTTGTATGGTCGTAAATGTTGTTCGCCTATTGGTTGGGCAGAAGTTGGAGATAGCCAACTCACAGGCCCTGAGCTTATCTTGGAAACTACGGAGAAAGTCACGCAGATTCGAGATCGACTGAAAGCAGCTAGAGATAGGCAGAAAAGCTACGCCGATCAGAGGCGTAAACCCCTAGAATTCTAGGTTGGAGACAAAGTGATGTTGAAAGTCTCGCCTTGGAAGGGTGTGATACGTTTTGGGAAACGTGGGAAGCTTAATCCCCGCTGCATTGGACCATTTCTTATTTTGGAAAGAATTGGCCCCGTAGCTTATCGTTTGGAATTACCAATGGAATTGAGTAAAGTTCATGACGTGTTTCATGTTAGCAATCTGAAGAAGTGTATTTTGGATGAAACACTGGTTATACCAATTAAGGATATTCGTGTGGATGAGAGTTCGAATTTTGTGGAAGAGCCGATTGAGATAATGGATAGAGAGATCAAACGACTCAAGAGGAGTCGTATTCCGCTCATCAAAGTTCGTTGGAATTCGCGGCACGGACCGGAATTCACGTGGGAACGTGAGGATGAGTTTCGAAAGAGATATCCGAAGCTTTTCACTTCGTAGATGGGTTATTTCGAGAGAAACCCGGGACGGGTTCCTTCTGAGGCTGGGAGGATGTGACAACTGGCAAACTAGGGAGCCGTTTTATAAAACCCGCATTACATTAAAATTATAAATTTGGAATATTTGAAAAGTTTATTGTGACGAGATATTTTACGAACGTTGGTACGTGATTTTAATCGTACGATATTTATGAGATTTGGTTATTTATTTATGGTTTGGATTGATTCGGTCGTGATGATTTATTGTGAGATCGTTATTTTTTTGGCACTACATTGACTCCGGCACTAGGTTAACCTAACAATTTTTAATTTCATTTTATTATTGGATCGGATATTAGTATTTTTGGAACGGGTTCGGTTTGAGAATATATTTGGTTATTTAAGTTTCGGGTTTCCTCACCCACTTATATAATAATATCCATATTATTATTATCATTTTATTTATTTTATTTTTTTTGGGCCTAAAGGCCGGTTTTGGTTTCTTGGGTATATCACACCCACACCACACACATAAACAAAAACATACAAACACATCTTCATCTCTCTCTCTATTATACCAACAACACCATCACCAAACCCAAACCCCCCAAGCAGCCGCCGCCCCTGCTGCCGCTCCACCGCCGCACCACCACCATCACCGCCACCACTAAACGACTCCCCATCTCGTTCTCTTCAAGATCTACTAAACCACGCGCCCCTTTTCACCCATTTTCATCTCGATACCACCCTAAAACCGCCACAATCTTGTGTATTTCGGAGTGCTTTTCATTTTGGTCTTGTGAATCAAAGGTAAGACGAGAGGAGACTCATATCTTGGCGAAAAATCGTATCTATGGGTCACGAATCTTGTGATTTCTTTTGGGTTGATGGTTAAAAACGTGAAACTCTATTGAGTTTTTGATAAAATGATTTAAATTTGAGGTTTGGTATCTTGGGTGTCGATTTGGCTCATGTTTGGTGCTCGATTCTTGATGTTGGGTCGCGTTTGGACCTGGGTATGGCTCGTTAGAGCTTAACCGAGACCCCATGGTCTCGGTGTGATGCTACCTTTGACTCGTTTGGGAGTCTAACATGACCCTTGGTCTGATTGGTTGACTCTTGGCTTGATTTGGTTACCGATTTGATGCTTGTTGTGATACTTGTGATGCTGCCGAGATGGGATGACCCTAAGGGTCCGTTTGGTTTGATTTTTCAGTTTTGGTGATGGTATATTTTTGTTGTCTTGGGGATGCCGTGGACAATGGTGTTCGGTTTGGTTAGTGGTTCGAGCTCGGATGAGCTAACCGAGACCTAATGGTCTCGGGTGGGACCCACGTGACTAGTGGTGAAACTTTGTCTCGGGTTCGACTTGGTAAATCGACCCGGATTGTATGATATACTTAGTGGTTTTGTTGGTTACCTGATGTCTTTTTGGTGATTATTGTTGTTATTTGTTATTGGTATTATTATTTGTTGTGGATGTTATTTACTTGGTGCTGAGGTAATATGAATTTTATTGTGGAGTTGTGTTGACGAGTATGGATTTGGGGACCGATTGTGAGACGGTCAATTAGATGATGGAGATAGGTTAGTTTGGGTGCCGTAGTCGGACCCTCATGTTGTAGCACGTGGTATTTGGATTGATTTGGACGGAGTTGGTTATTTATTATGACTTGGTTGTTTTATTTTTGGACTTGGACTATGAGCCGAGAGTGATGACTCGGACATGTGACCAAATTCTTATGACTCGATAAATATTAAAAATCAAACGCTTATAATAAAACTCGTAATAATATTATTAGTAATATAATCGTTTATATAAGTATATAGACGTGATAAACGTATATATATTATTATAAATGCGTATATTAATAATAAAACGATCACGAGTGAACGTTATAATAATATAACGATAATTATTGTACCATATGAATAGTGCAATAAATGTCGGGTATTATTATAAATAAATAACTATAAATAATGTCGTGAACCACTACGTCGGGTAAGTAATAAATAAAAACATGATTTCTTTATAAATTGGGAAAACTTATCGAGTTATACGAGTTGTGGTTACTTAAGTCCAAGTGGGCTTTATTATGTGACTTTTATGTTGTCACGGATATATGACGATTAATATATCCATTTTCTATAACTACGTAACTTATTTAATCGACGGGTTAAATCGAGTTTATTTAGCTATATAAAATGATTATATTAATAGGCATCGTATCCTACGACGCCCATAGGTTGTGGTACATGTATTAGGATAATAAATTACTATATATCTCGTAGAATTGGCTAAATTGACGAATTTGGCAAATTGGACGATATATATAGGGAATTTATTGGACTACGATATTTACCATATAGTATTCTTGTGCAATGTGATTTAGGTTGGGTATAATCTTGGAGCGATGTATTACGTAAATAAATATGGGGGATTACCAAATCGACGGATTTGATAACCTTCGATGATTTATTAAATAATATATCGGGCTAATGTTAGACCTATAGATATGTTTATTATTTCGTTCGTTGTGGCTTCTTTGTTTGAGTTGTGTCGACCCACCACCCATATGGATACCAAACGTCGAATTTCAAATGAATATGAAGATAATTTGAGAAATGGATATTTTTGGAAAGTTAAATGGAATACGTTCGGGAATGGGAATATTTGATTTTGAGGAAATGATTTCTGAACGAGTTTGATATTGTTAGGAAGTGCCGAGTCTGTAGTTGCCGTTACGTGAGTTGCTTGAGATTACTTACGTCTTTCTTCTATCGATTTCTTTTGAGAATTTCTTTGCTGGATTTGAGGTGAGTCATAGCCCCACTTTTACTCTTGAACTTTGTTTTCAATACTTGGGGTGAGAAACGTGCAAATGTTTTATGTGGACTATTATCGCTTTTTGATTTCAAAACTTGCTATGCTTATAGAACTAGGTAGAGTGAGGCCTAGACTAGATCTAGGTAAGCTATTGATTCGGTTATTGAGCGAGGCCTAGACTTGATCTAGGTAAGCTATTGATTTGGTTGTTGAGCGAGGCCTAGTCCCCGAACTAGGTAAGCTATTTGATTTGGTTATAGAGCGAGGCCTAGACTAGATCTAGGTAAGCTATTGGTTTGGTTGTTGAGCGAGGCCTAGTCCCCGAACTAGGTAAGCTATTGGATTGATTATAGAGCGAGGCCTAGACTTGAGCTAGGTAAGCTATTGATTGGATTGATTTGAGCTATAGCGTGCACCTATAGGGATGATTTGATTTGGTTGGATTTGATTTGGTTGGATTATTTTGGTTGGATGATTGAGCCCTAGTCTAGCTAGCAAGCGTTTTGCGTATATGTCCACTATATTGAATTAAGAACCTAAACCTATGATCTCACCAGCGAAAGCTGACTTTTAGCACGTTTTCTCAGGTAATTAAGTGATGCTCTGCGGATGCTTGGGATTGGAGGCTTGGCATTTGGCACCGGTTATGGATCCATATTTCTAAAACTCTGATAACTATTGTGGACCTATATTTGTTTCTTTTGGGCCTGACTTTGGATGTTTTTGGGATAATGTAAACTCTAAAACCCCGCGTGGTTGTACTTTTATTATGTTTACTTTATCTCGTTCTTTTATGTCTTGTGTTTGGATACCAATCCTCGTAGCACCCCGAAAGCTTGTTGAGTCTTCCGCTGTACCAAATTTTGGGGGTGTTACAGATTGGTATCAGAGCCAAGGTTATAGAGAACTAGGTAAATAGACACCTAAACTATAACCGATTTTTATAGAAAACGATCCCCGACCATTGCCCGCCAGCCCGCCAAGCCGAAGCATCATTGTTGATTATTGAGGTATTATGAGATATTGACATGGAATGAGATTATTGAGATGATTGTTAGAATTGGGATTCTTGAGATGATTTGAGGATTTGAGGTTTATTGATTTAGCGATATGATGGCGTTTTGAGGAATTATATGCGTTTTGAGGAATTATATGGCTTAATTGTTTTACGAATGATTTTAGTAATGCGGTATTTTAAACCTTTCTTGATATATATGATTGGGAATTATATGATGATTTTTGATATGGTATTTTGAATTCGCGGTTTAGTTGTTTTGAAACACTTACACCTACCCTACGCCGTTGTCACAAATCATAGCCTCCTTTGCACGTGTTGTTATTAAGAATTGTTATTGCTAGTACGCGTCGCCCCTCGTAGATCACTTTGGCCCCTGATGACCCATACGTGTTGGTCATGCGTTCGGCCACTAGTTTATCGTCTCTTTGACGCCCTAAGTCACCGATTTTATTGCCTCGTGGTTCACCTGCTCAGAGATGACGATTGATGGAGTACCCCTCCGACGAGGAGTATGAGGAGGAGTACGAGGGTGAGCAGAATGATAACACTCAGGATGAGGAAGAGAATGATGACCCTCGGGATGAGGAAGAGGATGATCGTCAGGAGGAGGAGATGCCTGATGATGATGGGTCGCTAGCACATTCAGCTCATTCTGCGAAGCCCGATTCCCGATACATCCGTTAGAGCCGGTTTCACCTGATCATCCATTTTGTTTGAGTTGCCACCTGGTAGTCCCGTTGGCTTGGATGCACCTTCTGAGGTTTCTGCTGAGCATGCAGATTTGGGTGAAATTGGTAGGATGTGGACTCGGATTACTGCACCGGGCGAGAGGATCTCGCGGATGTCTGACCGACTTGAGATGATTATTGCTGAGTTATTGATGAGTTTATTGCTAAGTTTGTTGCTGAGTTGAGAGTTGATTTGACTACTGTCATGGGCAGGACGACATCGATTAGGAGAGGTATGATTGAGATACATGAGCAGATGGAGAGTCTGCAAAGAGGTTTCCTCACGGCTTGCGAGAGAGATCGCAAGCTGTGGCAGAGGAACACGGAGTTGGAGAAAGAGGTAGCAGACCTCAAGAGAGATAGAGATATATACAGTGTTGAGCTGGAATCGTTATGGAGAGATTTGGATGGTTTGAGATCGGAGTTGAGGAGTCTACGCCAGCTTCATGGCTAGATGAAATTTGGATTTGTGATGTTGTTGTGTTGCTTCTTAAGTCAGGGAGTAATCGGTTATGAGAGCTGGTTATTCTATCCCTTAAGTCATGTTATTCGGATTGTACGTTCGTCTCGTATGGAACGATTAGTATTTATTATGCCTTTTGGTAGTATGGAACGATGTATTGATCGCTACTTATGGACGAGGGTGAGCTCGTATGATATTTTATGGTTTTTGGCGTACATGGAGAATTGTGTCTTACTTCGTGGTTGACATTGTGTTGGTATTATATTAATGGCTATACGACGAAACCCTGTTAGAGCTACCAGAACTGGACCCGCAACGGCTACCCCTAGTCGTCGAGGACGCCGTCCAGCTCGAAATGTTGAGACCCCTACTCCTGATAACCTGGATACTACTAACCGCAACAACAGGAATCAAAATGTTGATGTTCAGGGAGACAATGATCATGTTCCACTTAATGCACCTACTGTGGATCAAGCAATGATCAATCAACTTGTGGAGCAACGAGTTGCTGAGCTACTAGCTGAGTCAAATCATTCCAACAATTCTGCTGGAACTTTCCCACCTGTTCGTGCTAATGGATGTCACTACAAGGAGTTTAAGATTTGTTGGCCGATTGAGTTTGGTGGGACGGAAGGAGTGGTTTACTTGGTTAGGTGGATTGAGAAGACTGAGTCAGTGTTTAATGTCAGTGGTTGTGCGGAGAATGCGAAGGTAAAGTTTGCTTCGTTTACTTTCAAGGATGAAGCCTTAACTTGGTGGAACAATTACCGTAACTCGGTTGGGAGTGATGTGGCTTATGCTATGACTTGGGAGCAATTTAAGTCTTTGCTGATTCAGACTTACTGCCCAAGGAATGAGATTAAGAAGCTGGAGATTGAGTTCTGGAACCATAAAGTGAAAGGTACCGATATGGCAACTTACAATCGCCGTTATCGAGAGTTAGCCTTACTTTGCCCCGATATGGTTAGGACTGAGACTCGAAGGATTGAGAGGTATACCGATGGTTTTCCGGTAGCTACAAGGAACGATGTGATTTCTGCTAAGCCTGCAAACATTCATGAGGCTATTACTATTGCTCAACAATTGATGGACTCTTTGGCATTGGAAGAAGCTGAGAAAGATAAGAATGGAAAGAGAAAGAGGGACGATCACTCTAAGGGTAATGATCGTCGAAACAAGCGACAACTAACTACTAGAGCTTATGCTATGGGAGATGGAGACAAGAAGAACTACAATGGAGATGCACCCAAATGTAACCGATGTTACAAGCATCATTCTGGTCAATGTACGGTAATGTGCAAGAATTGATCTAAGATGGGACACATAGCTAAGGATTGTAGAGCTCGACCACTTGCTATGGTTCAAGCTACTCCTGAAACTATGAGTAAGGCAAATGTTACTTGTTATGGATTTGGAAAGAAGGGACATTATAGGAATGAGTGTAGAGAATCGTGGAACCGAGGAAGTTAAGGATCGGGTGGTAATGGGTACAATAATGGAAACCGTGGAGCTGGAGGAAACCATGGACGACAAGATAATGGGGACCAACGTGTGGAAGCTGGAGCTGCTCATGGAAGAGTGTATGCACTCGGGAACGAGAGAGGAGAAGATCCGAACGTTGTGACTGGTACGTTCCTTCTCAATAATCGTTATGCTTCCATACTGTTTGATACTGGTGCCGATAAGAGTTTTGTGTCCACTAAGTTTGCACCCTTACTGGAGAAACCCCCGATGGCCTTAGGAATTGGTTATGATGTAGAGTTAGCTAATGGGAACATAGAGATGATTAGGACTATCATTCGCGGCTGCACGTTAAACTTTTTGAATCGTCCTTTCAACATAGATCCTCTACCCGTCACGTTAGGAAGTTTTGATGTCATTATTGGTATGGATTGGTTGTCGAAGTATCGTGCTCATATACTTTGCGATGAGGAGATCGTGCGTGTGCCTTACGGCAAGGAGATTCTGAACATACCAGGAGATAGAAAGGATTTGAGAGGCCCATCTAGATTAGCGGTCATATCTTGCACTAAGTTGCCGAAGCTAATGGAAAAAGTAAGTTACCTTTTCTTAGCCCAAAATTCTGAGAAAGGAGAGAAGGAGAAGAAGGAAAGGTGCATTGGAGATGTACCTGTAGTTCGTGATTTTTCGGATGTGTTTCCTGATGAATTGCCGGGAATTCCGCCTACTAGGCAAGTGGAATTTCAGATTGAGTTGATACCTGGTGCCGCACCCGTGGCACGAGCGCCTTATCGTCTTGCACCTACTGAACTGGAAGAGTTGTCGAAACAATTAGCGGAGTTAGCCGAGAAGGGATTCATAAGACCAAGTTCTTCACCTTGGGGAGCCCCGGTCTTATTTGTGAAGAAGAAGGATGGATCGTTTCGTATGTGTATTGACTATCGAGAGTTGAACAAGCTAACGGTGAAGAATAGATACCCGTTACCGAGGATCGACGATTTGTTTTATTAGCTTCAAGGAATCGAGTGTGTATTCGAAGATCGATTTGAGATCGGGATATCATCATCTTCGAGTTCGCGAGGAAGATATTCCGAAGACGGCTTTCAGAACCCGTTACGGGCATTACGAGTTTCAGGTGATGCCATTTGGGTTGGCGAACGCACCGGCGGTATTCATGGACCTCATGAATCGGGTGTGTGAGCCTTACTTAGATAAGTTTGTGATTGTGTTCATTGATGACATTCTGATTATTCAAAGAGTGAGAAGGAGCATGAGGAGCGTCTAAGACTTATCTTAAAATTACTCAGGAAGGAGAAACTGTATGCCAAGTTTTCGAAATGTGAATTTTGGATTCCGACGGTACAATTTCTAGGTCAGGTGATTGATAGACAAGGAGTTCATGTGGATCCTGCTAAGATTGAAGCGATTAAAGATTGGGCTGCACCTACGACCCCAACAGAAGTTCGTTAATTTTTGGGATTAGCCGGTTATTACCGAAGATTCATTGAGGGATTTTCGAAGATAGCAAAACCGTTGACCAAATTGACTTAAAAGAGTGTCAAGTATGAATGGGGAGATAAGGAAGAGGAAGCATTTCAGTTACTTAAGGAGATGTTGTGTAGTGCTCCTACCTTGGCGTTACCCGAAGGTAACGAGGATTTTGTTGTCTATTGTGACGCTTCCCAAAAAGGTTTAGGAGCTGTGTTGATGCAACGAGAGAAAGTGATAGCTTATGCTTCCCGACAGCTCAAGAAGCATGAGACGAACTACACCACCCATGATTTGGAGTTAGGTGCTGTAGTTTTTGCTTTGAGAATATGGAGACATTACTTGTATGGAACCAAGTGTATAGTGTTTACTGATCACAAAAGTCTGCAACACATTCTGAACCAAAAAGAGCTTAACATGAGGCAGCGACGTTGGATTGAGTTGCTAAGCGATTATGATTATGAAATTCGCTACCATTCGGGTAAAGCAAACGTTGTTGCTGATGCTCTTAGTCGAAAGGAGAGAATTCCACCGTTACGAGTTAGGTCATTAGGAATGACTATCATATCGCCATTACCGTCTCAAATATTAGAAGCTCAAACGGAAGCGTTGAAAGCAGAAAATCATTCTGCAGAGAACATATTTGGGATGGCAGAAAATGAGAAGGGATTTGTTAAGTGTTCTGATGGAGTATTATGTTTTGGAGAGCGAAATTGGATACCATTGTATGGAGGAATTCGAGAGTTGATTATGCATGAGTCGCATAAGTCAAGATACGCTATTCATCCTGGGTCTGACAAGATGTACCAGGATTTGAAAAAGTTATATTGGTGGCCAAGTATAAAGGCAGATATAGCATTGTACGTTAGTAAGTGTTTGACATGTTCTAAGGTTAAGGCAGAACATCAAAGACCGTCAGGATTGTTGACGCAGCCAGAACTCCCAGTTTGGAAGTGAGAGCGGATTACGATGGACTTTATTACCAAATTACCAAAGACAGCTAGCGGTTGCGACGCTATATGGGTAATTGTGGATCGTTTGACTAAGTCTGCTCATTTCCTGGCGATTAGTGAAGATGATAGTGTTGACAAACTTGCGAGGTTGTATGTGAAGGAGCTTGTTTCTCGGCATGGAGTTCCGATATCGATTATTTCTGATCGCGACAGCCGCTTTACGTCAGCGTTGTGGCGATCACTTCAAACCGCTTGGGGACGAGACTTGATATGAGTACTGCATATCATCCCCAAATCGATGGTCAAAGTGAGAGAGCTATTCAGACTTTGGAGCATATGCTTCGTGCATGCATAATAGACTTTGGTAAAGGCTGGGAGAAATATCTACCCCTTGCGGAGTTCTCCTACAACAATAGCTACCACACAAGTCTTAAGACTGCACCATTTGAAGCTTTGTATGGTCGTAAATGTTGTTCGCCTATTGGTTGGGCAGAAGTTGGAGATAGCCAACTCACAGGCCCTGAGCTTATCTTGGAAACTACGGAGAAAGTCACGCAGATTCGAGATCGACTGAAAGCAGCTAGAGATAGGCAGAAAAGCTACGCCGATCAGAGGCGTAAACCCCTAGAATTCTAGGTTGGAGACAAAGTGATGTTGAAAGTCTCGCCTTGGAAGGGTGTGATACGTTTTGGGAAACGTGGGAAACTTAATCCCCGCTGCATTGGACCATTTCTTATTTTGGAAAGAATTGGCCCCGTAGCTTATCGTTTGGAATTACCAATGGAATTGAGTAAAGTTCATGACGTGTTTCATGTTAGCAATCTGAAGAAGTGTATTTTGGATGAAACACTGGTTATACCAATTAAGGATATTCGTGTGGATGAGAGTTCGAATTTTGTGGAAGAGCCGATTGAGATAATGGATAGAGAGATCAAACGACTCAAGAGGAGTCGTATTCCGCTCATCAAAGTTCGTTGGAATTCGCGGCACGGACCGGAATTCACGTGGGAACGTGAGGATGAGTTTCGAAAGAGATATCCGAAGCTTTTCACTTCGTAGATGGGTTATTTCGAGAGAAACCCGGGACGGGTTCCTTCTGAGGCTGGGAGGATGTGACAACTGGCAAACTAGGGAGCCGTTTTATAAAACCCGCATTACATTAAAATTATAAATTTGGAATATTTGAAAAGTTTATTGTGACGAGATATTTTACGAACGTTGGTACGTGATTTTAATCGTACGATATTTATGAGATTTGGTTATTTATTTATGGTTTGGATTGATTCGGTCGTGATGATTTATTGTGAGATCGTTATTTTTTTGGCACTACATTGACTCCGGCACTAGGTTAACCTAACAATTTTTAATTTCATTTTATTATTGGATCGGATATTAGTATTTTTGGAACGGGTTCGGTTTGAGAATATATTTGGTTATTTAAGTTTCGGGTTTCCTCACCCACTTATATAATAATATCCATATTATTATTATCATTTTATTTATTTTATTTTTTTTGGGCCTAAAGGCCGGTTTTGGTTTCTTGGGTATATCACACCCACACCACACACATAAACAAAAACATACAAACACATCTTCATCTCTCTCTCTATTATACCAACAACACCATCACCAAACCCAAACCCCCCAAGCAGCCGCCGCCCCTGCTGCCGCTCCACCGCCGCACCACCACCATCACCGCCACCACTAAACGACTCCCCATCTCGTTCTCTTCAAGATCTACTAAACCACGCGCCCCTTTTCACCCATTTTCATCTCGATACCACCCTAAAACCGCCACAATCTTGTGTATTTCGGAGTGCTTTTCATTTTGGTCTTGTGAATCAAAGGTAAGACGAGAGGAGACTCATATCTTGGCGAAAAATCGTGTCTATGGGTCACGAATCTTGTGATTTCTTTTGGGTTGATGGTTAAAAACGTGAAACTCTATTGAGTTTTTGATAAAATGATTTAAATTTGAGGTTTGGTATCTTGGGTGTCGATTTGGCTCATGTTTGGTGCTCGATTCTTGATGTTGGGTCGCGTTTGGACCTGGGTATGGCTCGTTAGAGCTTAACCGAGACCCCATGGTCTCGGTGTGATGCTACCTTTGACTCGTTTGGGAGTCTAACATGACCCTTGGTCTGATTGGTTGACTCTTGGCTTGATTTGGTTACCGATTTGATGCTTGTTGTGATACTTGTGATGCTGCCGAGATGGGATGACCCTAAGGGTCCGTTTGGTTTGATTTTTCAGTTTTGGTGATGGTATATTTTTGTTGTCTTGGGGATGCCGTGGACAATGGTGTTCGGTTTGGTTAGTGGTTCGAGCTCGGATGAGCTAACCGAGACCTAATGGTCTCGGGTGGGACCCACGTGACTAGTGGTGAAACTTTGTCTCGGGTTCGACTTGGTAAATCGACCCGGATTGTATGATATACTTAGTGGTTTTGTTGGTTACCTGATGTCTTTTTGGTGATTATTGTTGTTATTTGTTATTGGTATTATTATTTGTTGTGGATGTTATTTACTTGGTGCTGAGGTAATATGAATTTTATTGTGGAGTTGTGTTGACGAGTATGGATTTGGGGACCGATTGTGAGACGGTCAATTAGATGACGGAGATAGGTTAGTTTGGGTGCCGTAGTCGGACCCTCATGTTGTAGCACGTGGTATTTGGATTGATTTGGACGGAGTTGGTTATTTATTATGACTTGGTTGTTTTATTTTTGGACTTGGACTATGAGCCGAGAGTGATGACTCGGACATGTGACCAAATTCTTATGACTCGATAAATATTAAAAATCAAACGCTTATAATAAAACTCGTAATAATATTATTAGTAATATAATCGTTTATATAAGTATATAGACGTGATAAACGTATATATATTATTATAAATGCGTATATTAATAATAAAACGATCACGAGTGAACGTTATAATAATATAACGATAATTATTGTACCATATGAATAGTGCAATAAATGTCGGGTATTATTATAAATAAATAACTATAAATAATGTCGTGAACCACTACGTCGGGTAAGTAATAAATAAAAACATGATTTCTTTATAAATTGGGAAAACTTATCGAGTTATACGAGTTGTGGTTACTTAAGTCCAAGTGGGCTTTATTATGTGACTTTTATGTTGTCACGGATATATGACGATTAATATATCCATTTTCTATAACTACGTAACTTATTTAATCGACGGGTTAAATCGAGTTTATTTAGCTATATAAAATGATTATATTAATAGGCATCGTATCCTACGACGCCCATAGGTTGTGGTACATGTATTAGGATAATAAATTACTATATATCTCGTAGAATTGGCTAAATTGACGAATTTGGCAAATTGGACGATATATATAGGGAATTTATTGGACTACGATATTTACCATATAGTATTCTTGTGCAATGTGATTTAGGTTGGGTATAATCTTGGAGCGATGTATTACGTAAATAAATATGGGGGATTACCAAATCGACGGATTTGATAACCTTCGATGATTTATTAAATAATATATCGGGCTAATGTTAGACCTATAGATATGTTTATTATTTCGTTCGTTGTGGCTTCTTTGTTTGAGTTGTGTCGACCCACCACCCATATGGATACCAAACGTCGAATTTCAAATGAATATGAAGATAATTTGAGAAATGGATATTTTTGGAAAGTTAAATGGAATACGTTCGGGAATGGGAATATTTGATTTTGAGGAAATGATTTCTGAACGAGTTTGATATTGTTAGGAAGTGCCGAGTCTGTAGTTGCCGTTACGTGAGTTGCTTGAGATTACTTACGTCTTTCTTCTATCGATTTCTTTTGAGAATTTCTTTGCTGGATTTGAGGTGAGTCATAGCCCCACTTTTACTCTTGAACTTTGTTTTCAATACTTGGGGTGAGAAACGTGCAAATGTTTTATGTGGACTATTATCGCTTTTTGATTTCAAAACTTGCTATGCTTATAGAACTAGGTAGAGTGAGACCTAGACTAGATCTAGGTAAGCTATTGATTCGGTTATTGAGCGAGGCCTAGACTTGATCTAGGTAAGCTATTGATTTGGTTGTTGAGCGAGGCCTAGTCCCCGAACTAGGTAAGCTATTTGATTTGGTTATAGAGCGAGGCCTAGACTAGATCTAGGTAAGCTATTGGTTTGGTTGTTGAGCGAGGCCTAGTCCCCGAACTAGGTAAGCTATTGGATTGATTATAGAGCGAGGCCTAGACTTGAGCTAGGTAAGCTATTGATTGGATTGATTTGAGCTATAGCGTGCACCTATAGGGATGATTTGATTTGGTTGGATTTGATTTGGTTGGATTATTTTGGTTGGATTATTTTGGTTGGATGATTGAGCCCTAGTCTAGCTAGCAAGCGTTTTGCGTATATGTCCACTATATTGAATTAAGAACCTAAACCTATGATCTCACCAGCGAAAGCTGACTTTTAGCACGTTTTCTCAGGTAATTAAGTGATGCTCTGCGGATGCTTGGGATTGGAGGCTTGGCATTTGGCACCGGTTATGGATCCATATTTCTAAAACTCTGATAACTATTGTGGACCTATATTTGTTTCTTTTGGGCCTGACTTTGGATGTTTTTGGGATAATGTAAACTCTAAAACCCCGCGTGGTTGTACTTTTATTATGTTTACTTTATCTCGTTCTTTTATGTCTTGTGTTTGGATACCAATCCCCGTAGCACCCCGAAAGCTTGTTGAGTCTTCCGCTGTACCAAATTTTGGGGGTGTTACACCGCCGAACCATAAGTTTATACTTCGTTATTTACATCGTTTGGGACGCTTCTCTATGTAAATAACGAATTATAAATAAGTGGGCTTAATTGTATCTGAAATGGCATGCGTATGAAATCAAGGATCACTAAAGTTTATAAAACACTAAAACTTCAGCCAAAGACTCACAATTTTCTTCTGCGTATGCCTAATCCTAAGGCATTACGGCACAATCACATTTCTTCAATCATGTACTTACTTTTACATTCTGGCGATTTATGAAACCTTTTCACGACATTGTATGTGATTACAATGGTCTCTCTTACTTCTCCGGCACTAGGAGTGATATAGTGATCTCCGAACCTTTCACAACTTTACCTAAAATCCATCAAAATCTATAAATTCATCTAATAGAAATACAAGATATGGAATTGCTAAGGAACAAACAGATTCATCATCTACAAAAGCTTGAAACCAAATACCGTGTTGTCACTCAAAACTATACAAAAGCTGAAGTTCAACAACTTTCTCTACATTCATCAAGTTCTCATCCGAAACCCTCATTGTTAAAAGTCTGTAACTAGCAAACACTTTGTTTAACGGGTAGGTTACCCCCCAAATTTTAACTTTCACGAAACAAAATATTGTGAACCATGTTTATCTTCAAAACATGTTAAAATAAAAATCTTCATTCAAAAAGGAATTGTTTCTTAAGTCAAGTTAATCAAAAGGAATTGAACATAAAGACAACGTAAGTAGTTAGAACTACTCAACAATTATGACTATGAGAACTGCTATCATCAAGGAAAAAGCTAATGTAGTAGCAGATACGTTAAACTTGAAAGAAAAATTAAAACCGCTCAGGGATTAGATCGTTAGGAAGGACTATTTGTTCACCCCTTCCACTCACCTTTACAACTTCCTTACCTTGGAATCCCGGGACGGGATTCAGTTTAACGGGTAGGTAATATAACATCCCGTAAAATTTTCCTACGATTAACACATTATTACAACATAAATTAACCATTTTTACCCAAAAAAAAATTATATATACTTTGTCAATTACAACGTTATTCACTCTTACCTTGAAACGACATTTATACCTAAACCTTAATAACCTAGATACCATACATAACTTAAAACATTGATAATAAATAAGTATACGTTTCAATAATTAACAAATACAATTTAAATAAATCCCGAGCCTACAAAAATTCCCATGTGTATTCGCTAATAATATTTGACCTCTAAGAACCATGAATGACAATTGTTATCAACCTTCAAATATAATTATGATACTAGAATATTGATCAATTTAAGGCACTTCACACATTTCATCTCAATTTGACACAAATAGTAATTTTGTTCCAATACCACTTTCGTATAAATTCTAATGAACCACTAACTTTCTATAACGACTTTAAATCTCAATTTTAAGGCCCTTCTGGTCCGAACCAGGAAAAGTGTAAAACACGAAAGTTGTCTGAAATAATGTTTTACTTCTAGAATCGCGAGATTTGGAACCAAAAATGTAATTCGTGGTTGTTATATGTGAAATACGACCTGACCCAAGTAAACCTCCCCCAAGTGTAACCTAAGACAAAATACATGAACTCCTTTCTTTTCTTGTTTGTATCGACACACCACCAGGTAACTCCAAACTCACCTCCACAGCTCTCCAATCGTTGGATACCCATATGTAAACATTTAGGAATGTCAGGAATATTCAAACATGAGCCTTACAAAAATCTCTTGTCCATATCCTCACACTTTGTCTCGATTGGTCATATTGGGAGGCAACATTCATTTGATTTAGATGAACACTCAATCTCATGTAAACTCTACCTTGCTTTCACACTCACATGCTCACTATAAAAGCCTCTACTCTCTCCTCTCAATTCATGCATACGAACACACATACATATTTCACAAACAAAGTCTTTCTCCTTTGTTACTGTACGAGAAGAACTAGCCAACAAAAAAAGAGCCTATATTTCCTTTCATGCGTACAAAGACTTAATCACAAACCACCAACAAAACTCACTTAATTACTCACTCTCTTTTATTCACTGTCGAGAAAGAAGGAGCAAGAAGTGTTAGGTTACTGTTTTAGATGCTAAAATCCCTGCTACTTTAGTACAAGATGGGTTCGAAAGCTTGGGAGCATTGGAGAATTGTTTCGGTTTCATTTCTCGCTCGTCCCTCAGTCGTCTTCCATTCCTTTTCCAACCACCACAGTTGGTGTTGTAAGTCTCCAAACGCATTCCATCTTATTACTTTCCTTCATGCATATATAAAATCATTAAGGTGGTATTGTCAAGACTTGTGTGGCTACTTAAAAGATCTAACTCACATAAACTGGTGTTTTTAAAATACTTCTCACTCGAAGCACACCTCTCCTTTATACGAACCTATTTCGAACTTAAGTTTTATAACATTATTATAACAAGTTTTAGAAAAGCATTTATATGTTCCAAGAAACTGTAAATGCTCGACACATACATATGACTTACAAAAACAAAAGATGTGTTTCCTTGAAATTCATTCTACTCAACGTGTTTACATGCATGCACTCTAAATGAGTCACTTAGTCCAAAAACCGTTTTCTCTCGGACTCACATCAAAAGCCTAAATATAAGCAGTTTTTGTAAACTTAATAACCATTTTGAAAACTTACTAAAATAAGCCCAAGAATAAGCTACTTTGTTAAGCTCACTAACAAGCTAAAACTTGAACTTAACTTATATTCTTTTACCGACATAGAAACAAGCTCACAAGAACTGTCTATAACTCATTTTAATTGGTGGTTTCGTTGGGGAAATTGGGTCGAGAAACTCTAACAAGAAGAAGCACATTTTGGTCTCAAAGTTGGTTAACCCAACTACTTATGGGAGGGTAAAACTCCATTTAAAGAAAGAAGACAACTACTTGAACTTGGGTAATCACAAGCTCAGTTTTGGTTTTAAAGATAAAACACGAATGATTTTATGAAACATATACAAACCCACGACATATACATACTGTAACAAGGTCTTATATAAAGTCTAATGAGAAGGAAAACCAAAACACATGCACACATAAACTCAGTATACTGAAGCGTAATATATAACCAAATATATGGCACAGCACCAAGAAAATATACAATGAAAACATTAAGTAACTAAACACAACAAGTAGCTTAGCACAGTTGGTTGGGGCGTTGGGCTAACAAACGTGAGGTCTTTGGTTCAGACCCTGCACCTGATATTTTGATATTTATTTCTTTATAAAATGTTTCACACTTGACCCATGAACATGTAAGAACTAATCAATATTTCTTTTAATAATCCGTACTAAGAATGTCTAATTAGTTGAATTGTATAAAATGTCATCTTTGAAACTTGAGAATAAAGAGCGTAACATTTTTTAACCTTAAGGATTACTCTAAAAATTAATTACGGTTTGACAAGTTAATATTTCATGACTATATCATAAAAACATATAACGAGACCTACATTTTTAGACGATAATGAAGTGTTAAATACGAATAATTATATATTTCTAAATATATATAATTTACGACGTAAATTATATAACTTGACGTTGTTACCGGTTAACTTGAATAATCATTAAGAAATGATTAATCCTATAATAAAACTCATCGGTCCACTTAACCTGACGTAAACTTGCAATTTCTATAACTTATCATTCACCAATACATAATATAAATTTATAATGAGAAATATAAATAACAAACGATACTTATACATAAAGACAAGTTATATTGTATATAACTTGTTCTTGAACTATTAAGCGTTTTGCCACGCAAGCCACCTCTGCCACAAAAGTCATTTTGTCATCGAACACTATTCAAATCACGATTCTTGATAAGTCGAACTTATCTCGGACTTCCGTATCATTCAGGTTATCTCTTGAAGTCAATTCCATCTTCACTTCTGACATTACTTATACTCTGTCTACCGTACTACTAAGGTGAGTCATAGCCCCTACTGTTACTTGTTTTACAATGGTTTATAAACGTTTTTGGGGGAGATACATGCTTAACTATTGTTTTTACTTTTACAAGTATTCATTAATTAAATACAAGACTATGTTACATATAAACTTTACTAGTTTACACATTTTTATATCTCATAAGGAGATACCTGCTATAGACATGATTATAAGTTATTTTTCAACGATATGCTATATTTGATCTCTATTGCCTAAGTTTCCTATTACCAAAAGTCCCTCGATCATGTGCCTTAATCACTTGCAGGGTGAACGTAAATAATTGTGAATAGATCTATTAGGGATTGACAATCCCCATTTGGTCGCTAGAGGAAAGCCACCAAATGCACTTTATTTGTTTTCATAGGTTACTGGTAAATACCTATCTTGAGGGCCACTGTTGTACATCATTATTATGGATAATTTTGATGCCTGTTAATCGTTGAGTGTCATGAGCTTAGGGTAATAGGACGGTAATAATGTAGCACTACAATGACTGATGTTAAGGGCGTACAATGTTGTAGCCCACTGTTTTATTAAACTATGAATTGTGCTCACTATATAGCAGGAAAAACTATTAATAATTGGCAAACAAACTACTATTTTGGTGTTGACCCGATTAGGTCAAACAAACTGCTATTTTGGTGTTGACCCAGTGAAGGGCAAACCAACGGATTAATTTGTATGAATTGATAAGGAAATCACTCATTTTCTAATTAACGATTTAAACTATAAACTCTATGAACTCACCAACCTTTGTGTTGACACTTTTAGCATGTGTTTATCTCAGGTAATTAAACAAGAAGGAACTTGAAGGCACGGAGTGGGCTTGTAACCCGACATGGGCTTAAATAAACATTTTGACATAATTTCAAATAAACTTGTTGTTTAAATTATGAAACATCTTGATGTCTTGAATATTTGGTATTTTGAATGAATTAAACTTTAAAGCGTCACTTTTGTGTCGTTTTCTATGATTGTGACAAAGATCCTCGAAGTAACACCCAAAAAGTCTTCCGCTGACATTTTAAGTCTTCCGCTGACATGATGATTTTGGGGGTGTTACAACCATTCTCAAAGATGTTTTCTAAAAAGGTAGTTGCTTCCAAATCGATTTCAAACATGGAACAGATTTCCTCAAACAACACTTTTAACACAAGTGCTGCAAGGGGATATCTTGATGATATTAAAACCAAAATCCGGCAACTTAAAACGACTTTAGAAACTAAAACGAGACTTAATGAGATCAACTGGAATTCCACGGTTCATTTAAAACTTAAAAAGATTCTTTAAAATGAATTTGCTCCTCTAATTAATAACATTCATGCTCGTGTAATTCATTTTGAACAAGCATTTTTGAAAGAAACAGCTGACTTCGTCACAGATCACAAATCTCTGATAAAGAAGGCTAATGCATCTTTTGAGCAAATCACTGTTTTGGAAAATTTAAATGATTCTCTCTTCGAAGCAGTTCTGTCTACTGATATTATGTCCATCATTTTACAAACATATTCTGTTCATGATGATGAAAGACTGAGAGCTGAGACCTCCGAAATTGTTTCAAAATATGAAAATGCTCTTATAAAGCTTGAAAAAGAAAATGGGTCATATTTTAAACAACTTGATCAAAAAAGAGAATAATGCAAGTATGACAAATTGTAGTATGAGCGTGCCTTAAAGAACATGAAAGAGCAAAATGATCTTTTGAGGGCTCAACTTGAAAGTCAAAAAGGAAAGGGTGAGGAAACTAAGTTTGTAAAAACATCGACTTCGGAGAAACCAAATGTTTCAAACACCGTTAACAAACAGAAAATGTCAATTTCACGGTTTGCTCCAAAAGTCGATGAGAAAAAGGATTTGACAAAACCAGTCACTCCAACACCTTTGCCCAAGCAATGTGATAATGAAAAGATTGTTGATAAAGGAAAAGCGGTTGTCATAACACCAAAAGTGATAGCACCTGGCCTTTTTAGGATTAGTCCCACTAATGCGTCTGCCTCCACATCTAAGACAAATGCGTGCAAAAAGGATAATTCTAAAGAGTCTAGTGATGCTAAAAAGGACAACAATATAAATCCTAACGCGTGTGCCTTACCTTCTACAGGATTAGAAAGCACCTCTAGGAGCAGCAAACTAAAGCCTAGGAGCAATACAAGGAACAATAGAGTCTCGTCTGCCTCTACGAGTAGTAGCAAGAATAAAATTGAAGAAGTAGAAGAACACCCTAGGAATTTATCGCTTTGTAATAAGAAACATGATTCATCTGAATGTAATGTCGAAAGTACTGGTTCTAATGCATGTAATGACTCTGTTTGTTTAATATGCAAGAAATGTTTAATTAATGATGTTCATGATGAATGTGTTTCTAAGAATATGAATGTTACGCCTGAACAGAAGTATGTTCCAAAAGGAACTAGTGCTAGATCTAGATCTATAGAAAGATTAGTTGCACGCTTTAGGTCTACCACTAGTAGTCAAATGCCTAGGAACTACCTTAAGTATTGTATGTGGAAACCTACGGGTAGAGAATTCATTCTTCAGGATGGCACATTGGAAGTTGGACAAGTAGATACCTTCTATGAATGTGATTCTGATTTTATCCCTAACCCAATGGAACCAAATTCAAAACGGTTTCCAAATACAAACTCTTTTGTTCTTCACAGGTTATCGAAATATGTCTTTGGATCGTCGACTTGGGTTGCTCCAAGTACATGACCGGGAATTTAAAGCTGCTGATCAATTTCGTCTGGAAATTCATGGGAACTGTACACTTTGGAAATGATCATGTAGCAGCTATTCAGGGTTATGGAGATCTTCGGTTTGGGAATTTTTTGAACACTCGAGTTTACTACGTCGAAGGGTTGGGACACAACTTGTTTTCAGTTGGGCAGTTTTGTGATGCAGATTTAGAAGTTGCATTCAGGAGAAACACGGTTTTTATTAGAAATTTGGTTGGTGATGATCTCTTAATTGGTAATCGTGGTACAAACTTGTATGCTATCGACATCAACCAAATGGCTTCTGCATCACCAATTTGTCTTATGAGAAGGGCAACCGAAACTAAGTCCTGGCTGTGGCATAGACGTTTATCCCATCTCAATTTCGACACCATCAACAAGTTAGCTAAAGACAACATCGTCACCAGACTTCCTAAGTTCAAATACACCAAGGAAGACCTATGTCCATCATGCGAACAAGGAAAAAGCAAAAGAGCATCATATAAACCCAAAACCGTACCTAGTTCGGAAGCAAGGTTACATATGTTGTACATGGACTTTTGTGGCCCAATGAGAGTTGAAAGCATTAATGGAAAGAAGTATATTTGATGGATCTAAACACCTTGAACTTGTGTTGATTAGATACTTTGAATGATATCACTAAGTATGCGGAATCTACTTAGCAATACTTAGAAGTATGTTTGTTAATGAAACAGTTGAGTATGAATAATAACAATGTATGAATCAAACTATTAGCTCCAATATTATTAATTAAAATAATACGAGTGATCTTTGTATCACTAGGTTTACAACTTGAAGCTCTAGAATAATCACGTATGTAGACAACTGATATATTTGAAACCCTAATCTAGGATCTCCTTTTATAGGACACAAGGAGTCCTTTACAAGATAAGTATAATGATAAATAAATATGATATTCACAAGATCTTTTCTATACTTATCTATAACAGTTATAAACTATGCAGTGGTAACTATATGCACTAGCAGTGGTAATGTAGTTTCCACGGCTAGTGTATTCTTCAGTAGTAGGAATAATGTTTCCACTGCTAGTGTATTCTTCCAGCAGTGGGAAATCCAACACTAGCATTTTGTACTGTTAGTTTAATTCCCAACAATCCTCCCCTAAACTTGTGATTCCTCTGCAAATCCACAAGCTTCTTGAATTAAACTTCCTCCTTGATGTTGCGGGGGATTCTTCCAAACACTTAACTTTTCTATCATGCAATTCTCATATTTCAAAATGATGAAGTCTTCTGTATGCATTATAGTACAACTTTTCTATTTCTTCATTAGCTTTTCCATTCCCAACTGAGCAGCTGTTCATCCTTCATTGTTGGTTCTTTCTTCTTCTGCTTCAATCATGATACCTTTGCCTTGAATTGCTACCATCCGTAGAAACTGGTATTCTATCACTAAAAACTTGTGTATTAGTATATCTTTCATATCTGCATCAAATTGAGTTTCTTTGACCTGAGAGCAATCCTCCCCTGAACCTTATCATCATTTTTCCTCCCCTGTTTGGGAGAATCACCACCAAAATATTCACAAAATGGTACAGAGTTCCATCAATTCCTTTTGTATCATACTGCCTTCAGCACTTCCAGATGTATTACCTTCTGGGAGAGGTGCATCTTTAGGCAAAGATTCAGTTTCTTACCTAGTTAAACTAGATAGTACTTCTGGACCACCCATATGTTTCATTTAGCTTGGGATTCCACCATCTGTATCCAATCCAAAAGGATGAGACACATTAGGTGTTGCCATGGTAGAGGTCTTATTGATGTTAAAACTGTGATGTCCTGCATCTACACATATTAAAGATTAGTTACTTAGATCAATAGTGGAAAAATGGACACTGTCAGTGGTAACTATGAACCAGCAGTGGTAAAAATAATAAAAGCAGTGGTAAAAATACGTTTGAGAAAAACTGTTTTTATCATAGTTTTTAGCAAACTACCAGCTATCAACGGATTTGATATGTCTTTACCATGAGCCGTTTGCTATGGACTAGCCAACTCTTAATCCTAAAGAATATGGTGAGTTGATAACCATATAGTTTTTGGTAAACTATCAACCATAAACGGATTTGATGAGTCTTTACCAGTAGCCATTTGCTCTGGACTAGTTGGTTCTTGGTGTGGGTTAGACATGGTGAACCAATTACCATTTGTTGTGTGTCCAATTCACACACTCCAAACTCTATATCATCATACAGTCCAATTCACATATCAAGCAAACTGATAGTTCCAAGTCATTTGCTTTATCAACCTGCACTTTGTTAGTCCAAAACCAAGAAAATACAAGACAAAATATTTTCCATTTAACAATAATGAATATGACTAACAAAACATACTAGAGTAGACAACTAAACATTAGAAACCCAAGCCATTACTGACTTGACTCTCCCTCTTGCATCAATATAAGCGTGTTTCTTTAAAACCATAGATGCTTTGTCACCTGTTATTGGTCTCCAAACCCATTGTGCTGTAGCTTTCATGCCATTTCCCATATGACCCTTAATAGCTTTCTTTTCCCTATCAGTGGGAACTTTTGGCCTAACAGTGGGAATTGCTGGCTTAGCAGTTGAAACCTTAGGCATCCATTTTTGATTATACCTAGCTGTTTTGTTGAAAAAGGACTTTTTAACTGTTTGTGCTTGATTTGAAAATCTTGGTTTAGCACTTGAAACAATTTGCTTGGGATAAAAAGTCTTGTTTGGCCTAGCAGGATAAAGAGGTTTAGTGCCAGACCTTAACATGACAACTTTGGGTATCAAATTAATATTAGAGTGAGTTTGATTTGAAACATATTTGTTCACTCTAGGTTGTTTGTTCCCAAATACCTTTGTATCCCTTGAAGTTACCTTTTTCCAAGGATTGTATTCACAATATGCAACAAAGTGGTCAAAACTACCACATACAAAACAAGTTTTGTTTTGCATAACAAAATCACTACCTAGCTGTTGAGATTTCATATTATTCCAATTTCTTTGGTTACCTCTAGGTTGTGACCTGTACATCTCTGCATATCTAACATTATTCCTAATTGGTTTTACCTTTTCTTGTTTGACCACCTTAGGAACATTATTCACATCTATCTTAACCTCAGATTTAGCTTTAGACACATCTTCATCAACTAAAGAAGTGTCACTAGCACTTTCAAAGCATTCTTTGGTTTCCTCGGTCTTTTCAATCTTGGGACTAGACTTTTGACCATATACCATATGAGGTTCTTGAAATTCCTCTAGACCTGTGTGAGCTAGGTCAATACCAGGAGGTGAAGGTACACCCCTGTATGGTGGAGGAACTGTCTTGTATCCTACACCTGACTTAGCTTTATTAACCACCTGAGCTTCCCAAATTTTATCTATACTCTTAGATTGATAAGCTAATGTATCACAAGTTATTTGTACATTTTCATTAGCCTTTTTGAGCTTTTCTGATTCTTCTCTAAGAGCTTCATTTACTGCAATCTTATAGTCTAAATCCCTTTTTAATACAGCAATATCATCTTTAAACTTAGACTCATTAGCTCTATAATGCAAAATCTATTCTTCTAGCACAGCAAGACCTCTTTTATGATTAGATAGATTATAACTAGTTTGATTTAGCTCTAACCTCTGTTCATCATATTGCTTTTTAAGTTTTTCATATTCTTTTAAAACAGAACAAGATTTAGCACAACTAATTATAGAATGTACCTCTGAGTCAGAAAACGCCATCTTTCTTGTAGGTAAACTGTTCTTCTGGATCTTCTAATTCAAAGTATCAAAGCCTGGCTCTGATACCACTTGATGGATCTAAACACCTTGAACTTGTGTTGATTAGATACTTTGAATGATATCACTAAGTAAGCGGAATCTACTTAGCAATACTTAGAAGTATGTTTGTTAATGAAACAGTTGAGTATGAATAATAACAATGTATGAATCAAACTATTAGCTCCAATATTATTAATGATAATAATACGAGTGATCTTTGTATCACTAGGTTTACAACTTGAAGCTCTAGAATAATCACGTATGTAGACAACTGATATATTTGAAACCCTAATCTAGGATCTCCTTTTATAGGACACAAGGAGTCCTTTACAAGATAAGTATAATGATAAATAAATATGATATTCACAAGATCTTTTCTATACTTATCTATAACAGTTATAAACTATGCAGTGGTAACTATATGCACTAGCAGTGGTAATGTAGTTTCCACTGCTAGTGTATTCTTTAGTAGTAGGAATAATGTTTCCACTGCTAGTGTATTCTTCCAGCAGTGGGAACTCCAACACTAGCATTTTGTACTATTAGTTTAATTCCCAACAATATTCTTGTTATTGTTGATGATTATTCAAGATATACATGGGTGAAGTTTCTGAGGTCAAAAGACGAAGCATCAGGTACCATCATCACCTTTCTGAAGCGTATCCAAGTTCTACTTCAAGCTCCAGTAAGGATTGTAAGAACAGATAATGGCATAGAATTTACAAATCAGGAGTTAAGAACCTACTTTGAAGATGTTGGAATCACACACCAAACATCAGTTGTTAGAACTCCACAGCATAATGGGGTAGTTGAAAGAAGAAACCGAACTCTTGTGGAAGCTGCTCATACAATGCTAATTTATTCTAGTGCAGCATTATTCTTATGGGTTGATGTTGTTGCCACTGCTTGTTTCACTCAGAACCGATCCCTAGTATGAGCTAGTGAACAACCGTAAACCTGACATCTCTTACCTTCACGTGTTTGGCGCTTTGTGCTATCCTTCGAACGACAGAGAAGATCTAGGAAAGTTGAAAGCTAAGGGTGATATTGGAATCTTCATTGGATATTCAGAAAACTCGAGGGCATTCAGGGTGTATAATAGAAGAACGAAAAGGATAATGGAGACGATGAATGTGAAGTTTGACAAGATTTCACAAATGGCTTCTGAGAGACTCGCTCTAGAACCCGCGCTTAATCTGATGGCTTCTAATCAAAACGGATTAGGACCCGCACCAAACCCGCAGACTTCTGGACACATCAGTTCAGGACTCGTGCCTCAAGGAGCTCAGTCAATAAACACTAAAAAACCTTCAGAACAAGAACTGGAAAATTTCTTCGAGTTAATGTTTGATGAATAATATGGTGGAACTTCGACAAATGCATCTCAACAACATTCCGCTACACCCGCTCTAAACCATCAACCACCACCATCACAAGATACATCTACAACAGTCGAAGCTGAAGCACCAACTCCCTCAACATCATCAACATCTACTCTAGCAACTCCAGTTATTGAAACTGAGCTACCAAGAGTTAATGAGCAAAACCAAAACACAAATTTTCAAGAAGAACCTACAAATAAGTCAAACGATGTTATGTTAGAAGAAGAAGAAGTATTTGAAAACCCGTTTGCAACAGACTCTGCTGAATCTTCTTCAAGGTTACAAGAACCATCTAACACAAATTCGTTAAACCCAAGGAACCCTTCTACATTTCAATGGACAAAAGACCATCCAATAGAACATGTTATTGGTGAACATTCAAAGCCAGTTCAGACAAGGAGACAACTTGCCACTGATCTCAAATTGTGCATTTACATTTGCTCAATCAGTCTCAAAGAACCAAAAAACATTCGGGAAGCAATGGCAGAAAACCCTTGGATAGAAGCAATGCAGGACGAAATTCTTCAATACCAGTTACATGATAGTTGGGAACTTGTTGAATAACCACTTGATATTCGTGTTCTTGATCTCAAGTGGTTGTGGAAGAACAAACTGGATGAGGAAATGACTGTAATTCACAACAAAGCTCATCGTGGCTAAAGGTTATCCACAAGAAGAAGGGATAGATTTCGAAGAATCATTCGCGCCTGTAGCTAGACTTGAAGCACTCCGCATTTTCTTAGCCTATGCAACTCACAAAAACATCACAGTCTATCAGATAGACATTAAGACAGCTTTCTTGAATGGAACTCTGAAAGAAGAAGTGTATGTGAGTCAGCCAGAAGGATTCGTTGACAAAGAACATCCAGACTACGTCTACAAGCTTAAGAAAGCCATTTATGGTTTAAAACAAGCTCCAAGAGCGTGGTATGACGAACTATCATCTTTCTTGCTCAATAACAATTTCACCAAAGGAACAATTGATGACACCTTGTTTATCAAAAACTTCAAAGATGACATTTTGATTGTCCAGATTTACGTGGACGACATTATTTTTGGGTCCACTAATCCGAATCATTCAAAACATTTTGAAAATCTCATGAAAAGCAAATTTGAAATGTCCATGATGGGGGAACTAAAATTCTTTCTTGGTTGACAAATACATCAATCCCCTCGTGGTATCTTTATCAATCAAGCTAAATATACAATAGAGATTTTGAAAATACATGGAATGGAAAACTGTGATTCTGTTGGTACACCAATGGTCACTTAACCAAAAATAGGTGCTGATTTTTTTGGGAAACCCATCGATCCGAAGATATATCGGAGCATGATCGGTTCTCTCATGTACCTAACTGCTAGCCAACCCGATATTCAATTTGCTGGTTGTTTGTTAGCACGGTTTCAGGCAAAGCCTACCGAACATCACCTCAAAGAGGTTAAACGTATCTTTCGGTACCTACGAAGCACCATTAACATGGGACTTTGGTATCCGAAGGATTCGGGGTTTAATCTAACAGCATTTTCAGATGCCTACCATGCCGGTGATTGATTCGCCTTAAACTAGTTATCTTTTATTTCTGAACCACTTATGAATGGTCAATAGTAAAGTCAAACTAATCAAGACAAATGCTTCCGTGGAATACAGTGTTTCCCTGGGTCGTAATGTCCCAACGAGGTTGTGCTGGTATTAAAAACGAATCTGTGATCAGTGAATGTGAACAGGAAAGGTATAAAGTGTGTGTGTGTGATTACACTAAGGTTTTATAACTTAAAATAAACTATTTAGAACGATTACGTAAAACCTAGATATCTAAAACGTTTAAACGTTCACCAAATTAAAATCAGATGTGACTGCGTACTGAGAGAAAGGTGAGTTTTAAGAAAAATAAACTACAGGGGTTAAAAAATAACAATTCTATAAACTTAAACTTAAAAGAAATTTAAATTAAAAAGAAAATTATTTTTTAGATTATTTTATTATTTATTATTAATTATTTAATTAAAAACTATTTAACTATTTAATTAAACCTAATTTAAATCAAACTAAAAATTATAAATACTACAAATTAAACTAAAAACTTGTAAAAATAATTTCTAAACTTAAAAATGAACTTGAAGAAAGTATAAAAATTAAAAATAACTATTTTTGTCTTTTTATGGATTTTCTATTAATCAAAAACTATTTATATTATTTATACTAATTAAATTATTTTAAATTACAAATAATACTAAATCAACTTAGAAAATTATGAAAAAAATTTATAAAACTATTTTATAACAAATAAAAGCTAGGAAAAATATAAAAAATAGGTATTACCTTATAAAAATTAATTATGCTATTTAAAACTTACTTATTAATTAATTACTAATAAAACTATTATTAATTATAATAAATACTAAATTACAATATAAAAATCTGAGAAAATTATTAAAAATACTTTAATATAAAAGGAAATTAATAAAAATATAAAATTACAAATTACTTAATAAAAATATAAAAAAGAAAATTAAAATTAAATTGAATTAAATAGAAACTATCACTTATTTTTATATTGTTTTTTCTTGAATTTTCTTTTACAAAACTATATTACACATAAAAACAACTAACTTTAATAAAAACAAATGTTTTATACCTTAATAATAAGCACTGTGGGGGCTTATTACCTCCACAGTTGACTACAGTTGACTTTAGAAGTAAATAAGCTAAAACTGACTTGTGTGGGACCCACTATAGTTAATTTAGGCTCCAATAAGTTTATTGAACAAGTTTAAGCCAGAATAAGCACAAGGGGACCACTGAATAAGCCAATAAGGCACAATAAGCACTTGCTTATTGTGGACTGAGACAAATTTGGGGACAAAGTTGGGGAGCAAAATTAAGTGGGGTCCACTGGGTACTAGGTCAAATAAATGGTCAACTATGAAAGTATACTAGGAGGGGGGTTCAAAGGAACAAGATTTGAGGTCTGGGGCCCACTGTGGTGGTCACAAATCACCACCAAAGTGGTGGTGATGAACTGAAGTCTGGTGCACAAGGGAACCCTTTGCCCTGCAACTGTGTTTGGGGCAAGGTGGGGCCCAGCAGAAAATTGCTAAAAATATAGAACTTGTGGGATCTAAAATTTGAGCTGGTAGTCTATAACTAGGAACAAGTTTCACAGTTTTAATCCAAACACATAAATCAAAACAATTGCTTGAAATTTTGGAAAAAACTGAGAGATGCAATTTTGACTTTTGATCAAAAACCCTAAGTTGACTTATTTGAGATTCTAATGATCACTACTAACTGTATATGTTATATTAAGCTATCATTAACCTAAATTAAGATAAAGATACAACTTATAAGCTAAATTGATGGTTTGTAGATCAGAAATCCTTGACAGTTAACTGTCAAGGGGTTTGAAATTAGATTTTGACTTTTCTCTTAATAAGATACTAGTTTTATGACTTTATAAACCTATGTAGACCTAAACTAACACCCTACAATAACAAACAACAACAATAGCAGCCATGAACATGGCTTAAACAACTAATCCAAACACTCCTTATAAATGACTGAAATGAAATTTTTAAAGAAAGTGACTGACTCAAACTATGAAACTGGTTCAGGTGATTGTAATATGATAAGATGGGATCATTTGAGCATAAAAACAGAACTTATAACAACTAATATCTATAGATCACAAAAATGCTATATTGGCAGTCAAAATGGAAAACATGAGTACAATAGAATCTAATAAGCTAACATCCAATATTAAGCTATATTATAACTTACATACACATAATAATCATTTAAATCAAATATTTAACAGGTAATAAGCTAATCTACAGTAAAATATTAAATTTGTGAAGAAGGCTTACATATGGTATCCAACTGAGATATGAGTGAACCAAAGACCATGAACCATTCCTAAAGCTCACCAATGAGCACTACAACCAGTATAATCCAAAATCACCATGCTCCATTACTTGCATCATTGCTAACACTGATTTTTTATTTATTTTTCTATTTTCTTTGTATTTTTTAGTATTTTTGGTATTATAGACTAAACTTGATTTTAAGGTTTATCAAAGCTTATAAAAGCTTTGTCAGAGCTTGTATGAACTAGTTGAATCCTTAATAACAACAAATAACAATAATAAGTGAAATTGTCGATTTCACTTAAAAATGACAAATACTAATTTGATGAACAAGACAGTGATTCAAGGTTAAATAAAGATTCAATTACACTAAAATAACTGAGTACAAGCTGTTTGATTGAAATTACAACTAAAAATAAAAGTTTACACTACCTACGATTACAATTAACTAAAACTAAAACTAATAATCCTTCACCATAGCTTCTCTTCTGCTTTATAGATACTTTCTGAGTTCCCGCTAGTGTTCTGACAAAATCCCACTCAACTTGAGTCGTTGATATGGTCAATTTGATCCTGGCCGTTTGAAAATCTTTTTGGCGCCAAAGTCTTGGGATAGAGGGGGTAGCGTGTGAGATGTTTTCAAGGCAATAAATGCGCCTTGGGGTGTTGTGGAGGTGGAGGAGATAAGGTAGACAGCTGGAAGTCAAGTGGTGGGACAGGTGGTGGTGGTATTGGAGCTACAGTGGTGGTGGTATGGTTTTGGGAGGGAAAGGGTGAGTGGTAATGGAGGGTTGACCGGGTGTTGACCCTGTGTTTAATAAACACTGGGTGGGCTTTTGTTGAGTGGGCCAAAAATAGGGGATGGGTAAAGGGATGGGCTTGTATTAGTGTTGGATTGGATTATGGTTTTGTGAAATAAATAAATATGGATCCGGTTTGGTTTTAAGCCCATAAATCACAAGGACTAAAAGTGTAATAAGCTGAAACTTTAGGGGCTTAAGATGGCAAGTTTCTAAAATTATCATAAGGACTTATCTTGCCAATATTGAATAACCAAAGGACCAAATTTGATAATTTCCCATATTTAATAACCGGGGACCTTTTCTGCCAAACTTCAAACTTCAGGGACCAATTATGTAATATCACCAAACTTATCACCCAAGGACCATTCCTGCAAAAGATTAGTAGCACAAGGACCAAAATTGATTTTTTCTCAAAGTTTTTACATCCCAGGGACCATTTATGTCAATTTCCAAAGTATAGGGACTAAACTTGTAATTTTGTAAAACTTTGCACCAAAGGACTAAATATGTCACTTTGTGATTAAAAAGGACCTTTGATGACTTTTTCATGTTTTTAGAATAACCAGGGACTAGTTTTGCCAATTTATGAAACTTGAGGGACGGAAACTGCCAATTATGCACACTTCTAAGATATTTTAAGTATTTTGATGTATATTTGAGTGTTTTTATGTGTTTTGGCAGCTCAGATTGGTATAAAATGATGAGTATTTAGACATTCATCAATCCCCCACACTAAACTATTGCTAGTCCCTAGCAATCTTTTGAGAAAAACTTAATGGATTTGAAAAACTCTTTACCAAAAGCCATCACTTCTGGAGTAGCCAGATGTAATAACTGTGGTACACCTGATAACCGTGTGATTTTTAGCAAATCACCAGCTGTCAACGGATTTGATTAGTCTTTACCAAAAGCCCTTTGCTTCTGGACTAGCCAACTCTTGATGGAATAGTCAACATCTTGGTGAGCTGATTACCAATTATGGTTTTTCCATGGCCTTTACCACAAGCCATAATCTTGCGGGCTAGCCAACTCATTCGCTTTATGGGATATGGCGAGTTGAGGTACCATACAATTTTGGGCAAATTGCAAGCCATAAACGGGTTTGAGTTATCGTTACCAAGAACCGTTTGCTCCTGGATTAGCCAATCCTTATGTGGGTTAGACATGGCGGACTGATAACCATTTATTGCATTCTAAGTGAGAAAAAATTTTAAAATTTTGGCTAAAATGGGGGTTCTTGATGGAACATGTGTTTAAATTCGTTAGAATAACGAATCTCCCCCCACACTTAGAACTGAATATTGTCCTCAATATTCAAAGTACCGGGTGTTAAACCGAACTTAGAACGTAAGAAGGAAATATTACTAGCCATTATTTTATGTGTATATACATACATATATTTTTTTTAGATAAAACTTCTTAAATAGAAGCTATCACTATATTTACATTTTTTTTAGAGATATATACATCATGTGGGGTATCTCCCCCACACTTAGGGTGAAAACCCTAAGTAAATGCTACTGCTTTTTGATTACCGAGTCGCTAGCTTGACTCGACCCCGAATTCATTTGTCCATGGGGAAGCATGATGTGGAAGAGACAATCTGCATCGGACTTTCATTCAAGATGTTTGGATAAACATTTGAAGCACGTGAAAGTTCCACACCGATGAGATAAGTAACCGGCTCATAATTTATAAATGAGAATGTCGGGGTCAAAGATAATGTCCTCACTCCCGAAGGAGTGAAGAACAGGATAAGCCACAAGATATATGAAGAAAAGAAAGAAAGTCATGATGAAAATCATGATTAATTCCTCATCTTCAATAGGAGAATTCATTGCTTCATGAATCTCCTCTTTTAAGCTCGTTTGATCAAGACATATTATGGGTATGTCTAGATCAAAATAGAAAGTATCATACTCCGGTGGAGATATGATATGAGTGAGTTCAAAGGAGAACTCCTCGTAAAGAGAATCATTCACAAGATGTAAATCCGTGAACTCATGTTCCGTTGTGGACTCATCACAATCCTCATTTTGAATATCAAAGAGTGGATTATCAGAAATCAAAGTGAATTCGGATTCAAATTCATATAGAGGATTGGTGAGAGTAGTCTTGACTGCTTCGGGAACAAGGTGATTATCATTCTCTTCTTCTAAGCTAACTAGCTCAGAAGGTAATCCTTTCACATGACTGATGTCTCCAGAAGATAAAGAATTTTCATCAGCATGTGAAGTACTAAGCTCGATGTTGGGATTAGAGTTTAAAAGATTTCCAGTTTCTCCCATATCGGCTTCGAAGTCAAAGAGATCATCATTACTTCCAGATAGAAGTGGAATGATGTGAGTGAGTTCCTCTGTGAAATCCTCAAGAAGAGGATCAACATCAGAATGAGGCAGTGATGCCTCAACATACTCAATGTCTCCATAAGATATACAATCATTACTGGAATTAGAGACATTCTCAATTAGTTCATTTGGATTATCAGAGGGGGTAGGAATAGCACACATATGATCAAGAATTCCCTGTGACTCTCTTGGGATTGGGACAAGGTTCTCAACACTAGACTTTATGAATTCGTCAGATTCCTTTGCAGGAATTGTGTCAAGATGATCGTCCCCCATGCTCAGAGAGTGAGTGGGAACCTCGGGTGTGATAACATCATACAGAGGGAGCTGAGAAGGACTAGCAGTTATGGATTCTACAATTTCCATTTGTTCAACTGCTAGTAATTCTCCCATACTCTTTCCTCCCTGTATATCCATGGAAGTAGTCTCAACTGATGAACTTGATGAGGTATCATCACTTTCATCATCTTCATTGAGAAGAGCAGCATTTTGAAATTTGGTACGTGTTATAGCTGCTTGTTTTAAGACTAGTAATTCTTCCATGCTTCTTTTGTCTCTAGCTGCACGTTCTTCAGCAAGTAATTCCGTGATAGATTTATCACGAGAATATGGAATGAGTGGAGACTGTGGGGGTGTGGATGTGTCAAAACCGGATGTATCAGAACTAGAACAATGTTCAGGTTTAGAATACGGTTGACATCTGAAATCATCATGAGGACCCCCACAACTTACACAAGAAGAACTTGGTGCATTGTGAGACGACATATTAGCCAACTCCTCCTTAAGATCTTTAAGTTTCTCAAGAACCTCTATATAAGGATCTTGCTGGATATGAGGAGTTGCTTGAATAATTTGGCACTGTGGAGGTGGGTCTTGAAACGAATAGTCGTAATTGTTACAAGGAAATGGATTCCTTGTTTGACAATCAGAGCTAAAGTGTGGACCTCCACAGTACTCACAACAGTTGAACTGATGTGGCTGTGAGTCGTGTGTGCTTAAGTCATAATTGTTATTAGGAACCTGCTCATAGACAAGCGTGTCTCCTGATTGACAATCAGAACTGTAGTGTGCACCACCACAATACTCACAACAGTTAAACTGCTGAGTCTGGCTTGGTGTATTTTGATACGAAGCATCATTGAGATTTAGATAATATGATTCTTGCTCGTATGAATGTGATGGGTAGTTGGAAAAATTTGAGGAGTCGTTGAATGAGTTTTGATTAGGATCATAAGCAAATGAATTACTCGATCCACAAAACAAACAACTCCCATCTCGAATATCATTACCACATTGTTCACATGTACACCAACGACATGGAAAACTGAAAAGCGGCTCACCACAACCGACACAAGGAACAAAATCTGGAGGTGGGACAAGTGGTGTGCTCTGAGAGCTAGGAATTTCCACCACTTCCGTTATGGTCTCAGGTTTTTGTTTTTGATAAATGTGAAGATTAGGCAAATCGTTCTTTTCAGTTACTGCCCTAAGCTCTGTACGTTTGCTTGACAAACTTTTAACCGTAAACCGTGAAAGGTTAGGATCAATTGTGAGCTTAGATTCTTGGACAACCGTAGGTTGGACGTATTTAGCACTTCCATAGTCAGAGGAAAGTACAGGGTCCTTTGTCACCCCGGTTTCTCGTTCCATTTCCCTCACTGGAGAGGGAATATGAATCGAGGGTCCATCATAATCAACACAACATATCGATATCTTTGACAAGGCAATAAGTTTTTCGATGTTGCTCTCATAAGCCCTTTGTTCAAAGAAATCGTTATCGAGAGATGCCATTAGAATCAATTATGGGACAAGTGGAAGAAGGTAGAATTAAAAGGATAGAGGGTAAAGGGATGAATATTTTTGGTATTTTGAAAATTTTTTGTAGTACTAATAAGAAGGAAAATATTTTTGGGTTTTTGTTTTATAAAAATATGGATAAAAGATGGTAAATATACAATGGATGTATATCCAGAATCACTAATACGCAAAATCATTTAGAATAAGCGCACAACCTCCCCGGCAGCGGCGCCAAATTTTGATTCGCCTTAAACTAGTTATCTTTTATTTCTCAACCACTTGTGAATGGTCAATAGTAAAGTCAAACTAATCAAGACAAATGCTTCTGTGGAATACAATGTTTCCCCGGGTCGTAATGTCCCAACGAGGTTGTGATGGTATTAAAAACGAATCTGTGATCAGTGAATGTGAACAGGAAAGGTATAAAGTGTGTGTGTGTGATTACACTAAGGTTTTATAACTTAAAATAAACTATTTAGAACGATTACGTAAAACCTAGATATCTAAAACGTTTAAACGTTCACCAAATTAAAATCAGATGCGACTGCGTACTGAGAAAAAGGTGAGTTTTAAGAAAAATAAACTACAGGGGTTAAAAAATGACAATTCTATAAACTTAAACTTAAAAGAAATTTAAATTAAAAAGAAAATTATTTTTTAGATTATTTTATTATTTATTATTAATTATTTAATTAAAAACTATTTAACTATTTAATTAAACCTAATTTAAATCAAACTAAAAATTATAAATACCACAAATTAAACTAAAAACTTGTAAAAATAATTTCTAAACTTAAAAATGAACTTGAAGAAAGTATAAAAATTAAAAATAACTATTTTTGTCTTTTTATGGATTTTCTATTAATCAAAAACTATTTATATTATTTATACTAATTAAATTATTTTAAATTACAAATAATACTAAATCAACTTAGAAAATTATGAAAAAAATTTATAAAACTATTTTATAACATATAAAAGCTAGGAAAAATATAAAAAATAGGTGTTACCTTATAAAAATTAATTATGCTATTTAAAACTTACTTATTAATTAATTACTAATAAAACTATTATTAATTATAATAAATACTAAATTACAATATAAAAATCTTAGAAAATTATTAAAAATACTTTAATATAAAAGGAAATTAATAAAAATATAAAATTACAAATTACTTAATAAAAATATAAAAATGAAAATTAAAATTAAATTGAATTAAATAGAAACTATCACTTATTTTTATATTGTTTTTTCTTGAATTTTCTTTTACAAAACTATATTATACATAAAAACAACTAACTTTAATAAAAACAAATATTTTATACCTTAATAATAAGCACTGTGGGGGCTTATTACCTCCACAGTTGACTACAGTTGACTTTAGAAGTAAATAAGCTAAAACTGACTTGTGTGGGACCCACTATAGTTAATTTAGGCTCCAATAAGTTTATTGAACAAGTTTAAGCCAGAATAAGCACAAGGGGACCACTGAATAAGCCAATAAGCCACAATAAGCACTTGCTTATTGTGGACTGAGACAGAATTGGGGACAAAGTTGGGGAGCAAAATTAAGTGGGGTCCACTGGGTACTAGGTCAAATAAATGGTCAACTATGAAAGTATACTAGGAGGGGGGTTCAAAGGAACAAGATTTGAGGTCTGGGGCCCACTGTGGTGGTCACAAATCACCACCAAAGTGGTGGTGATGAACTGAAGTCTGGTGCACAGGGGAACCCTTTGCCCTGCAACTGTGTTTGGGGCAAGGTGGGGCCCAGCAAAAAATTGCTAAAAATATAGAACTTGTGGGATCTAAAATTTGAGCTGGTAGTCTATAACTAGGAACAAGTTTCACAGTTTTAATCCAAACACATAAATCAAAACAATTGCTTGAAATTTTGGAAAAAACTGAGAGATGCAATTTTGACTTTTGATCAAAAACCCTAAGTTGACTTATTTGAGATTCTAATGATCACTACTAACTGTATATGTTATATTAAGCTATCATTAACCTAAATTAAGATAAAGATACAACTTATAAGCTAAATTAATGGTTTGTGGATCACAAATCCTTGACAGTTAACTGTCAAGGGGTTTGAAATTAGATTTTGACTTTTCTCTTAATAAGATACTAGTTTTATGACTTTATAAACCTATGTAGACCTAAACTAACACCCTACAATAACAAACAACAACAATAGCAGCCATGAACATGGCTTAAACAACTAATCCAAACACTCCTTATAAATGACTGAAATGAAATTTTTAAAGAAAGTGACTGACTCAAACTATGAAACTGGTTCAGGTGATTGTAATATGATAAGATGGGATCATTTGAGCATAAAAACAGAACTTATAACAACTAATATCTATAGATCACAAAAATGCTATATTGGCAGTCAAAATGGAAAACATGAGTACAATAGAATCTAATAAGCTAACATCCAATATTAAGCTATATTATAACTTACATACACATAATAATCATTTAAATCAAATATTTAACAGGTAATAAGCTAATCTACAGTAAAATATTAAATTTGTGAAGAAGGCTTACATATGGTATCCAACTGAGATATGAGTGAACCAAAGACCATGAACCATTCCTAAAGCTCACCAATGAGCACTACAACCAGTATAATCCAAAATCACCATGCTCCATTACTTGCATCATTGCTAACACTGATTTTTTATTTATTTTTCTATTTTCTTTGTATTTTTTAGTATTTTTGGTATTATAGACTAAACTTGATTTTAAGGTTTATCAAAGCTTATAAAAGCTTTGTCAGAGCTTGTATGAACTAGTTGAATCCTTAATAACAACAAATAACAATAATAAGTGAAATTGTCGATTTCACTTAAAAATGACAAATACTAATTTGATGAACAAGACAGTGATTCAAGGTTAAATAAAGATTCAATTACACTAAAATAACTGAGTACAAGCTGTTTGATTGAAATTACAACTAAAAATAAAAGTTTACACTACCTACGAGGGCGATGCAAAGGCGATCACCACAAGAAATGGAGTTTCTCATAAAGGACCCACAGCTCCGTCTACCTCTTCTCCTATCCCGGTAGAGGAATGTGATACTGAGGATACTACGGATACGGTACTTCCTACTAATAACGGAGGTACCACTGACATCCCTCCTCCAGTTATCCCGGTCCCGACTCCCCCTAAAAGAGTCGTGTTTGAAACTACCGAAGGTCCTGTTGAAAATCCAAAAGCCAACCCAAACCAACAATTCCATATCCCTCACGATTGCAAGACCAGAAGCTCCGTGAAAAAGCTAATCATCAGATGGAAAAATTTTTCCAAATTTTCCAAGAACTACACTTTGATATTAGTTTTGCGGATGCTCTCATATTAATGCCCAAATTTGCATCGACAATAAAAAACTTACTGGGAAATAAAGAGAAACTCTTTGAAATGGCACGAACTCCACTCAACGAAAACTGCTCTGCAGTTCTGTTGAAACAGCTTCCCGAGAAGCTAGGAGACCCCGGGAAATTTCTAATACCATGTATTTTCCCGGGGATGGTTGAGTGCTTTGCCTTGGCCGATCTTGGCGCAAGCATCAACTTAATGCCCCACTCAGTTTGGAAAAAGCTTTCTCTTCAGGCACTTACTCCCACATGCATGACTCTCGAGCTTGCAGACCGTTCAATTTCACGTCCCCTCGGTATTGCCGAGGACGTATTTGTTAGAGTGGGAAAGTTCCATTTTCCGGCAGACTTTATCGTCGTTGATTTCGATGCAGATCCGAGAGTTCCCCTCATACTTGGGAGGGGATTCTTAAGGACGGGTCGTGCATTAATCGATGTTTTCGATGAGGAAATCACGTTACGAGTTGGCACTGAAGCAGTAACGTTCAACCTTGATCAAACCTCGAGATACTCCTCGAACTATGATGCTGAATCGGTCAACCGAATTGATGTCATTGACATTGTATCCGAGGAGTATGCTCAGGAAATCCTTGGCTTCGCTGATAGTTCTACGAGTGGAAATTCCACTCCCTCTTCTCACCCCATAATCGTTAATTCTTCTCCTTCCCTCACTCCGTTTGAGGGAAGTGATTTTGTCCTTGAGGAATTAGAGGCCTTTCTCAAAAGTGATTCAGTTCCCGAAGGAATTGATAACCAAGAGATTGACCCGGAAAGGGATATACTTCTCCTTGAGAAGTTATTGAACAAAGATCCTTCTTCCATTCCTGTTCTACCTCCACAACTTCATAACGCGGAAGTCAAATATGTTGAGAAAAATGATGATTTCCCCGAGGTCGAACTTAAGGACCAGCCTCCTCATCTAGAATATGCATTCTTGGAAGGTAACGATAAGTTACCGGTCATTATTGCCAAAGACTTAAAGGATGAGGAGAAAACCGCGCTGCTTAAGGTTTTAAAGTCCCACAAGCAAGCAATTGCTTGGAAGCTCTCAGACATAAAGGGTATTAACCCAGATTTTTGTACACACAAAATCCTAATGGAAGCGGACTTTAAACCTGCCGTGCAGCATCAAAGAAGGGTAAATCCAAAAATCCACGAAGTTATCAAGGAAGAAGTTATCAAACTTCTCGATGCGGGATTGATTTACCCTATATCAGACAGTCCTTGGGTTAGCCCAATACATTGCGTTCCAAAAAAGGGTGGCATCACGGTTGTCACAAATGAGGATAACGAGTTAATACCAACTCGTTTGGTTACAGGGTGGCGAGTATGTATCGATTACAGAAAGCTTAACGAAGCCACCCGCAAAGACCATTTCCCTCTGCCCTTTATGGATCAGATGCTCGAAAGACTAGCGGGGAATGAGTATTATTGCTTCCTCGACGGCTTCTCGGGTTACTTCCAGATTCCCATTGATCCACAGGATCAAGAGAAGACTACCTTCACATGCCCTTGCGGGACATTTGCCTATCGTCGCATGCCTTTTGGGTTATGCAATGCTCCGGGCACTTTCTAGAGGTGCATGATGGCTATTTTCCACGACATGATCGGGAAAACCATGGAGGTATTCATGGATGACTTCTCAGTCATCGGGACTAAATGGAGGTATTCTTTCTACTCATGCCTCTCCCATTTAGAAAAGATGCTTCAACGTTGTGAAAACACTAATCTTTGTCTAAACTGGGAGAAGAGCCATTTTATGGTTAGGGAGGGCATTGTCCTCGGCCATAAAATTTCAAAAAGCGGGATTGAGGTCGATAAGGCCAAAATTGATGTTATTGCTAAACTACCTCATCCCACCACTGTTAAAGGAATAAGGAGTTTCCTCGGCCATGCCGGGTTCTATCGGAGATTCATTCAGGATTTCTCCAAAATAGCCCGGCCCATGACTCATCTTCTTGAAAAGGATGCTCCTTTCATCTTTTCCCTCGAGTGCATCGAAGCTTTTTCAACTTTAAAGAAAAGGGTTACCGAGGCACCGATCCTTGTTGCCCTCGACTGGGAGTTACCCTTCGAACTTATGTGCGATGCTAGCGACTTCGCTATTGGTGCAGTTCTGGGGCAACGCAAAACAAAACATTTTCAGCCAATACACTACGCAAGTAAGACCATGAGTGAAGCTCAAACGCACTATACCACCACAGAAAAAGAATTATTAGTTGTGGTATATCCTTTGAGAAATTTAGACCTTACTTAATCTTAACCAAATGCGTGGTGTACACGGACCACTCGGCTTTGAAATACCTGTTCACTAAACAGGACGCAAAGCCAAGACTGCTCCATTGGGTCCTGCTCCTTTAGGAATTCGATATACTCATAAGAGATAAAAAAAGAGCAGAGAACCTTGCTGCTGATCACTTGTCTCGGTTAGAGAATCCTCATCAGGATATTCTCGAGAGAAAATAAATTAATGAAACTTTTCCTCTGGAGACTCTAAATCTAATCTCTACCCGGGATGATACTACTACCCCATGGTTTGCCGACTTTGCAAATTACCATGCGGGAAATTTCGTTGTGAAAGGGATGTCGTCCCAACAGAAAAGAAAATTCTTTAAAGATGTGAAACATTACTTCTGGGACGACCCCTACTTGTTCAAAATATGTGCGGATCAAGTCATCCGACGGTGTGTCCATGGCCAAGAAGCCATGGAAATTCTTAAAGCTTGTCATGATGGACCCACGGGGGGACATCATAACCCAAACTACACCGCCAAAAAGGTGTTTGATTCGGGATTCTTTTGGCCCACGATCTATAAAGACGCCCATGAACTTATCAAAGCCTGTGAGGCTTGCCAGCGTCACGGGAATATTTCCAAAAAGAATGAGATGCCACAAAACGCCATCCAAGTCTGTGAAATATTTGATATGTGGGGCATTGATTTTATGGGGCCATTCTCGTCTTCACGAGGGAATAAATACATACTCGTGGCTGTCGACTATCTGTCAAAATAGGTTGAGGCAAAAGCCTTACCCACCAATGATGCCCGAGTAGTCGTTAACTTTCTGAAATCTCTCTTTGCCAGATTCGGGACTCCTCGTGCCATTATCAGTGATCGTGGCACACACTTCTGCAATGAACAATTTGCAAGAGTGATGCTGAAATATGGTGTAACTCACCGTCTTTCTACAGCATACCACCCACAAACAAGTAGGCAGGTGGAGGTCTCGAATCGGGGTATTAAGAGGATTCTGGAGAGGACGGTGGGTGAAAACCGTGCCTCTTGGTCGGATAAGCTGGATGATGCATTATGGGCTTTCCGCACTGCTTACAAAACACCCATCGGGTGTACTCCATATAAGCTAGTGTATGGAAAAGCATGTCATCTTCCGATCGAATTAGAACATAAGGCCTACTGGGCCTTAAAACATGCAAACTTCGACCTTCACACAGTGGGTAATCAGTGCAAGGTTCAACTAAACGAATTAAATGAACTACGTGATCAAGCTTATGAGAATTCTTTGATTTACAAGGAAAAAACCAAGAAGATCCACGACTCTAAAATTAAAAACCGTGTTTTCAACATCGGCGACAGAGTCCTTCTCTTCAATTCACGATTGAAGATATTCTCAGGAAAGCTTAAAACTCGTTGGTCTGGGCCATTCACTGTAACAAGAGTATTTCCATATGGAACTGTTGAGTTATCTCAACCTGACGGTTCCAGCTTTAAAGTGAATGGCCATCGGCTAAAACACTACTTTGGAGGGGACATACAACCAATGGTTGTCCCGGATCTCCAAACTTTCCCCATGGACCAATAAATTCGGGGTCGAGTCAAGCTAGCGACTCGGTTAACAAAAACAGTAGCTTCCTCATGAACAAATCAATTCGAGGTCGAGTCAAGCTAGCGACTCGGTAATCAAAAACAGTAGCTGAACATGGGTTTTCACCCGTGTGTCCCACCCTAGTGTGGGGGAGATGCCCCACATGTTGTATATATCCTCAAAAAAAAAAAAAAAAAAAAAAAAGAAAAGAAAAAAAAAAAAAAAGATGTACATAGACTAAAATAAAGGTTACTAATATTTCCTTCTTATGTTCTAAGTGTCGGTTTAACACCCGGTTCTTTGAATATTGAGGGCAATATTCATTTCTAAGTGTGGGGGGGGGGGGGGGGGATTCTCACGAATTCAAACACAAGTTCCATCAAGCACCCTCATTTGATCAAAATTTAAAAAAAAAAAAATCACACTTAGAAATGCAATAAATGGTTATCAGTCTGCCATGTCTAACCCACACAAGGATTGGCTAATCCAGGAGCAAACGGCTCTTGGTAAAGATATCTCAAAACCGTTGATGGCTTGCAATTTGCCCAAAATTGTATGGTTCCTCAACTCCCCATATCCCATAAAGCGAATGAGTTGGCTAGCCCGCAAGATTATGGCTTGTGGTAAAGGCCGTGGAAAAACCATAATTGATAATCAGCTCACCAAGATGTTGACTATTCCATCAAGAGTTAGCTAGTCCAGAAGCAAACGGCTTTTGGTAAAGACTAATCAAATCCGTTGACAGCTGGTGGTTTGCTCAAAATCACACGGTTATCAGGTGTACCACAGTTCTCACTCCTGGCTACTCAAGAAGTAATGGCTTTTGGTAAAGAGACATAAAATCCAATACATTTTCTCAAAATATTGCTAGGGACTAGCAATACTTTAGTGTGGGGGATTGATGAGTGTGTAAATACTCATCATTTTTACCATTCCTGAGCTGCCAAAACATCTAAAAACACTCAATATCATATCAAAATAGTGAAAATATCCCAGGAAAGTGTTTTACATGTTTCAAATGCAAAAGAATCAAAAACAGATGAAAAACGCACAAAGTTTGCATAATTGGCAGTTTCAGTCCCTCATCTTTCAAAAGTTGTCAAATCTAGTCCCTAGTTGTTCTAAAAACTTGAAAAAGTCACCAAAGGCCCTTATAAATCAAAAAGTTACAAAATTAGTCCTTTGGTGCAAAGTTTCACAAATTGTCAAGTTTAGTCCCTGAACTTTGAAAATTGTCAAAAATGGTCCCTGGGATATTAAAAACTTTGAGAAAAACAAATTTTGTCCTTGCACTAACCTTTTATGATAGGATTGGTCCTTGGTGGAAAGTTTGTTGAAAATTACACAAATGGTCCCTGAAGTTTGAAAGTTTGGCGGTTTTAGTCCCTGGTGAAAATTAAATGGAAAAGTCAACCCAGGACCTTATACTATTCATACTTTGGCATAATACACCCTTTGAAATACTTTGGAAAAATTGCCAAAACCTCACCTCCAACTTTCATTAAATTACAAAAAAGGTCCTTGTGTAACTATAAACCAAACCGGATCCAAAGATACAACTAAAATCCAATCCAAACAAAATACCCAATCCATTCACAAAGTTAATCCACCCAGCCCACAAATAAATACCCAAGCCCAACCCTTAAGCCCAAATACCCTTAAAACCGTTCTAAAAAATCCTCATGGAATGGTCAAACCCCGTCTCCCTTTCCCTCCTCACAACACCACCACTTGACTACTTCCATCCTCTACCTCTCCCCTCCATCACATCTGACCTTCCATTTCCACCAATCACAAACCAAAACCCCCCACAATTAATGCATCCACACCTCCCTTACACGCAACAGAGCAAATTGCTCTGTTTGCCTTTTCCCGCCAAAAATACGTGGCACCCTTAGAGTGGACCAAAGAAGCCAGAGAGAGGTGGGAAATGATGAGGAGGATGCTGGGAACCCTAATCCTTTGCTATAAATAGAAGAGAAGCACAAAGAAGCTAGTAGTTAGTTAATCTTAGTTAATGTATGTCGTAGTTATGCAAATTTAAATTCATAGTGTAATTTCAAGATTTTAAGCAGTTATTAAGCTCTTTTATTGTATTGTAATTCTGTTTGATCAATCAATTTCAAGTTTCCATTGCTTTTCTAACTTGTGCACTTCTGTTTCAATTTCAAAATTTTAATCAAGCTTATTATTTGTTACTGTAATGTAATGGACTTCTAGGATCACCTAAGCTCCTATATAGCTTATTGAAGCTATTAGTAATCAGTAAAACAAGTTTAGTAATTAAAAAACAAAAATACCAAAAATAGTCAACAAAAGTCAAAATCAGTGTTCATGGAATTTACAGCTGGAGCAGGGTATATTATGGATGCCCCTGGGTTAGAATCCCATGGGGGATACTAGGATTTGATTTGAGGTTCTTGGTTCATGGTTTGGCAGGAGTGCAATAAATTGTAAGCAAAATCCTTTTATTTCAAGTTTCTCTTATTAGTAGTTAATAGTAGTTTACATTTGTCCATTTTACCTTCTTATAACCTATTTAATAGTTTCTGATTCTTAGATACAGTTTTAATCATAGTTTCCTTAATTTCTTTCATAAATTGTTTCATAAGGTAGTGTTCGGTTTATTGCTTTCTGTGGCACTCAGCTTGGTGTTGGTGTTGTTTCTTGTTTTTATATGTTCACTAGCATCATATGTTCTTAGAATAGCACTTAAAAACAGGTTTAGATCACTAAAAAGTCAAAAAGCATAGTAACAGCCAAGATTATACCCTCTGATTGGTTAAAGAAGTGGCATATGCCCCATTTCCAATCATTTTTTAGTGGTTTAGGTAATATTGGTCTTAATCTAGCTCAAACATCCATTTTCAGTCACTAAATCAAGAATCAAACTCATAAAAGTCAAACTAGGAACCATAGAAGAAAAGTCAAAAATTTACTTGTCTCAGGAAACCCAAAAATTGGGAGATTTATTCTGATTTTTGTGTTTGGATTTGAACTTTAAAATTTTCACAAGTTATTCTCTACCAGCTCATCTTTCAAACTCCATTGTTGGCTTAATTTTGTGATTTTTCTACAAGCTTCTACAAGCTTGTAAACTAGGCTGCAGGGCAACCCATTGCTCTGTATCAGCAGACACCCAGCCACCACACCACCTTTGGTGGTGGTTTGTGGCCACCACAGTGGTCCCTACACCTAGGTTTTAGGTTTTCCCAACCCTCCTCCTACCAGGTTATAACCATTGACCCTTGGTTTGACCTAGAATCAAGTGGACCCCACCTTAATTAGTCATTAAAGTTTGTCCCAATCTGTGTTCATATTCAGTTTGCTTAAGTGCTTATTTGGTTCCATACTGCTTATTTGTGATCCCCAATTGTTGTTTCTGGCTTATTTGAGTTAGTATAACTTATTTGCACCCATTTTCTCCCTTGTGGGTCCCACCTCTAGTCATTTGTGCTTATTTGTGCATTCAGTCAACCAAAGTCAACTGATAAGCAAAAGGGGGTGCATACAGCTTATTTATAAGCCATTTCAAAAGTGTTTTCACAAAAGTTCTCTATTTTCAGTAGTAAAACAAGTTTGGAAAAGAAAAATCCAGAAAATCCAAAGTAATCTCAAGTGATAGTTTCTATTTAATTCTATTTAATTTTAATTTTCATTTTTAGATTTTTATTAAGTATTTAGTATTTTTATATTTTTATTAATTACCTCTTATATTAAAGTAAATTCAATAATTTTTCTAGATTTTTATTCTGTCATTTAGTATTTATTAGATTTAATTCTAGTTTTCTTAATTATTAATTAATATTAAGTATTAAATATCATATTTAGTTTTTATAAAGCAAAACTTAGTTTTTATATTTTTCCTAGCTCTAATATAGTATAATAGACTTTTAGAAAATAAATTTTTAGTTTTTACTATTCATTTTCTATTTTTCTTATTTTAATTATTCAAATTAGACATAAGTTAATTAAAAGGTAATTAATTAGTGGATTAGTCTTAAACATAATTTTTAGAGTTTTTTATAATTTTGTAGGATTCCTGTGATGGTTAAGTAATTTTATAAATTTTATCAGAATTTTCTAAGTTAGTTTAGTATTAATAGTAATTTAAATTAGTTTAATTAGTTTAATTAAGTTAAATAGTTTTTAATTAATAAAAAATCCATAAAAAGACAAAAATATTTATTTTTATTTTTTATACTTTCTTCAAGTTCTAATTAAGGTTTGGAAAATATGTTTGCTAGTTTTTAGATTAATTTGTAACATTTGTCATTTTTTTTAGTTAATTAAAATTAGATTTAAATTAGATTTTAAATAGTTTAATTAATTAAATAATATTTTAATCATTTTTATAATTTCATTTTCATTTTCAATTTTCTTTTAATTTTAAGTTTCAAAAAGTTTCAAAAGCACCCCCTGTAGTTTGTTAATTACCAAATCCTACTTTCTGTCTGTTACGTGATCCTGATTGTGAATTTGTGCATATATCTGGTATCTGATTTTTGTGAATATTATATCTGTGTACCAATACCAAAATAACAGTAGCAAAATCAATTCCATATCATCTGGGCTACTGTCCTCAGTACCATTTATTCCCAAAACCGTTTACAAATACAATTTCAATCTCGTTGGGACTTAACAACCCGGGGATTTCCCTGTACTTCCACGGATTTTAATACTTGACTTTTTCTCCCAGGTGGGCCTATCAACTACACACGGTCGACTGGTTGGTTTAGGAGGAGTCACCATCAAGGATCATGTATGAGAAATTAAATGATCTATTTGTAACCAAACCTACTAAAGCAGATGCAATAGTATGACCAAATTGATCCCAAGCGGTACTTTTAGGACTTAAGCAATGGAGTAAAACATGAATAAGGTACTTCCAATGAGGACTAACCATTGCTTTCTGAAAGGTAATTCTATTCAAAGGTCCTTCATACCCAATATCTCTCAGTGCATCCCAAACATCTTGTTTAGTGAACAACACAGAGCCTCCTTCATCATCAAATAGCAAAACCTCTCTTATAGTTTCCTCTGTTATACAAATAGGTCTTCCAACAACCATAGCATGGATAACATCTTCTCCAGCTTCGATCTCAGCCCTTGCTGTGGCCCAAAACTCTTGAATCCAAGGCCCAAAAATTTCTGGGTTGACCAAAAGTGAGTAGTGGATGGTGGTGCCAGTAAGAAAATCAATAATCCCATGAAAATCAAGATTTTTGTGTGTTTTCTCAAGGTTTGCGAGCATGTTATGTTTGGTGATGGTGGGTCTGTTTGCCATGTTGATAGAGATTGAGAAAAGTATGAATCGATGATGATCTTGATGATACGGGTGAATAAAAGATATTGATTATAGGAAGATAATATTTAAAGAATCACAGTTAATAAATAACTTTACCGTTATTTTTGGAAATTATTATCCCCATATCTTTCGTAAGTTTGTTACCCGCAAATATGACCGTTGGAACAGTGTTCAGACACGTCAGCGTACTCTTTGTATCACCAAGCAGTACGTTCCAAGGAAGCAGTACTTTCAGTTGTATACTGAAGCAGTACTTTGACTAAACATCTTCCCAAGGAAAAGTACTGTTATCTGGTTGACCGAAATAAATTCCCAAAACTACCAAGCCAAGTAGAATTTAAGAGACTTCATTAAATTCCTTCAACTCCTCTTTGGCCTATAAAAAGAACTCTTCCTAACACCTTCTCTTGCATAAACACATACCATCAAACATAAAAACCCTAGTTGTAACAATGAGTCACTTTCCCTTAGTGTACATCTCCTCTGACTCAGATGGCTCCACAGACTCAGAAGTAAGCTACTATTTTGACTCTGAGTTTGAAGATCCAGGGTGGACTGATTACTTTCCTCCACCTGTGTCATCTTCATCAAAAAGTAGAGCAACGTCAACCATTGATGCAGCAAGCACTACCAACTCTAAGCCCAGGTAGAAAAAGTCTGTCCCTGGTTCATCTCTGGCTAATGAGCTTCCATATGCACTAACTCAAGCCTTGGAATCAGGAATACAAAACATGAAGTGGCCTGCTCCAAGAAAAGAGAAACCACCCAAGCAAGTTCTTGGCCTGCCATGCCCAAGGAAACAAGCTCCTGCTGATAACAAAAGAAAGTCTGCTCAAAAAGGAAAGCAGAGCTATGAGGGCAAAGGGAAAAAGCCAATGGAGTAGGTTGTATGTTGGTAGTTGTTTGTTTGACTTGTCAGTGTCTTTGTTGCAACTTTGTCTGTGTCATGATAGTCTGTATCTTGTGGTACTCTGTGATGTAACTTCTCAATGAATAATGAATGAAGTACTTTCTTTATTAATGATACATGTAGCCTCCCCTCAAATAATGACTAACTACTAATGCCTCCCCTAAAAAATAGCTTAATTATTGATCATACATATACTCACAACTAAAAAAGTAATTCTTGAAACATCAAAACCTTTTGTGAGTAGATCAGCTACATTATCATCTGTATGCACCTTAACCACATTAATAAGCCTGTGCTCATAGCAATCTCAAATAAAATGATGCCTAATTTGAATATGCTTTGTCTTGGAGTGATAAACAGGATTCACAATACAGATAGTACTCTCATTATCAATGTTGATAGGAGTATTCTTGAAGTTGAACCCATAATCCAAAAGCTGATTTTGCAACCAAAGTACTTGAGCACAACAACTTGCAGCTACTACATACTCTGCTTCTGTGGAAGATGTGGCTGCAATAGTTTGCTTCTTACATTGCCATGAGACTAATCTACTTCCAAGATATTGACACCCTCCAGTGGTTGATCTTCTGTCCTAGTTATCACCAGCATAATCACTATCTGAAAAAGCATGTAGGTGAAAAGGTGACTCCCTAGGATACCATAACCCTAGCTTAGGTTGTTGCCTAAGGTACCTAAAAATTCTCTTGACAGCATTCAAATGTGAAACCTTGGGTTGAACTTGATGTCTAGCACATAAGCATACAACAAAAGTAATATCAGGTCTAGATGCAGTTAAATACATGAGACATCCAATCATAGACCTATATAGCTTGACATCAACATCTTCACCATCTTCATCTTTTCCCAAAGGTTTGTTAGTATCCACTGGTGTTGTTGCAGGTTTGACAGTTGTGAAGTTGAATCTCTTAAGAATATCTGCAACATACTTATCTTGACTGATTTACATTCCACTGCATGATTGTTACACTTGTAATCCTAGAAAGAATGTCAATTCTCCCATTGAACTCATCTGAAATTCCTTTTGCATAAGATCTTCAAATTCCTTCACCATAGATTGCTTAGTAGCACCAAAAATGATATCATCTACATAAACTTGCACAAGCATGATATCCTTCTTATCTCTCTTGATGAACAAAGTCTTATCAATAGCTCCTCTCCTATAACCATGATGTAACAGAAAATTTGAAAGTCTTTCATACCATGCTCGTGGAGCTTGATGAAGGCCATACAGAGCCTTGATTACCTTGTAGACTTTGTTAGGGTGTGCAGGATCTTCAAAACCAGGAGGTTATTTAACATATACATCTTCAGTAATGGTGCCATATAAGAAAGCACTTTTAACATCCATTTGATATACAGGAAATCCCATATAGGATGCAAAAGCCAAAAACAATCTTATGGCTTCAAGCCTTGCTACTGGAGCAAATACTTCATCATAGTCTACTCCTTCTTCTTGTCTGTATCCTTGAGCCACTAATCTTTCCTTATTCTTAATAACATTCCCTCTTTCATCTCTTTTGACCCTGAAGACCCATTTTGTTCCAATCAGTCTTTTACCATCAGGTAATTCACATAGGACCCATACTTCTTGAAGTTTGAACTGTAAGAGTTCTTCCTGCATAGCTTCAACCCAACTCTCTTTGGCTAATGCTTGTTTGACATTCTTAGGTTCTTCTTGAGACCAAAAACAAGCAAATAAGCACACTTGTTGATCTTTATGATTCACCCTGTTCTGTTTATAAATAAAGCTAAGTAGAGAAGTATGTTGTTGAGACATATTCTTAGCTTTAGTTCTTGTAAGCACTCCTGAAGAAGTAGAAGGACCAATTATCTTGTTGATAGGATGATCCTTGTGAATCCTTAGTGTAGGAGTTGGTGAGACTTCAAGATTATATTCCAAATTAGTGATGTCAGGATCTTCATTAGAATCTGAGAAAATGCCTTCCTTCTCCAATTCATCATCAGTATCTTCTAAGGCAGGCATTGTTGGATCCTGTAAATCATCAGCATTTTTCCAATTTGAAGTATCTAGAGGTTGAGAAGTACTTTCAAATGGATCAGCAGTACTTTGTGGCAAAGTACTGTCAGTGCCTTTAGCCTTCATTGCAGCATCATAAGTTCTTCTGAGATCATCTTCATATGCCTTAGCAATGGTTTCTTGAAGCAGCATCCTATTAAGTTCATCTTGGATGGCTTGATCTTCATCAGATCTTAAATTAACATCATGAACAATGTACTGTGTTTCTTCTTCAGTGGAAACATCTTGATTTTCTTCCCTAACAGGTACATAGTTCATAGATGAAGACATTAAATCAAGATCAAACATCCAATCCGGACCTTTACCTTTATGACTGTCTGTTTCTTCAAGAAATTCAACATGAAGACATTCTTGAACCTTCTTTGTAGCCCTGTTATACACTCTGAATCCTTTGCTATTGGTACAATATCCCAATAAGTAACCTTCATCTGATTTCCCATCAAATTTTCCTAAATGATCAATAGTGTTCAAAATAGTCAGTGGACATCCAAAAGGTTTCATAAACTTGATGTTAGGTATCTTTCCCATGAGTAACTCATAAGGTGTCTTCATTTAAGGTTTTGTCACTGATACTCTGTTCAACACATAGCAAGCAGCACTTACAGCTTCAGCCCAAAATGGAACAGGTAATTTGGAATCTGCAAGCATTGTCCTTGCTGCTTCTATCAGAGTTCTATTCTTTCTCTCTGCAACTCCATTTTGCTGAGGGGTTCTAGCAATACTGAATTCTCTTTTAATTCCTTTCTTGGCACAAAAGTCATCCATAAGCTGATTCTTGAACTCAGTCCCATTATCACATCTAATTCTTCTAACCTTGAGTCTTAACTGATTTTCAAGTGCTATTATAAGATCATGAATAGCATCAAAAGTTTCATCTTTGAATCCCAAGAAAAAGACCCAGCTAAATCTGCTACAGTCATCTGTAATAACGAAACAATACTTCTTCTTGTTCAGACTTACAACAGAAACAGGTCCAAACAAATCCATGTGCAGTAGTTCCAAAGGCTCTCTAATTATTTTCTCTTCAATCTTCTTGCAGGAAGCCTTGTGTTGTTTACCCTTCTTGCATGCCAAACATGAATGATCAAGTTTGAATGTTTTAGGAGGTAAACCTCTAACTAAATTCCCTTTGACTAGATTATTGATGTTTTTGAAATTAACATGCCCAAGTCTTCTGTGCCAATGATGTGCTTCCTCCATTGTTACCTTTGCTATCAAACATGTGGCTTTAGAATTGATGTTCTTCAAGTCTATGCTATACACAACATTGTTTCTTGGTGCTCTCAGCATCACCAAGTTTCTATCTTCTAACTTGAAATCAGGAGAAAGTATAAGACATTCTGTGTCAAAGAATAACACGGGATACTTCTTATCACAAATCTGAGAGACTGACAAAAGATTGAATTTAAGTTCCTCTACATATCTGACATTCTCAAAATCAATGTTCCCAGCCTTGATAATTCCTTTGCCTGTGATTCTTCCTCCATCTGGATCATTCCCAAATGCAACTTTTCCTCCAAAATAAGCTTTATAATTTGACAAGAGCTCCTTTTCTCCTGTCATACTTCCAGAGCAACCACTATCCACAATAAGATGATCTTTAAGCTCCTCTTCTGGGTTGCCCTGTATACACAAGAAAAAGGTTAGTTTCTTTTAGAAACCCAAGCCATTACTGACTTGTGTTCCCCTTGTGGAGTGACATACTCAAATTCTTGGAGTATGTAATCACCACTTTCTTCCAAAACATGATCAAGAATTAAGGTTTTTGTTTCCAAAATAGTTGGTTTATTATGATCAATGTTCCCTTTTTCACCCTTAACTTCTGAAAGTACTGGTTTTTCCTTAGTAGTACTTTCTTTCTTAACCCATTTAGTAGTAACTTTTGGAGTTGGGTTAGTATCCTTTCTTGTGTTGTAAGGCCTTCTAGGTTTGTAGTAATTGAAAGTCCTAGGTCTTACACTGGAATTTTTCCAATCAGCACTTTGGTTAGGGAACTTCCTGTCAGTACTTTAAGAAGGTACTGAGGGTTTGGAGAATGGTCTTTTCTGATGAGGGTACCTATAGTCTTTTGAGAAATTACTATGGTTAACCCTATTTGTGTAATTCCAAACTGGTTTGTTATCCTTTGGCCTAGTCTCCCTATAATTTGGATTTGCAGACCTGGTATTTGAGTATTTGCTTGTGTACTCAGAATGATAATCACAATCCTTGATCAAATGATTAGGACTGTAACATACATAACATAACTTTGGACCCATCATCCCAAATCCATGCCCAAAAGATTTTCTAAAATTAGCAGTATTTTGAAAGTATTTTCTTTGAGGTATTGCTGAATGATCAGCAGCACTTTGAAAAGTGTTTGAAGGTACTGCTTGTTTTAAAACCTTTTTCTCTTTAACCCTGGGTGCTTTAACAGATCTTTCTAAAGTTTCAGGATGTGATTGACCTTTAAGCTTTTTCCTAAACTTTAGGTTATCTACCCCATAACAAGAGACATCTTTCCTAGGTGGTTGAAAAATACCTGGGGGATGTGGAACAGCATTGTATCCCTTGTCTTGCTTATATTCAGGAGGTGTTGGACAAGGGTATTCCTCATCACTAGAAGTGTTATCATCCAAACTTATGAACTCTTCATCACTAGTTGAGGTATCTAGTGTAAGATTTAGATCCTTACTCTTAGATGGAATACCTTCTGTGCAATCATTCTCATAACCTAGACCTGTTTTAAGCTTTGCTGTTCTTTGCTTTTCAATAAATTGAACATGTGATAGACCTGATTCATTCCAAACAGCAAGTTTTTCTAACAACTTATCTCTCTCAGAAGTAATTTTCTCTAGTTCAGACACCTTACATTCTAGTTTCCAATCACTCAGCTTAACTAGGTATTCTTGTTGCTTATGTCTTTCAGCCCAGGCTACTTCATTGTTTTCAAAGGCAAGTATTTTGGCTTCCAATGACTCTAAAGTTATTTGGTAACCTGCTATCTCAGACCTAGCCTTTTGAAATTTATTTCTTTCAGCTACATATTCACTAAGCAACTTTTGATACATATCATTGCATTTAGAACATACCTCAGAAGTAGTGGGTGAACTTGGTGAAGTAGCTACCATAGCAAGCTGAACAGGATCTTCTTCAAATTCCATGCCCCAATCAAAGCTTCCTAGATCATCACTTGACTCCAAAGCAGCATATCCAGGCTCTTCATCAAAAGATGTACTCCAATCTTCCAATGCAACCATTGAGTAGGTTACTGGTTCATCATCAAATTCATTGGACCAGTCAATCTCAGACAGATTCTCTTGAGCAACCAAAGCTTTTGGTTTTGGTTCAGTAATTGGAACCTCTTTTCTTTCAGTCTTGGGCTGTTCAATCATCTTGTTGGCTTGATACTTTGCAAATTTGCATTCCCTTGCAAAGTGACCAGTCTTTTGACAATTGAAACACTCAATCTTGGATTTATCAAATGTTATTCCCTGCTTAGCTTTGAAATTTATGCCTCTTCCTGTCTTATTCACAAACTTTTTAATCCTAGCAGTGAGCATGGCAACTTGCCATCTGATATCAATTTCTTCCAAAGCATCATCATCTATTTGCAGGATATCTTCTTGATAGGTTACAGGTAGAGATGCTTGTTGAGCAAAGAATGAACATAGAACATCATCTGAGGTAGGAGTGTTTGATGATGATGAAGTGGTAGTGACCATTGTTGTACTTGGAATCTGAGTTTCAGTCACAGTACTTTGAGCAGGATAAGCAGTACCTTTATTAGAAGTGCCGCTTCTGTTTTTAGAAGATACAAAAGCAATGTTTTGGGGTTTCTGATGTGTGCTTGAACCTGTAGTACCATTCATCTCATGCTCATACACCTTTAGATTGTTGTAAAGATCATCAAAGTCCATTGTATCCAAACCTGATTGTCCTCTGATCATAGTAGCAACTACATGCCATGCTGATGGTAAGCTTCTCAAGAACTTTAGATTAGCATCTTCAATTGATGCCTCAACACCATATAGTTCAAGCATGCTTAGAAGATTTTGGAATATTTCATAAGCAGAATCAAGATTTTCTCTTTCACCAACAGTGAAAGTTTTAAATTGTTGCTTCAACAAATTCCTATGCATCTTTTTGGAAGCATCATTACCTCCAAACTTCTTCTTAATTGCAGCCCACAATTGTTTTGCATCCTAAGCATCATGAAACTTTAATAGGTGTCCATCAGGAATAGCAGACAATAGAATGTTGAGAGCTTTGTCTTGATTTCTCTTAGTAGTAGCAGGAATGGTTGGATGTGGTGTTGGGAATTCTGCTAAGAGAGAATTCTGCTGAAGAATCTGCTGAAGAGACAGATTCTGCTGAAGCAGTGTATCTGCTGAAGACTAGTTTCAGCATATTATGTTTCTACGGATATAGTTATTCCGTTTTATTTATTAGTTTGTTAGGATATGCATGAGCTATTTTAGGTAGTGATATGCATTAATATTTTTATTTATTATTGTATTAGGGTTCCTTGTGTACAAAAGGAACTGATAGTCATTTTTATTGGGATGCTTCTTAAAAATAAAACTCCAGGAAAAACACCTTTAGAAGGTGTGATATTGATCCATAGAGGATCATTGTTTTTAATAGAAAAACCTTGTTGAAACTTTGATTGTTCTTTATTATTATTCCGCTGTGCAATCAATCATTGTTATTATTATCCTAGATAGGGCTTGATCTTTATTTAACAATTGGTATCAGAGAGGGGGCTCTTGATATCTAGGGATCTACAAGGTTTTCATTGTTGTAGAATAACAGATTTGAAGAGAGTTTGTCGTCGGAGAAAGTTGTTTACGAAAAAGGGAATCGATCATTCTGTTTGGTGGTAGCAATAAGGTTATACGGTCAGTGATTTATTTATTGATTGATAATTAACTTTATTCTCATACTATAAATGTTAATTGTCGATTCATTAAAACAACCTCGTACCCAGATCTTTTGGCTTCTTAATTAATGGGACGATGATAATTATTTAATTGGTGCAATATTTAATTTGATCTATTCATTGCAAATGGTGTAGTGAATTTTTATTACTTCTCATATTAATTTTGTCACCAAGCGCATGATTATCAATTGTGGGGCTACCGATTTTGAGATTGGTCTTTTCCATTGTGAGAATGCACGTGGGTTATATAAGTGATATTTGAAGATTTCTATTTAACGCTGAAAATTGTTTGTCGCTGCTGTTATTGATTTATTCGGTTATTTTATTGATATCGGGTCAGTGTGAACAATTTAAAATCAGTAATTGGTATAAGGTTGGTGGATCAGTGGGATACGATTTGTTCATTACTCGTGCCGTGTATTAAATTAAGGACGTATATTTGCTGCTGTACGAGATCACGTGGGTAAGTAGTACAAAGATATTATTTAAAGAGAAGGATACGCAAGAAGTGAGGTTACGTGTACCTCGTACTGATCATTTATTGTGGGTCAATCGGTGGATATTATGTTTATGAAGCAGATATATGTTTGTCGAGATCTATCGTTTTCTACATAAATAATTCGATATTCAACATATTGTTGCTAGTTTTTGATTGATAGATCAAGTGGGTCTGATTGGTCAACTGAATTAGTGGTACTTTTATTAAAATTGAAGCCTAGTATCAATAAATGGAAGGTTTTAATTGGTCGAGAATTTTTCTTTGGATGATGGATTCACGTGGGGCTGACATAACTGCTGCTGCTATTATTATTTATTAAGACTGGTCATTCATTTTATCTGCTGCTGCGTTGAAATATTTTGGTACTGGTCTCACATTTTAATTCTGCTTTCTGCTGTAGATGATTCTTTGCCAGTGCTATTTTATTACAATCCTCTTGGTATGTTATTTTGAAGATCTATCAAGAATCTTGAACTTAACCAGGTCAAATTCAATATTAGGGGAGGATTGTTGGGAATTCTGTGAAGTAAGAATTCTGCTGAAAGGTTCCTGCTGAAGAGTTGGTTTCTGCTGAAGCAGTATATCTGCTGAAGACATAGTTCAGCATTATTAGTTTCAGCGGATATAGTATTTTCGTATTTTATGTAATGTAGTTTGGATATGCATGAGTTTATTTAGGAAGTGATAATGCATATCTTTTAGAAGTTTTAGAATATACGTTTCTTGTGAAATGGTTTAGGGTTCCTTGTGTATAAAAGGAACACACGTTTATGTTATGAATAACTTTTAGTGAATACTCTTATTATAATTAATAACACACTCTTATTAATAACTTTTAGTGGCTCTGATACCACTTGTTGAACTTATAGACCTTGATAGATCTTCTTGAGCACTCTAGAATCGTTAGTAATGTCACTGTAATCAATAACACACTAATAGACAATCTCTGCAACTTGTATTTATAAAGCGGAAACAAAACACAAGCTTGATACTAAGAACTCTTGATCCTCTATGGATCTTTTAATTATAATAAGAGTATTCACTAAAAGTTATTCATAACATAAACGTGTGTTCCTTTTATACACAAGGAACCCTAAACCGTTTCACAAGAAACGTATATTCTAAAACTTCTAAAAGATATGCATTATCACTTCCTAAATAAACTCATGCATATCCAAACTACATTACATAAAATACGGAAATACTATATCCGCAGAAACTAATAATGCTGAACTATGTCTTCAGCAGATATACTGCTTCAGCAGAAACCAACTCTTCAGCAGGAACCTTTCAGCAAAAACAGCAGCAGAATTCTTACTTCACAGAATTCCCAACATGTGGTGGTTTAGGATGTCCTTCTAGCTGCACTGGTTCTTCAAGTTGTATATTACCATTAACAATCACCTCCCATAGTGAATTGTCTGTGATGACAATGTACTGCCTCATCTTCATGGCCCATAAGTCATATTCACCCTTCCTAACAGTAGGAATTCTAACAGCAGTGATGGATGAAGCAGGTACAGTCTCTGTCGACATCTTGAAGGTTTTGTAGAATCGGTTTAATGGTTTTCTTCTTAATCAGAGTTTCCAACACAAGCTCTGATACCACTTGTTGGATCGATATACTATGACCAAACTACTTGTAGCTTGTAAGGGTTTAATAATATTAAGTAAACTCAATACTATTAATATTGAAACACTGTTTAACCTTTTAAAGTATGCGGAATCTACTAACACAAAGCTTAAGAAGAACTTTGTATATTAAACCAAACTTGAACCTGCTTTATTACACAGATTCACTAACAATCTCTAACTATATCGACTTGTAAAGCTCTAATACTCTTAGAAACTTCGACTAAACTTATACTAATACTTGTGAATTACTTGTTTTTAACTAATACCTCTTAAGGCTCCTTTTATAGATAACCTTAAGTCGGTTTACATCATTATCTTGATCGACAAGTAATTATCCCTAACTATTCTAGAATATTCATTCAATATTACAATGTAATCCTTTCTACAATCACTAGGCCAAAAATGACCTATGGTCACACATGCTCGATTTGGAACAGCCACACATTCAAATATATGTGTGGCTGAAGGTTGGAAAATTGACATCATTTACGAATTAGTCACACATGAGCATTTCGAATGTGTGACCATAAGACCTCTATTGCCACACAATCGACCTTTATGTGACTAAACGTAACTGGTGATTTTGTTCCAGATCATTTAGTCACATATGCATTTGGAACGTGTGACAAATACAAGTAACCTTGATGCCATATATGGTCACACAAAACTTATAGTCACATTTGCTTCTAATAGTATGACCAAATGCCATATACGGTCACACAAAACATTTTGTCACACATTATTTAAGTGTAGCCAAAATCCAGTACATATAGTCACAGTAAACAGTTTGTCACATATTATTTAAGTGTAGCCAAAACATGATTTGTGTGACTAAATGTTGACAAAGGCCACACAAAAACCCAATTCATGTGGCAAGTGGATGATCAATAGTCACACAAAATACACATTCCTTCACTTTAAATAGCATATGGTCACACTTATCAACACTTTTGGTCACTTGATGGTTAGTTGTATGTGACTAAATTCACTCCCAAGAACATGCTTTGTGTGACTAAATGTTAGTAAAGGCCACACAAAAACCAAATTTATGTGGCAATTGGATGATCTATAGTCACACAAACCATACATTCCTTCACTTTCAACACCATATGGTCACACTTATTAACACTTTTGGTTACTTGATGGTTAGTTGTATGTGACTAAATTCACTCCCAAAAACATGCTTTGTGTGACTAAATGTTACCAAAGGCCACACAAAAACCAAATTCATGTGGCAAGTTGATGATCAATAGTCACACAAAATACACTTTCCTTCACTTTAAATAACATATGGTCACACTTATTAACACTTTTGGTCAATTGATGGTTAGTTGTATGTGACTAAATTCATTCCCAATAACATGCTTTGTGTGACTAAATGTTAGTAAAGGCCACACAAAAACCAAATTCATGTTGCAATTGGATGATCTATAGTCACACAAAATACACATTCCTTCACTTTCAACACCATATGGTCACACTTATTAACACTTTTGGTCACTTGATGGTTAGTTGTATGTGACTAAATTCACTCCCAAAAACATGCTTTGTGTGACTAAATGTTACCAAAGGCCACACAAAAACCAAATTCATGTGGCAAGTGGATGATCTATTGTCACACAAACCATACATTCTTTCACTTTAAACAGCATATGGTCACACTTATTAACACTTTTGGTCACTTGATGGTTAGTTGTATGTGATTAATACACTCCCAAAAACATGTTATGTGTGACTAAATGTTACCAAAGGTCACATAAAAACCAAATTCATGTGGCAATTGGATGATCAATAGTCACACAAAATACACATTCCTTCACTTTAAACAGCATATAGTCACATTTATTAACACTTTTGGTCACTTTATCTAGTAAATATGGTCACAAATAGTTTAGCACGGTTATAAAAGCATTTAGCACAGTTTGCGGAATCATTGCTAACATGTATTAGCACCATTTTTCGTTACAAATAGTTTTTAGTACACCATCGTATCAACCAGTCATCTCATATATGCGCAAAATTTAATTCAATCGAAGCCAAAAATAAATTTAACTTTATTTTTATTAATCATCCATAAAATTAAGTCAACATGATCACTTGAATACAATAAAATAAAAACAAATACGTCCAACATCCTTGTAAACCATGGTCTTTAGAATGACAAAGTCATAACTAGAGCTCAATATAAATCACTAGGACAATTTATTACTAACGGAAATGAATAAAGCTCAACAGATCACGTCTTAATCTGCACCATCTATCCAATTTTTAGCCACGATATGTACTTTAAATCCTTTGTACGTGTCATAAAACCTGATGGAAATCTGCATGAAGTAGAAGCATAGAAATATAGAATGATACGTATGAAATATGATTAATCTGAAAACCTTAAAAATAAACAATAAGGATAAGTAAGTGGAGGAGGGGGGGGGGGGATATGTCACCTTGAATAAAGTTCATTATAACTTAGACTGCAACCTTCACGTAGAATCAAACAATCAGCTGTAGATAAACATTTAAGCTAAAGGTAATTAAAATAAGCTAAAGATAGAAATAAGGGTGAAATAAGCCAAGAGCAGCTCAAGTGAACCTAAATAAGCATATATTAACTAACAAGCTATTCCCAAATCCTAATAAGCCTAGAAACTGAAATTAAGGACAAGTTGAGCTAATGAAACTGAAACCAAACAGTCCCTACAGGGCATTTTACAAACAGAAAATAAGCTAGCAAATAAGCTCTAAAGTGATAATGAAGCACAGATACAAGAAGCTGGGACAACAAGCTATCTACAGAAACAAAAATTATGCAATAAGCCACACTAAGGAGAGAGAAATTATGCAAAGAAAAGTGGTCATCGCAAACATGATGCTGGTGCAGGGCACAAATAGGATCAAACAGGCCTCTTTGAGCTTGATTTCAAACATGTAAATGAGTTCCAATTTGTGATATCTTTGTATCAAAATGAAGCTAAGCTACCAGACTTTACTAAAAAACTACTTTTTAAAGATTTCCACAACCATTTGCACACTTAAATGATGATGAGAAAACTTGAAACTGAGCAAATTGTGTTATTGGTGTAGTTTTGAAGTTATGGGTGAAAGTGGGTATAACAAGGGAATTTGACTAAGAAAGCTATTGTTCCAGCATTGACTAAGTTAATTAGACTAAATTGAACCAATTTTACCACACTAAAAGACTTATTTCTGCAAATTACTTACTAAGCTAATTGAAGCTAATTTGACCATGAAACTTTTGGGAACTGATCTATATGCTAAATAACCAACTTAAACTGCCTAAACTAAGCTCTAAACTACTTGTAGGACTAAAATCGGTCATCATTTAAGGTAATGAGAATGCGCCATTTCAACAGCATATTACTAGACGTCTCAACCTAATGTTGCACTCTTAAGCAAAACTATCGCTCCTACCAAAATATCACTATTATTAGACGTCTCAATTTTTACGCCTAAACTATTCTCAACGCCAAATGTACAATCTATCACTGCTGATATCACAATTCAATGCGTATATAAATTCGTCATAATTCAACTGATAAAAAGTTAAAGCGTGATTACCTTATGCAAGCAAATAACCTGTAAATTGATCAATCTTCTCAAAATAAAGCAAATCAAATCGAACACCTACAAAGCAAATCATAGCATATGTATCAATTGAACTCTATACTTGATGGGGTGGGGTTTGGGCTGTTGAGAATAACAGTTGTGAGGAGTAAGCCTAATTTAATAAGCAATCCCAAACAGCCCCTATAAGTAGTTAATTTAAAAAGCAATCCCAAATAGCCCAATAAGCAAACCCAAACAACCTCTGTAAGCAATTAATTATAGGCAATCCAAACAGCCCCTATAAGCCAGTTAATAAAATAAGCAATTTCAAACAGCCTTATGAATCTTGTATTCAAGTATTATCAAAATCCACCCAACTACTATATATAAGTAACAAGTAAACATGTAAAATTCATAATTTTTAAATGAATACAGATCACCAATATCCTTGACAAGCAATCCTAAACAACCTGTACAAGCAATCCCAAACTGCAGCTTAACTTGAATTTAATAATGACTTGACACGAGCTATAGGAGTAGAGAAGGTAGATCCCATCACAAGAACGAGAGATGAAAGTGGCACCACACCCTCCATCCTTAGATACTAGCTGCAACTGAATTGAACCCCTGTGAAAATTTCACACGTGTAAGAACTGTTGTTGCACAGGTACATAAGTCATTCAAAGAACACAGACACCATTGAAATAGTCATTACGACATATCAGTAAAACAATAACGTATATAAACATGTACGCATAAGCATTTTAGTCTTTTCTAATGTATATAAACATGTACACATAAGCTGTGCAAACTTTAAATTCCATGACAGCAAGTTAGGAAACTGCAGCGGCTTCCCACTTCATTGTGTCCACAAACTCTTAGATTAACTTTTTACAACATTACTATTGTGTTTTTGGAATTGCGTTTTGCAACTCATTATCTCACCTTTTAGGTTCAGGTTTTACCGAAATAATTAAATAATTTCAATTTCTAGACTGATAAACACTTAAAAAATAACAAACACTTACACTTTTTGCTTCTATATGGAGTCTCTCAAGTTCACTAAGATCGAAAAAAATTACCTCAATTTGATGTTGGGTTGACAATTAGTAACTTTGCATACTGAATGTTGGATTGACCACCAGGTCGGTTGGGTTTTTATCGGGGGGGTTGCTATTGTGAGAATTGAGCAAACTTAAAAGCATATCATTTTTCATTAAAAAGAATTTTGTCTACAATATACACTTTTTTTTCAACCAATAATGAGCATCAATTACAGCAGAAAACATGTTCCAAGCTTATATAGATTCGGGTATATATGAACCCTAATTCCTAAAATTAACCTAACACAAAATTGAGTCATGAAGACGTCAAATTGTTAATTAAATTGAACATGCAATGCATTAAAGTACCTGATCGGTGAATCGCGAGGGGTAGGTGATGTCCAAGTATACGACTGACAAGTGGGAGTTGTGATTAGCAAGGGTCGGGTACAAGAATCGATTTGGCTTAGTTGATGACAAAATGGGGAGAGGATGTGAGATGAGAGGAAGAGGATTAAGGGTGGCTCACAGTAGAAAACAAATGGAGGGAGTGAGGGATAATGAAGATGTGAATTTGATTTTGGGGAAATTTTGAGCGGGGACTATTGAAAATATGAAGAGGGAAATTCCAATTTTTGGAGATATTATAAAAGGACTATGTAGTTTTGATAAACCTAACTATGAAAAAAAATATAAAATTTTTATAACTAATACAAGTGCGTATGCCGCGGAGCTTTTAAGAGCAATTAAGAGCGGTGAGTGTTGAACGTTGTAATTTTTAATGTTCGTTTGTTAAGCAACAAGTAGCATTTAGGAGTGCTAATAATCTATACAGTCTTTGGGTTTTCCATGATGTTGGGACTCGGGTCGGTTCGGGACTCGGGATTAACCGAGAAAAGACAAAGAAAACCACACAAACGACCGAAACCGATTCCAACCGACACAAACCGACCTATACTCGCGTCGGATCGGTTAGGGTTTGCCACCAGGAAATTATAATTTACATATCAAGTCCCCCGTGTTCAATCTTTTATACACTTACCACATTTTCTAAAATTAGGTGTAAAAGGTTAATAACTCGTAACTCAAACTAGGCTACAATCGGCTGCCTTGTCATAATGTGGGGGGCATACATGACTCACTTAGCGGCTATGGCTACGGGGTGCCGAGGATTGAACCCTAGACCTTGTGTTTTTAAGGTGTAAAGATACTCCGCTCATTACCAACTGAGTTACAAGCCATTGGCATTATGTCTCACCAGCTAAAAACGTGAAATTGGTCAGCCTTGAGTATTTAATGATGATTTGAGGTCGTGCTTAGGATTAAATCTCGATCGAGATCAAATCGAGATTTAAGCTTGATTTTTTATAGTTGAGTCGAGTTCGGGCTTGGTGTTACTCAGCTCGTTTATGCTCCACCACATTATGTCCAAGTAGTATGTAGTGTGGCGGGGCGTAAACGAGCCGAGTAATGCCAAGCTCGAACTCGAAGCGACTATCAAAATCTGGCTTGAATCTCGACTCGAGCTTGATCGAACTTTATATTCTAAGCACTATCTCAAATCATCATTTAAAACTCAATGTTGGCCAATTTGAAATTTCAAGCCCGTGCTCGGTAAACAATCATCATATTAAGCTTGCCTCAACTCAATTCATATGCATAATGCCTTATATTTGAATGATAATCAAGTAACCGAGATATATATGAAAGGGGAAAATGTAATTTATCGTGATCAATAAGTCTCGCGAGCGTTACAATTTGAGTATATTGAAGCTTCATCTCGACTTCGAATATTACTCGAGTAGCTCGAGCTCGACTTGATTAAGTCTATTTGATTTTAGTTTGAGAATCGATCGTGAATAGCTCATTAGTTGTCTTGTCTCATTACCTCATTAAGCACTATTGACCGAGCTTGAGATTGGTCAAGCACTCACCTTTATTAACTTATAGAAGTTTGAGCTTGGCTCATTTCAAGATTCACTCTTCAGATATCTTCTTGAGCTCGGACGGGTGCTACTCAATTTTAAGATAAGTAATAATATTAAAAAAAACGTAAATTCCAAGTTTAATGAATATTTGGGATAAAGTTGATGAACATCAAAGATTATTATTAAGACCATGATTGATGAACGTTCATACCCAGATTTATGAACATCCAAATAGGAAGACCATTAAGATATGATCAACCATGGTTGATGAATATCAAGATATAGTGAAGCACGTCAAGATATGACAAACCATGATTGATAAACATTATTTCATGAGCATTCAAACCATGATTGATGAACATTCAATAAACTTATGGCCAAAGTATTGCTAGATTTCATATTAGTGAACCGATAAATATATCGTGATGTATTGTCTCTTTGCATGAAAACTCTCGAACCCCAAATTAAAATGATACCCCCTGATTCCCGACTGTTATAAATTACGAATAACCAAAAAAAATAGTTTTTTTTTTGGTTATTATATCTGTCATGATTTATATAAATATACCTTTTTTCATATTTACCAAAAAAAAATAGTTTTTTTTATTCTTTTAAATAGAAAATCGGGTTGAAATGGTGGCTGAACCGGTAACCCGATGACTCGACCGGATCAATTAACCAGTTTTCAAAACATAAGATTAATACATTTTTATTGTGGCCTTTATGAACTTTTCCCCAAAATTTAGTATTCCCCCTAAAATATTTAAATCGGGTTGACTTGGTGGTTGAACCGGTTACCCGATAACTCGACCGGATCAATTAACCGGTTTTCAAAACATAAGATTAATACATTTTTATTGAGGCCTTTATAAACTTTTCCCCAAAATTTAGTCTTCCCCATAAAATATTTTCACTATATCCCGCCCTAATTTTCCCCAAAAATTCAAAATCACATTTCTTAGATCCCTCCTTATGTATTCACTTATTCCCTAAACACACTTTTTGACCTACCACTGGTGCACCACTCTTATACAGCCGCTCCTCCCTTATAACCGCTGCTACCGATCTCATTCTACCGGCTTTTGCACATGTTGAGTCTTCTCCCTCTCATATTTTTACAGGTGTGTATGTAGATCTGTGGGTTGTGATGCGTATCGAGGTGTTTGCTACGCATTTATTGTGCTGTTTTGAAAGTTAATAGGAATCGATGTTAGGATGCTATGTTAAATGATAAGTTGTTTTGAAGGATGATGTAATTCTTTTTATCATAACCTGTTTTGTATAAGTTGTGGTGAGGATCTATTTGCTAAAATGTTATCGAGGATACTGATAGAATATTTTATTTTATTGTGTGTTGAAGGAGTAACACCTAAATTGGTGATGATTGTAATACTGTATTATAGGTTAGTTGATTCTGTTAGGATATGCATTATAGGGCTTGGTTATCACTAGTGTAATAGTCTCAGATATTACTAGCGAAATTGATCGGTAAAAGATCTGTTTTGGCGTTGATTTGATGGTTATAACTTATGGTGTGCATGCTAGGGCCCTGTTATCACTGGGTGAGTAGGTGGTACGATTAGTATAAGGCTGTATGAATATGATTGTCTTCATGAAAGACTGGGTGTGTTGCGGGCCTTGCGGCGGAGATGGTGCAGATGTGGTTTTAGCTATACATGCTTTTGCTTCTCTATCTGTAATGAATCGTGCTATATTGTTAAGATCTGTACATTCGGTAGAAACTTAATTAAATTGAAAAATACACTACTTACACCGACATAATTGTTGTTTTTTATCTGTGAGACAATGCTACGATTATATGCAGAATGGCATTGTGTGTCACCTTGAGTAGCATGGACTGTTCTAGTAGTTAGTTAGGATTATGGTAAAGTTTTTCAATTAGTGTCCGTCCTTTCTGGTACTAAATCCAGATGTAGGACATTTTATTCGAGACACTAGATTATCTTAGTTAAATAATTTTCGTTTGCAGGTACAAATAATTGAGCAAATAAACCATGATGGGGAGGTGAACAGGTCTCGTTTCATGCCCCAAATACTCTTTCATAATTGCTACAAAAATAGGTGATGAGAAGAGACTTTCTTTTCTAGAGAACAAAAATCAAGTTCTTCTCATTCGACAAGTTTACTGCATACTTTTACAAGAATTTATTAATATTTTTTCATGTTTTTGGGGATAGGTTAACTGCTTAGCATTCAATCCTTTTAATGAGTGGGTTGTGGCTACTGGTTCAACTGACAAGACTATAAAGTTAATTGATTTACGAAAAATCACATCTGTTGTCCACAAGTTTGATAATCACAAGTAAGAATTCATGCATACCTTTTTAATTTGTAATGTCTTAAATCTGTTTCGTTTCTAGCGCCAAATTAAATCTGTTTTATTATGTTACAATAGGGAGGAAGTGTTTCAAGTTGGATGGAATCCACGAAATGAGACAATTTTAGCTTCTTGCTGTCTTGGCAGATGACTAGTGGTTTGGGATCTCAGCAGGTAAGCACTTGATGTCTTCATTAGTACTGTGTTTTGGCTTGTCGTTATTTCTATATGGTGGCTTCTTGATACTGCTGCTTAATTTTCTATCGCTTTGCAACCGCATAGATGATATTTACTTTTCTCAGATCAAGTGACATGAAAGTGAAGTTCAGTAGTAGGTTAATGTTACCTTTCTCTGATTAAGTGCCAAAGTTTTCCAATTTTTTAAAAGTCTGATGGTGTGATAAATCTGATTATAGAAATTAGTAACTAAGAAAATCTAGTGTCTCGAATAAAATGATCTGCGAGGTCTTACTTAAGCCAGTTAGTGTCTCAAATAAAATGAAACAAGTAGAACGTATATCACGTACTTTCTGGTACTAAATCCAGATGTAGGACAATTGACGAGGAAAGACCATGGTACTCCGTACTCCCGCTTTCCTGTTCTACATCTATTAGGATGAAACATGCCTTATAAGAGTTTGATCAATTTCTGGATCTTAGCATTATATATACCCCAATTGAGATGCTTTAGTCTTCAGGTAACTTGTGTTATATATCAATAGGTGTTCTAAGTGCCCAATTTCTTGCTTTGCTTTATTTCCTCCAAATTATTAGCTACTGGCCACACTATAAGATTCATTATGGTTAAATAAAGATTAATAATAAGAAATTGTTACTCAAACCATATATATAACCACATCCGATATAGGAAATACTAACCTAGTAATTGGCATAATTACCTTTTAGCTTTGTAAATATTTTTTATTGTTAAAGTATTTACCAGTTTTTCCCATGAAACTTCTATTACTACGTATTATGTTTGAATTACCAAACGTCTACCATTCCTTCATGCTTGGCACTAAAGAGGTTTTCATTTGAGAGAGAAAAAGAAGACTATGCGTTCACCATATGGAATATGAACATTACATAATAATAGCATGGCACTTTGAATTTGGTAAAATATATCTTTCCTGTAGACATTCAAAAGATTAATGTGGATGCTTTTATGAGACATGGGGTAATTGTGATAAAAATATAACAAAACGTTGTAAATAAGATATTATGGCAGCCACATTTTGTGTCTTCCTTTTGACGAAACATGAGTGTCTATACTTATTAATGCAACATAAATACATTATAACCATTACTTGTCTTTCGTTCCATTTCCAGGAATGTGCAGATAATGTCAACTCATATACTAGTTCACCATCCAAAGATGCTTTACTTGAAGAGGCTTGCAAAAAGTACGACGAGGCTACACGTTTAAACCCTACACTTCATGATGTATGTATCTCAATCCCTATAGACTATAGCTTGACATCTGTCATGTAAATTTCAGTTGCATGACATTTCCAATTTGATAAAGTAATTTAATTGAAAATATTTCCTCATCATGTCATATTTCATGTTGTCTAACTTTTTCTCTTAATAAAATCTGGCTCTCGTCACATGTCAGTCAATATATTCACATTGTCTAATTGCAGGCTTATTATAACTGGGCTATTGCCATATCTGTTCGAGCCAAAATGTGTGCGCGAAGTTAAGACTGCTCAGAGATTTAGACTGCTCGAAGTTAATACTGCTAGTGTATTAGTTACAACCGTTAGTATTGTTCGTTCATATAGTTAGTACTGCTTATATGATATGTATTTTGTTTATGAAAAAGATTATAGATACTTAGGAAAGTATTGTAAGCCGACTAAAATTCCTTGGTGTATAAAAAGAGGTCCAATTTTATTTTTGGTTCAGTTATATATATTACAATTTTATTGTATTTGAATTTGTTTTGATATATATTGATTTTTTAAATGTGACAAAAAGATGTATATAGTCACACTTATTAACACTTTTGGTCACGGTTTGTTTAATTCGTTGTGTGACCAAATATTACAAAAAGCCACACAAACATAAAATTCATGTGACCATTGGATGAACAATGGTCACAAAAAATACACATTTCGTTGCTTTAAACAACATATGGTCACACTTATTAACACTTTTGGTCACTTTATGCTTAATCGTATGTGACTAAATACTCAAAACAAACATGCTATGAGTGACTAAATGTTACAAAAGGACACACAAACATAAAATTCATGTGGCCATTGGATGATCAATAGTCACACAAAACACACATTTCTTCACTTTAAACACTATATGGTCACACTTATTCACACTTTTGGCCACTTTATGATTTATTGTATGTGACGAAATACCCAAAAGAAAAATGCTTTGTGTGACTAAATGTAACAAAAGGCCACACAAAAATAAAATGCATGTGGCCATTGGATGATCAATAGTCACACAAAACACACATTTCTTCACTTTAAACATCATATGGTCACACTTATTCACACTTTTGGCCACTTTATGATTTATTGTATGTGACTAAATACCCAAAAGAAAAATGCTTTGTGTGACTAAATGTAACAAAAGGCCACACAAAAATAAAATTCATGTGGCCATTGGATGATCAATAGTCACACAAAACACACATTTCTTCACTTTAAACACCATATGGTCACACTTATTCACACTTTTGGCCACTTTATGATTTATTGTATGTGACGAAATACCCAAACGAAAAATGCTTTGTGTGACTAAATGTAACAAAAGGCCACACAAAAATAAAATTAATGTGGCCATTGGATGATCAATAGTCACACAAAACACACATTTCTTCACTTTAAACACCATATGGTCACACTTATTCACACTTTTGGCCACTTTATGATTTATTGTATGTGACGAAATACCCAAACGAAAAATGCTTTGTGTGACTAAATGTAACAAAAGGCCACACAAAAATAAAATTCATGTGGCCATTGGATGATCAATAGTCACACAAAACACACATTTCTTCACTTTAAACACCATATGGTCACACTTATTCACACTTTTGGCCACTTTATTATTTATTGTATGTGACAAAATACCCAAACGAAAAATGCTTTGTGTGACTAAATGTAACAAAATGCCACACAAAAATAAAATTAATGTGGCCATTGGATGATCAATAGTCACACAAAACACACATTTCTTCACTTTAAACACCATATGGTCACACTTATTCACACTTTTGGCCACTTTATGATTTATTGTATGTGACTAAATACCCAAAAGAAAAATGCTTTGTGTGACTAAATGTAACAAAAGGCCACACAAAAATAAAATTCATGTGGCCATTGGATGATCGATAGTCACACAAAACACACATTTCTTCACTTTAAACACCATATAGTCTCACTTATTCACACTTTTGGCCACTTTATGATTTATTGTATGTGACTAAATACCCAAAAGAAAAATGCTTTGTGTGACTAAATGGTACAAAAGGCCACACAAAAACCAAATTTATGTGGCAATAGGATGATCTATAGTCACACAAACCATACATTTCTTCACTTTCAACACCATATGGTCACACTTATTAACACTTTTGGCCACTTTATGGTTAATTGTATGTGACTAAATTTACAAAAATAAAATGCTTCGTGTGACTATAAGCGTTTTTGGTCACACAAAGCTGATTAATCCAACTAAAATTGTACCTATTTAGTCACACATTTTAACGTTTTGGTTACTCTTTTTTAAGTGAGACTAAAAAGAACCAAAACATGTGACCGTAGGTACCCTATGGTCACACGACCTTTAGTCACACATACGAAAAAAACCATGTGTGACTATATGTATATCGTCACACATATTTGGTGTAACCAATTCCAGTTTTTGGCCTAGTGAATATTTCACTTCAGTCCTTGTATTCTTCGAAGTACCTTGAACATTCTTCAATAACAGCAGTACTTTGACTTTAACTATTAGCAATACTTTGACTTTAAGTCTTCTTGCAGCAGTACTTTGACAAACAGAAATACTTTGATCTTTTATATCCCAACAAGCCTTATTCTCAATTATCATGAAAGCATCATTCGTGTTTCGAGCCAACAAGTTCCCACCAGCAGCAGAATTGAGTGAGACTTGGTCAACATGACATAGCCCATTATAAAAAGTGTCAATTTGCTGAAGGTCGGTGAACCCATGGTTCGGACATTTTTCCATCAAATCTTTGAATCGATCACAAGCTTTACTAAATGACTCATCAAAAGCTTGTTGGAATCGAAAGATTTGGGATCGAAGATTAGAAGTTTTAGAGGGAGGATATAAATAATTCACAAACTTGGAAGCAAGATCATTCCAAGTGTGAATCGAATTCGGCGGTTCCTTTTCTAGCCAAGTCCGGGCTGCCCCTATAAGTGAGAAAGGAAACAACTTCAATTTCACCACATCGTGAGGGACTTGATTCATTCTAATAGTCTCAGCGATGTCGATGAAATTTCGGATGTGAGCATATGGGTCTTCGTTATCAAACCCGTGAAAGGATATACCCGTGATCAAATTGAGTAATCCGTGATTGATTTCAAAATTTGCGTTGATATCTGGAATCACGATGGCTCTCCTCACACCATTGAATGGTGATTGGAGTTGTTCCTCCATCGGACGTGGATCAAAAGCCGGTTGTGGTCCCATCGGAGGGATCACATTGTGTTGAGAACCACCCATCGGCGGGGGTCCATTGTGTTGTTCGTTTTGGTTCATTTCCTCGTCGTCAAGGAAATGAACCCGACTATTATGTCGAAAAACCCGCTCGGGGTTTGAGAACGGAGAAGCAAGATTCTCAGAAGTAGAACAGGTGCGCATACACCAAAAACAAAATCAAAAAGAAAAAGAAGAAGAAAAGAAAAAGGAAAATCTTTTTATTATTTTTTTATTTTTTTATTTAAATAAATCTCAAAAACTTTTTATTTCTTTTGTTTTTTTTATAAAACGTTACGTTAATCGTAACCGTTTCCTTCAAAACCACTCGCGACGGGACGGGAAAGAAGAGTGTTTCTCTCTTCAGCTAGCAATTTAATGTCTTAGCTTCCGTATTTCCCGCTTAATCGGTTATAGAATTTGAAGTAATCCGATAAACAACTAATTTCACTTTTTTCTTATGTTGTGAAGCTTATTTGTTTTACAATGCCCTCCCTTCCACGGGAGAGTCGAGAATGTAACTTTATTTTTGTATTTTTGTAAACACTTTAGGAAAAGTGTTTTGAATTTTTGAATTTTTATATTTTTATAGAAATATATACAAGATAGAGGAAGGCTTATCAAAACACGATTTTTCAAAACGAATATTCGATAACTCACTTCAACCCTTCCCGGAAGCTGCGCCAAAAATTGATTGTGTCAAAATCAATTATATAATATAGTAGTATAATATCTCCCGAGTCGTATCCATACGAAGGTGAATGGAATCAAAGAATATTGATTCGTGTAAATCGTGTAGTGAAAAGTGATCAAAGTGAAAATAGTGATCAATTAATTCAAATTATGAAAAACAAATATGAATTATGCAAGGTGAACAAGCTAGGTATGCACTAAAGCTAAAATTCTAAAAACGGAAATGCAAACGCGAAATTTAAAATGTAACGTACAAATTAAAACGTAACATTTAACGAAAAATGATGCTACAAATGTGAAACAATTTTCTTAAAATCTTAAACTAATAAAAAAAATTTCCAGAAAAAGAAAATTATTTTTTTGACTTTTCTTTTATTTTCTATGGATTTATTTTGATTTTTGTATTTTAAAATTATTTAAAAATAAAATAAATATGAAAAATAACTTGAAAATTACAAATTAAGTTTGGAAAAATTTGAAATTACTTAAAATTAATTTTGAAACAGAAAAGATATTTTTTTGGCTTTTTCTTTAATTAATATGAATTCAAAACTATTTTTAACTAATTTAAATATACCAAAAAATGCAATTAAATATGAGATTAATCAAGAAAAATGCAATTTTACTTTTTAAAATTATGAAATAACTAAAAACTATTTTTAAGACAGAGAACTGATTTTTTTGGATTTTTATGTAATTTTTAGAAATTAAAAGTAATTAAAAATTTATTAAAAAGGTTTAAAAACTAATTTTAATTATAAAAAGTACCAAATAAGCTCAGAAAAATATGAAAAAAATTCAAAAAATTCTATTTTATTGGCTAGAACCTAGGGAAATTAAAGAGAATAGATTACATTCACTAATAAGCAGAATGGGCTAAAAAGCAGTTACAAATAAGCACTTCTAATAAGCTAATAAGCACTCAGGAACATAAAAAACTCAGGAACAGTGTAGGGGACATCAATAAGCACAAAACAATCATATTAGACAGATAAACACACTGAGAAGCCAAAGAAGCACATAAGCAGTTGGCTAAATGAGACAGAAACTAGGTTCAAAAGATCCACTTGAGCTGATAAATAAGTAGTCTAATAAGCTGTTTTATTGAAAGATTAAGGGGTCAAAAGTTAGACTACCAAGAAGAGAACACAAAAACATGAAAAGCCCTAATTAAAACTAACCAATTGACCCTCAATTAGGCCCTAGATCAGCAGGTGAAAAATTGGTCAACTGCAGGCAGTTGACTTTTTTATTGCAAAGCTAAATTGACTTTATTGAATTTCCAATTATCTAATCTTATCCTAATTGTATTGTTTAGCTATTTTATAACTTGTTTAACCTAGATGCAAGCTATTTCTATCAAGTTGCAAGCTTATGGTAGCAACAGTACATATAGACTAAAGTTTTGAGTGATCTTTGACTTTTGCTTAACAACCTATGAATTTTATGACCTATTTATCTCTAATATTACCTAAGTGAACTAAGTATGCAGATGAACTAACAAATTAACAACAATATCAAGCAGAGCCAGCTTTAACCAAACACCCTTTTAAAACATGATTTTCACTACAAGTATTAATTACTACCTTACACCTACTGATTTATTGCTTGTAACACATTACCTAAACCATATTAAGACTAATGAGACTGTCAAATTCAGCAAGGAACATCAAGAACAAGCAAATGCAAATGTGACTAATTTATGGCAGTAGGATATAAAAAACTACACTAGATCATCCAAAAGCACATTTTAAGCATAAACATAAGATAATAACAGATAATTATACAACTACTAGCCGATTTAAACTAAGTAACAGATCCTAGATTACTAAACAAGATAATGAAATAAAAAGACTAAAAGAACAAAATGAGAACTCACAAATCAATTCCCCTCAGCTCAAACAGAGGGGATTCCCTAAGCTAGCCTATCTTTGGATAGGCCAATCACGTCCATTTCTCTGATTGACATATCAGTATACACCATGAATCATCATTCTTAACCTCTGTTGACTTTTGTTGACTAATATAATGATTTTAGAGCTTTTACTGTTTTTGTCCTAAAAGCACTTCTCACAAGAGCTAAAAAGCTAACATGAGTTGTTATGTACTAGAATTAAGCTTATATGTAGCTAGGTTCAAGAAAAGTAACATCTTTTTGGATTTTTAATGATTTTCTTATTTTTTGTATTTTTTTATAAAAGATAAGTAGATAAAAAGTTTTAAGCTTATAAAATCTATAACAATGATTAAAGAAACTGCTAAAAACATAATACAAGCTAATTTACCAAGTATTAAACTAAAACGTGATTTAAGAAATTAACTAAAACAAGAATTTAAACATTAAAACATAAGAACTTTTATTGATTAAAACGGATTACATGAACTAGAAAACAAAATGGCATCATTTTGGTACATCAAAAAACTACACACTAAAATGGTAAAACAGGGGGGTTTATATAGGAGAGCTCAAGGTGAGGGGTGCTAGGGTTTAGGAAGGATCCATAAGTATAATCACAGCCAATCATTCATCTTTATCCTCTTATGTCGACATCCCACCATCTTTTAGCCGTTGATAGAGCCTTATCCTTATTTCCACGTAGGAGGAACCAATCAGTGAGCTTGAATTTACCACGTAGGAGGGTTTATGACAACATCTGCCACATCTCTGACTAGTCAAATCTTTTAGAAAGATGCTTAGTACGAGGTTTTTGATTCGTACGAGGTAACAGGGTAATTTGTGTGGGACGGAAGCACAGTAAAAGGGGCGCGTTTGGTTTTATTTATTGTTTGACTGTGTGGGTGGGTTTGTGCTTGGATATGAAGTTAAAGTACTGCTATGTCAAAGTACTGCTAAATAGTCAACGTGTTGATCAAGGTCAAAGTACTGCTAATGATTGAAGATTATTCAAAGTACTTCGAAGAACAAGGACTTAAGTGCAATATTGTTTAAAGGATTATTATGTAATATTGTATGAATATTCTATAATTAGTTAGGGATAATTACTTGTCGTTCAAGTATGCAGTGAATCGTTTAAGCCCAATCTAGGATAATAGTAACAATGATTATAAGCACAGCGGAATAATGATAAAGAACACAATCAAAGTTACCAACAAGGTTTTTCTCTAAAGAATGATCCTCTATGGATCTCTTATTACTAAAATAATAAAAGTGTTTTTCCAGAAGTGTTTTTCTAAGTGGTACCTAATACAATAACCACCTGTTCCTTTTATAGACAAGGAACCCTAATTTAACAATTAATATAAAATCAATGCATATCACTACCTAATATAGCTCATGCATATCCTAACAAATAAATACTAAAGATACGGATTCATAATATCCGTAGTAACAAGTCTTCAGCAGGAACACTATGTCAGCAGAAACCATCTATAGCTTTAGCAGAATCCTGTCAGTAGAACTTCATCAGTAGGAACTTCCAAAATTCCTTACAATCCTCCCCTAATCTTGAATTTGACATGGTTAAGTTCAAGATTCCAGATATAGCTTTAGCTTCGAAAATGTGAGGATTGAAACATAAGCAACTCTTAAGTATGAGAAGCAACAGAACCAGCAGCAACAAGAGTAGATATGATAAGCCTTTACCAAGTAGCTACTCACTCTTGGGCTAGCTAGTCCTTAGGTGGAATCATGACATCACCCTGGTGAACTAATAACCAGTCCAACACTTAGAACGTGAATCATCGGTGTGTTGAAAAACCCTAATGATTTTTGGCAAATCATTACAGCCATAAACGGATTTGTTATGTCTTTACATGTAGCCGTTTGCTCAGGACTAGCCAATTCTTGGGTTACCTAATAGGGCATCACCCATGGTGAATTGATGACCATTTCAACTCTCAGCAATGAAGCATGGGTGAGTTGAGTACCCTATGGTTTTGAGCAAACTATTACAGCTATCAACGGAATTGAGATGTCTTTACCAAAAACCATTTGCTTTTGGACTAGCCAACTCTGTGATGGAATGCGTCATCATCATGGTAAGTTGATTACCATTTATGGTTTTCCGCAGCCTTTACCACAAGCCATAATCTTGTGGGCTAGCCAACTCTTGTGTCAGTAAGACATGGTGAGCTGAGAACCATATGTGTGGTAATTAACCACTACAAGTACCTGCAAACAAGATAAAACAAAAACTATACAAATATAGGTTAGTTTTTTTTTTTTAATTAATTAATTTATTTATTTATTTTTATTTATTATTATTATTATTATTATTTATTTTTTTTAATAATAAAAGAAAGAAAGAAAAAGAAATACAGAATATGGAAAATATACCATCAAGCATCAGTAGAAACCAAAGAAACATGTAGTGTCAGTAGAAACACTAAGCCTCCCCTTAGGCATATAAGGATCCAACAGCTGCAAAAATGGTTAGTATACATAGAATACAACAATAAGCCTCCCCTTAGGCTTATGCCTCCCCTCAATCAGTGCACCTGACAAGGACTATTGTTCTTGGGAACCCAGAATGAACTTTTCCTCTTATTTGTCCAAGAACAACCTGTTGAGGACTTAACACCATTATCACATCTTGTCCACCACCCCATATACATTGGGTCAAAATAACTAGGCCAAAAACCATTCTGAAAATAAGTGCTAGTAGGTCTGTAAAATGGTCTAGCAACATGTCCTTTCCAACCGGCTAGAACAGGTCTACCAGTAGAAACTGGCTTACCAGCAGATTTGGGTCTGCTGGTTTTATGTGTTGCTTGTGGAACATATGGGGGAATAGCACTAACATTAGTCCACATTGGTCTAGGTCTCTTTTGGTCATCATACATACCCATTCTTTTCTCATGATAATCACAGTCTTTAATAAGACGAGACTTACTACCACATACAAAACAAGTTTTCTTCTTAACATTACCAGCCTTTTTATTAAAACAACCATTCTTATTACAAGAAGTCCTAGAATTGTATGTGTTCTTATCAGATTTATTACAAGTGAAACTAGGTAAATCTTGAACAACAATGGGTTCTTGTTTGGGTACCTTAACTTTGGATTCAATCTCAACTTGGCTCTTGGATGTGGAAACACTAGAAGTAGAAGTAAAGGAGATAGACTCAGTTGAGATGGACTCTGAGCTTTTAACATTAAAAACAGTGGGGGTAGAGACATTGACCTTGGAAGACTTGTCACTTGAATCACATGAGGCATAGTCAGTAGACTTACAATCAGGGTCTAGCAAGTCACTTAACTTTTTGCCATAAAGATGGTGTGATCCATCAAAGTATTTTTAAGGAGAGCTAGGCATAAATACACCTCTAATAGGTCCTGGTACTGCATGCATCTCTCCTTCCTTTAAGAATTTTACAGGTGCAGAGTGATTATTACTTTTCTTATCTAAATGATGGTTTGCCTCTACACCTACATATTTCTTAAAACCTAAACCAAACTCAGATGTTACAGATTGACTTCCATAAAGAAAACTAGACAACTTATCACCTGAGACTAGCCACTCTTTATGTAAAGCAACTTCTTTATCCAGCTTATCTTTCAAAACATCTTTCTCAGACTCAATTCTAGCTTCTTTTTTTTTTTTCAGAAAACTTTAATTCATTGCTAGTATTTTCTAAATCTCTACTTAAAACTCTAATCTTTTCCTCATAAGCCAACTGATTTTTCTGAAACCACATCTTCTGTTGTTCTAAGGTTTTAAAAACTTCTTTGTAAGTTGCAGCTTCAATAAAACAAGCATTATATTTTGGTTTCATCTCATCAAAAGCTTCTTTAATAGTTGTATATTTAGAATCACAATCACAAAGAGAATTATGTACCTGAGAAATGCCCATAAATGCAACTTGATCATGCTGATCCTCTGTAGTACAACTTGCCATCAATCTACTCTGCTCAGAACCAGAAACTGCATCATGATCAGGCTCATGTTCCTCACCTTGTATCTTATGTCCAGCAACCTTTTCCCTCACTTGAGTGGCACATCTTTCCTTATCTTTTCCTTCATCTTGTGAGATGTCTACCCTAGAAGGAATAGGTAGAAAGTTTCTAACTCGCATGACAAATGTCTCAAGAGAATCATCTGATCCGAATGAAGTCATTTTACGAAAATAATAATAACCCTCGTTTTATTCCCAGTTGAGTACCACAGATTAATCTTACGACAAACCACAAGCAATAGATCAGCAGTAACGAATCAGCAGAATCACAAAATCAGTAGCAATTGATCAGCAGTAACGAGTAACAGTAATGATCAGCAAACAAAGGAGGTTATCAGCAGAAACAAAAATACCATCAGCAGCAACAAATCTTGAATATTCAATATTGATAAATCACACACTGCCCCATTAATGACCCATGATTAATGAGTACGAGGTTACCATGTAAGCTTGTATAGATAGCGACAGCACATGTGACCTCTCACAATAAATCAGCCCAAAGCTGCTTTCTTTTTTGACACACAAGTACATGGTTTAATTTGAGCAATCTTCCTTATGCACTAAGCGACAATGAAATAAAGATCACTAGGGACCAGCAGCAATCAACACAAATCACCAATCTGACCCCACTTTGAATAACAAACAGCAGCAACAATTTTGACTAATGATTCAAATAAATTGAGTACGTCGTTTTCATGGAGTATATTAAATAAACAAACAATCCCTCAAACCGAGTAGAATTCGTCCAATCCCCAATGAGTACACCACATTGATAACGACCAATCTATACCCACTGTTTGATCTTTGACTTTAGCAAATATTAGTACTCCATAAACGACAAAGTAATACGAGAGGGGCCCTATACGAAAAGTAATATCACCAGCGACAAACCCAAATAATTTCGATTCGTATATCTTTAATTCCAACTAACCCACTCAGTGATTAAAATATTACTATCGAAAGATGCACCAATCAGATTGAACAATGAATCGTATATTACTATTAACTTGCAGAAGACGACAAGTAAATCCCACAAATCAACAAACTAAGAAGTGAACTCCAACCAATGAATAATTAGTAGCAGCAATACGACAAACAATAAATACAATAACCTTGTTGTCGCCTTTTATTGTCGCCACAAAGAAAAACGAGAGTCCACGTTACAACAGCGGCTTATAATTCGAAACTTTTCACAGCAGTTTTCAACGACAAAAAAACTTTGTAGATCCTAGATATCAAGAGCCCCCTCTCTGATACCAATTGTAGTGAATCGTTTAAGCCCAATCTATGATAATAGTAACAATGATTATAAGCACAGCGGAATAATGATAAAGAACACAATCAAAGTTACCAACAAGGTTTTTCTCTAAAGAATGATCCTCTATGGATCTCTTATTACTAAAATAATAAAAGTGTTTTTCCAGAAGTGTTTTTCTAAGTGGTACCTAATACAATAACCACCTGTTCCTTTTATAGACAAGGAACCCTAATTTAACAATTAATATAAAATCAATGCATATCACTACCTAATATAGCTCATGCATATCCTAACAAATAAATACTAAAGATACAGATTCATAATATCCGTAGTAACAAGTCTTCAGCAGGAACACTATGTCAGCAGAAACCATCTATAGCTTCAGCAGAATCCTGTCAGTAGAACTTCATCAGTAGGAACTTCCAAAATTCCTTACAATCTGAGTGGTACCTAATAAACACAGAATTATTCAAAGTAACACCAGAACAATAATTTTTTTGCAAATGCTGAAAGGAATTGTTTTCAAAAGTATTAAATAACAAGTCTTCAGAAGAGGCTGTCATAGAATGAACTTCATCAGCAGCAACTTCAGAGTCCACAGACTTGTAAGATGACTTGATAGAAGACTTTGTTGAGGACTTGGGTGAGTCTAACTTGGTCTTGGATTCACAGCTGGCATGACTAGAGGTCTCTGAGGTCTTGTCCCTGTTAGAACAAGAGACATATGTATTAGAATCATTGCTAGATAAACTTCTAGTGTCAGGGGAGTCATTGATCCTAATGCCAGTATGTTCCTTTGATTTTGGTAGGTCCAACTTATAAGAAGTGATCCTAGGGGTGCTTATGGGTGTGGGAGAGTCAGAGTTAGAAGTTTTACAAGAGAGGTTTGGCAAGTCGGGTAGGAAGGATCACTGGTAAAGGTACCATAAGAACTCTAGATGTGGATTTTGAGAATGTCTACTATGTGAAGGAACTTCAAGGATTCAATTTGTTCTCAGTTTCACAAATTTGTGATAAAAAGCTCCCTGTACTTTTCACTGAAGAGGGATGTCTCATTCTTTCACCTGAGTTCAAGATACCTGATGAGCATCATGTGTTGCTAAAGGCTCCAAGAAATCATAATCTTTATACATTTGATTTGAATGATGCTAAGCCAGAAGGTGATCTAACATGTTTGGTGGCTAAAGCATCCTTGGATGAATCAACAAAATGGCATAGAAGGATGGCACATGTTAATTTCAAAGTCATCAACAAACTTGCTAAAGATGGACTTGTTCATGGACTTCCTTCCAAGATCTTCACCAATGAACATAACTGTGTTGCATGTAACAAGGGTAAGCAACATAGAGCTTCCTATAAGGCCATTACTGCTGTGAGCACAATTTCAGAACCTTTGCAGCTACTTCATATGGATCTTTTTGGTCCAACTTCCATCAGGAGTATTGATCATAAGTACTTCTGTTTGGTAATCACTGATGCTTTCAGTAGATTCATTTGGACATTCTTTTTGGTGACTAAAGATCAAACCTTTCAGGCACTTAAAGAATTTATGGCTCTTATTGAAAACCAACTTAACAAGAAGATTAAAGGTATAAGATGTGACAATGGGACAGAGTTCAAAAATGCAAATCTCATTGAACTTTGTGGGTTAAAGGGTATTAAGAGAGACTATAGCACTCCTAGGACTCCACAACAAAATGGAGTTACAGAAAGGAAGAATAGAACCCTAATAGAAGCTGCAAGATCAATGCTTGTTTGCTTGTTTCTTGTCCCAAGTTGAACCAACAAGTATTAAACAGGCTTTGACAGAACCTAGTTGGGTTGAAGCTATGTAGGAAGAGATGCAACAATTCAAGAATCAAGATGTTTGGGTCCTTGTTGATCTTCCTGCATGGAAAATTGCAATTGGGACCAAGTGGATATTAAAATGCAAGAGGGATGCTAGAGGTATTGTGGTGACAAATAAAGCAAGATTGGTGGCTCAAGGTTTCAGACAAGAAGAAGGGATTGACTATACTGAGGTCTTTACACCAGTTGCTAGGGTTGAGGCAATAAGATTATTTTTGGCATTTGCCTCATATATGGGGTTTAAGGTCTACCAGATGGATGTCAAGAGTGCCTTCCTCTATGGCAAAATTGAAGAGGAGGTATATGTTACTCAACCACAGGGATTTGAAGATACCCATCATCCTAAGAAAGTGTACAAAGTTGTCAAGGCACTTTATGGACTTCACCAAGCACCAAGAGCATGGTATGCTAGATTGTCTACATTTCTTTTGGAGCATGGCTACAGAAGAGGAGCTATTGACAAGACCCTCTTTCTTAAGAAGAACTCCAGGGACATTATTCTAGTACAGGTCTATGTGGATGACATTATTTTTGGATCCACAAAGGAAGCATGGTGCAGGGAATTTGAAGATTTGATGAAAGGTAAATTTCAGATGAGTGCAATGGGGGAATTAACCTTTTTCTTGGGACTACAAGTCAACCAACAACCTGAAGGGATTTTTATCCATCAGGAGAAGTATGTTAAAGACATTATGAAAAAGTTTGACTTTGAACTCTTGAGGACTGCTACTACTCCCTATGAACCACCCACGCTTAAACATCCAAATGAACAAGATGAGGCTATGAATGTTCATCTCTATAGATCCATGATTGGATCACTCATGTATCTCACAGCTTCTAGGCCTGACATTACCTTTACAGTCAGTGCATGCTCAAGACATCAAGTCACTCCACTGACTTCCCACCTTAATGCAGTGAAGAAGATTTTCAAGTACATCAAAGGCCAACCCAAGTTAGGCCTATGGTACCCAAGGGAATCACCATTTATGTTGGAGGCCTACAGTGATAGTGACTATGCAGGAGCCAATTTGGACAGGAAATCCACAACAGGAGGTTGTCAATTTCTTGGTAGAAGACTCATCTCTTGGCAGTGCAAGAAACAAACCATTGTGGCTACTTCTACTACTGAAGCAGAATATGTTGCTGCTGCCAATTGCTGTGGTCAGGTACTTTGGATTCAGAATCAGATGTTGGATTATGGGTTTAACTTCATGCACACTAAAATTTACATTGACAATCAAAGTACTATTTCTATTGTTAAAAATCCTGTTTTTCATCAGAGAACTAAACATATCGAAATTAGGCACCATTTTATAAGAGATGCAAATGAGAAGCATCTAATTCAAGTGCTTAAAATTCATACTGATGATAATGTGGCTGATTTATTAACAAAAGCTTTTGATGGACCTAGGTTTAATCATCTGGTTGTCAACATTGGGATGGTCAACCCTTGAATGCTATGTTTGAGGGGAGGCATAAGCCTCAGGGGAGGCATATGCCTCAAGGGAGGATTGTACATGTTGTATAGTATGTATATTATTTGGCTAACACTAACCCTCTAATGTTTTTGCAAGTCTGTTTGGTATGTTTGCATATTGTATGTATATTTTGTAGAGTGTTCTTATGTGAGTTGCAAGTAGTTTGCTGATATTCAAATGGAATGTGGTCAAATATGCTAAACTTTGTTTCTCCTGAAAACTTCTATTATGCTGAGACTAGTACTTCTATTATGCCTCAGCAGATGTTCCTGCTGATACCTTAGCACAAGATGCTTCTGCTTCTTCAACTTATGTTCCTAAAGCAGAACCTGCTGATGGTTCTTCCATTCCTTCTACTACAAGAACTAGAAGAAAGACTAAAGCTATCAAAAGAAAGGCTCCTAAGGATGCATTAAAAGAGGATAGTTCTTTCATTGACTATGATTCTGATGATGGACAGGATCCTGTGGTTTGGGAGAGGTTGTGAAATGGGAACTTGTTGATTCTATGCCTGGTCAAGGACAAGTGAATGTTATTCATAGACTAGATGAATCTACCAAAACATTTACTTTTCTGAGTCAAATATTACACATGGTGGACAGACAAGATCTTCTCTCCCTTTATGACTGGGTTATCACTTATTATCAAACTCATTCCCCTGAAGGGATTGGCATGTATTTGATGGGAGATTTACAAATTCTTTGTGATTCTCATTGTGGTGATTTTGGTGTCAAGTTTGATGTGTGGAAAGGTCAGAAGACATGGGTGGTTGATTATTGGAAGTTCTTTCCACTTCCTAATGTTCATATGATTGTTACAACCACTGGTAAGACCTTGTATTGCTGGGCTGATGTTCTGTATCCTATTACCATGGAAGTGATGAATCTCATGTTGGAGGCAAAGCTCACTGTTCCTCCTGATATGACTGAGAATGATTTACATCTTGCAGAACAATTGATAAGGTTCATCGGAAGAAGTATCTTGACTAAGAAGGAGCTCAAAACTAAGCATGGTATTCAAATGGATTCATATCTGCAATGAGATGGTACTTGGTATGGTAATTTGTTGTGTATTTCATTTCTTTTCTCTTAAGTTAAAAAATATAAAAAAAAATAAAAATAAAAAAAATAAAAAATAAAAATAAAATAAAAAAAAAACTAACATTTTTATATAGTATTGTGTATGTTGTATGCAGGTTTGGTGTTGATTCTTATCACACTTTCTCTGGTTATCAACTTACCTGATGTTGACTATTCCATCTAAAATTTGGCTAGTCCAAAGGGTACAACTTTGGTAAAGACACATCAAATTTGTTGATAGCTGTAATAGTTTGCTAAAAACTATTGGGTGCTCAACTCACCCATGCTTCACAGCTGAAAGTTGAATGGTTGTCAATTGACCATGGATTTTTCCTTATGGATTCCAAATAATTGGCTAGCCCACAAGTGTATGGCTTGTGGTAAAGGCAGTGGCAAACCATATTTGGTATTCAATTGACCAAGATGATTTATCATCAATAATTGACTAGTCCTGAGCAAACGGCTACAGGTAAAGACTTCTCAAATCCGTTTATAGCTGTTGATTTGCTAAAAATCATATTTCTTTGGGTTATCAGTGTACCATGGTTTATTAACTGAGAACACTTGGCTACTCCAGTAGTAATGGCTATTGGTAAAGAGACTTTAAATCCATTATTTTCAATGATTCACCTCTCACAGGAGTTAAAACACCTGGATGTGATGAGAATAGTATGAAACTAATTTGTTTTGATGTACATTTTGTCATATGTTGCTGCAAAGAATGGTGTTCCTCCAATACTTGCTGTGATGACGTATAGCCTATATCTGGGCCACAAGCCCAAATGATAGACATTACTCACACCTAAGCCCACTACGAATGGGCTACCATGACAATGGTATGGGCCGCAGTGTTAACGCTTTGGGCTCATGAAGCCCAAAGGCCCAATCTAACCCACCGGGTACACGATAAGGATTATCTATTCAAGGAATAGATATCCTTACCTCTGATAAGCACCACGCGTGCGAAGAGTAAGGAGCAAGAAACACGGTTTCTTAGCCCCTATATATAGAATCATACGATTCTCATTCAAGGTACGACATACAAACCCTAACTCTTTAAGAGAACCCTAAATCGATTACTTACTCTTACGCCGGAGTCTAATCGGGGGAGACAATCCCTCGATAAGCCTAACGGTGTTGCTTTATTTTCTTAGTACGCAGGTAACGAAGTGCTAAGAAATGGATTGATACGAGAGCAAGAGCCCAACAACAAGATACGCAAACTTTTGTATCAACAAGTGGCGCCATCCGTGGGACCCTACTAAGAACCAGAATGACGAAGCAAAAGAATTCAAGCCAGCGGACTCCGCAGCCAGAAAAGCGTGACCATCAGAGGAAGAATCAACAAGATCCGACCTCCAGACAAGCTGCTGGAACAACCAGCGCACCTGGTCACCACGAGGCAGGAACAACCCCACCTCGTCTAGCAGTAGAACTGCCTATAAGGACTACCACAGTCACACCAGTGTCCCCAAGCATTGAGGAACTCCAACGCACCCTCTTCACCACTCCTCATCAGGCTACACCCGCAGTGAACATCACTGCGCCGCCAGGCGCGCCTGAACGAAACAGGGCGCCAAATACTGAGGCAGAAATTCTTGCAACAACTGAGGACGCACCTAATCTAACTTTGGGAAACTTTGTATCCCAAAATTATGAAACCCTAACCGCCCTCATGCAAGAAGAAGCAACAAGAAGAGCAAGCGCGGGTTTACAAGCCCGACTCAATTTTGGTCCTCAACACGAACCATCACCATCACGTCACCCACGTGGAAGACGTGCAGAACGTACCACTATCCATGATAGATTGGGTACGATATCTGATTCACAATACTCAGGAGACAGCGAGAGGCGCACCAATGTCCACTCCAGACTTGGCAGTCAGGGAATACAAGATCGATTAGGGCCTCAACATTCGCCAAGCCAAGGATCTTCCAAGCTTGGGAGTAGGAGGATTCAAGACAGGTTGGGGAGAAGAAGATCCCCAAGCAGAGATCCCTCAAGCTCTTCTTCTAAAAGAAGCCGGCGCAAGCGCCGAAAAAGAGACTACTCTTCTTCCAGCGATTCCTCGGACAACGAGGATAAAGAAACAGGACACTGGAAGTCAAGAGGAAGACGTCGCGAGGAAGAGGATGAAGATATGTCTCTCCCATGGCGACGCCAGAAAATCGATGCGTTTACACGGCGCATCAGCGATTACTCAGACCACAAACGCAGGCGCATGCCCGCTAACGTGAAAACGTATGATGGAACAGGTGATCCTGACGATCACCTAAAAATTTTCGAATCAGCTGCAACTATCGAAAATTGGCCACAGCCTGTGTGGTGCCACATGTTTAATTCCACGTTAGTATGAAACGCGCGCACATGGTTTAGCAAACTTCCACGTAGGAGCATCGGTGGATTTGAGGAACTACGGAAAGCATTCCGCCTCAACTTCACCCAGCGAAAGAAGTGCGCTAAAAACCCTGTGGAACTAGCAAGAGTGAAACAGCGTCAAGGGGAATCAACCAGCGCTTTTATGGAACGTTTTAAAGATGAGTGCATACAAGTCAAAACATGTCCTGGAATCCTAAAAATTTCAGGGTTCATGAATGGGATCAATAACCCAGAACTCATCCGCAAGCTGAATGACAAAGTTCCATAGACCTTTGACAAATTAACAAAGCGCACCAGATCCTTTATACAAGGAGAAGCAGCTGCTGCGGATAGCAAAAAAGGTTATTCAAACTATAGGCAACAAGAATAGCCGCGGAGACAATCCAACGATCAGAATAACAACAGCAGCAGGAATTATCGCAGTGGAAGAGACAATGACAAATATACTCCTCTCACTAAGACTCCGAGAGAAATATTTGTAACAGAAGGTGCGAACTTCCCAAAACCACCACCAATGCGCACTGCAGAAGAAAAGCGCTTAGGTAGTGGGTACTGCGAGTATCACGGCCAAAAGGGCCATACAACTAACGAATGCGTCCAACTAAAACAGCTAATCGAAAAGCTAGTTAGAGAAGGGAGGATGGACCACCTCGTAAAAAACATCAAGGAGGGAAAAGATAAACAGAGAAACGGGGGTAAGAAAGAACCCCCAAAGGAAAAAGCTGATACTATATACATGATACAATCATGGCAACGCAGGATAAAGCAAAAAGTCAGCCAAAAATTCTCTCCAGAAAAAGAGATATCCTTCCCTACTATAGCTGCGGACAACGCAGTCGTGGAGCCCTTAACCATTGAAATACATACAGGGGGACATGACATCCACCGCATGTACATTGATGGAGGAGCATCCGCAGACGTCCTGTACGATCACTGTTTCAAAAGACTGCGACCGGAAATCCAAAGACAGTTGATACCAGCTACAACGTCATTAACAGGATTCACAGGAGAAAAGATTTGGCCTATGGGGCAGTTACGCTTGTTGGTGGTCGTAGGAGATGAACAACACTCAACCGCAACATGGATAAATTTTATGGTAATAAAGTCTCCTTCACCATACAATGGTATCATTGGAAGACCGGGAATATCATCCATGCGCGCGGTACCATCCACAGCGCACGGAATGCTTAAATTCCCAGTGGAAGGAGGAGTTGTCACTCTCTATAACACAACAATACCACCAAGAGAATGCATCGCAGTAACAACTGAAGCAGATACTATTCCAAAACAGCGCACGGAAAAAACGCCAAATTTAAAAGTCGCTATTCACCCAGATTATCCAGAGCAACAAGTTTCGATTGGAGGATCTTTATCTGACAAAGGTAAAGCAGCTGTATGCGCACTCTTGCAAAAGAACCTGGACATCTTTGCATGGGAACCAAAGCATATGACGGGAGTACCGTGCTCTATCACAGAACATAAGCTACAAATCCGACAAGGATACCCTCCAATACGACAAAAGAAGCGCGGCCAGGCCCCAGATCGTGCAAAGGCTATTCTGGAAGAAGTACATAAGCTCGTAGACGCAGGCATCATGCGCGAAGTATACTATCACGACTGGCTTTCTAACCCAGTTATGGTAAAGAAGAGCGATGGCAGTTGGAGGATGTGCGTGGACTTCACAGACCTTAACAAAGCATGTCCGCAGGACTGCTATCCACTGCCAGAGATAGACTGGAAGGTCGAGTCCTTATGCGGATACCCCTTCAAATGCTTCCTAGATGCATATAAAGGGTATCATCAGATCCAGATGGCAGTGGAAGATGAAGAAAAAACAGCTTTCCACACCAGTCAAGGAGTATACTGCTACACAAAAATGCCCTTTGGCCTGAAGAACGCAGGCGCAACATACCAACGACTGGTGGACACAGCCTTCGAAAAACAAGTAGGCCGCAACTTGGAAGTCTACGTCGACGACCTTGTCATAAAAAGCCATACAGAGGACGAATTGGTGCGCGACATCGAGGAAACATTCCGAACGTTGGGGCGGATCAACATGAAATTAAATCCAAAAAAGTGCACCTTTGGCGCGACCGAAGGAATGTTCCTTGGATACCTGATAGAACCCGATGGAATCAAGCCTTGTCCAGAAAAGACGAAGGCCGTTATTGATCTCCCCTCCCCACACACACTCAAAGAAGTCCAGTCACTAAATGGAAAATTAGCAGGGCTGAACCGCTTCTTATCCAAGTCAGCAGACAAATCCCTTCGCCTCTTTAAAACACTCACGAAGTGTACAAAAAAGGGAGACTTTCGCTGGACCACCGAAGTGGAAGAAGCTTTCCAACAACTCAAAAACCATCTGGCATCTCTTCCCAAACTTGTCGCACCGCAACCAGGGGAAGAACTAATCATGTACTTGTCGGCAACCCATGGAGCAGTCAGCGCCGTTCTATTGACAGACAGGAACTCCATCCAGACACCCATATATTTCGTAAGTAAAGCCCTAAAGAAAACAGAGACTAACTACAGCGCTATGGAGAAGCTGGTCTTGGCTCTAGTGTTCGCAACCAAAAGGTTGCGCAGATACTTTCAAGCGCATCCAATAGTTGTAATCACTGATCAGCCAATCAAACAAGTTATCTCTAAACCTGACGCATCAGGACGCTTACAAAAATGGAGTGTACTGTTAAGTGAGTATAACATCTCATACAGACCGCGCACTGCAATCAAAGGACAAATCCTAGCCGATTTTATCGTGGAAAAGCCAGACAGCGACAACCCGACACCTGCAGCTAAAACAGATTTACAGGAACCCTGGATTCTGTTCACAGATGGATCTTCATGTGTAGAAGGATCAGGCGCAGGCCTTATTCTTACAAATCCAGAAGGTATGGAATTCACCTATGCGCTACGCTTTGAATTCACAGCCACAAACAATGAGGCAGAATACGAAGCCCTACTAGCAGGACTACGTATTGCAATTCAAATGGGTGTTCGCAACCTAGAAGCAAACGTAGATTCGCGACTAGTTGCTAACCACGTGCTAGGTGAATATGAGGCCAAGGATGAACACATGACCCAATACCTGGAAAAGACAAAATCTTTGATCAAAAACTTTGATAGGTTCACAATAAAACAGGTGCCTAGAGGAGATAACAAGAAGGCGGACGCGCTCAGCAAGATCGCATCCACAAGCTTCGCACACCTCTCAAAACAGGTATTGGTGGAAACCCTAAAAAACAAGTCAATCTTGGAGAAGGAGATATCAACGGTGATAGTGGAACAAGATCCTACATGGATGACACCTATCATCGAATTTATTAGCAAGGGGGTCCTACCCCAAGATCATAAAGACGCTCGAAGAATACGCCGCGCAGCGCAACGATTTGAACTACGCGACAATGTACTCTATCGACGGTCTTTTTTATAGCCATGGCTCAGATGTGTTGGACCTCTTCAAGCAGAATACGTTCTCCGCGAGATACACGCTGGATCATGTAGTATGCACTCGGGGCCACGATCAGTGGTGGCAAGCGCTCTAAGGTCAGGATACTATTGGCCAACAATGCATCGTGATGTACGCGATCTGATAAGAAAATGCAGCAATTGCCAAGTACATAGACCAATACCGCGCCGACCACAACAAGAGCTAACACCAATTACCTCACCATGGCCATTTTACAAATGAGGTATTGACATCGCAGGACCTTTCCCTGTCGCAGCTGGAGGAGTAAAATTCCTCATCGTAGCCATAGACTACTTCACAAAGTGGATCGAAGCAAAAGCGGTGGTGAACATTACGGGAAACCAAGTCAAATGCTTTGTTTGGGACAACATTGTCTGTCGCTTCGGCCTACCGGGCGAGATCATATCAGACAACGGAAAACGATTCTGTGATAACCCATTCAAAGATTGGTGCGCACAATTGAACATCACACAACACTTTGCTTCAGTCAAACACCCACAAACCAATGGCCTAGTTGAGCGCGCGAATCGCAGTCTAGGCGAAGGAATAAAAGCGCGCCTTGACAGACACAAAGGAAAGTGGGTAGATGAGCTCTCGCACGTCTTATGGGCGCATCGCACGACAATCAAAACTAGTACTGGCGACACGCCATTTTCCCTAGTCTATGGAACAGAAGCCGTCATACCAGCCGAGATAGGAATGCCAACTATACGCACAGCAGAGGTCAACGTCACGACAAATGACGAAGAACGGCGCATAGACTTAGACATACTGGAAGAAAGGCGCGAACGCGCAGCTATACGCGAAGCAAAGGCTAAGGCAAAAATGAAAAAGTATTATGATGCAAAAGTCAAACACACTTCATTCAGACCAGGAGACTTTGTTTACCGCGCCAACGATGCGAGCCACGCAGAAGACACGGGCAAACTCGGACCCAAATGGGAAGGACCTTACGAGGTCACAGACGCGCTCGGTAACGGCGCATACAGGCTGCGCGATATGGAAGGTCACGACCTGGCGCGCACTTGGAACATTTGCAATCTCAAAAAATGTTACTTTTAGGCTATGGCCCTTTCACAAACACACTTGCATCCTACGAGGTGCCCAATAAGTGTTTGTCTTTCTTTTTCTTTCTAGGAATTGTATTTTCTATTTTTTCTAATTACTTGCAAGTATTAATAAAATGTTATGGTTTCTAGCTAACTCCATAGCGCATTTTACTTTATTGCATATATGTCAATATTGTTCATTTTATATTTCTGCCTACATGGCGTGCATGCACTACTTAAAGACCCACGAAGGCATAAAGGATGAGTTAACCTACTAATTTACTCGTTGAATAAGAGGGTTGCAAACCCATCAACATTGGATCATGTATCCTTGCTAAGCACCTTACTCTTGAGACGTCGAGGTAAGTTTCACATGCGCACCCCACGACGGATGCGCATATACCAAGTATACCGTACGAGCTTAGCAATATAACGAGCCAAGACACTTGGTCAAATAATAAAACTTCGCAAACAATGCAAGTATAATTCTTCAAAGTCACGCACTTAAAAGACTTAGTTAAAAAAAAAAAAAAAAAGCAAACTTAGCAAACAATGCAAGTATATTCAAGTCACGAACTTAAAACAAAAATGTATCTTATTCCACATTTATTAATAAAAGTTACAAGGAAAGATACATAAATATACAAAAAGCCTATATACTATGGCGATGCTCAGGATTCTCCTCTGCAGCGGCGGAACTCCCCGCTTCCTTAAGCTTACTCAAGGTTATAGCATCCTGCATAGATACGGTCGGAACGCTCACAGCCACGCCATCTGACCTAGGAAGGTGTGCAGCGCCAATGCCACACATCACGGCCTTGCCCTTGATACCCTTCTTCACAGCAACCCTCTGCTCATGTCGCTCTAGCACCTCTTTCAAAGGAATTTCCTTCTCAAGAGCAAAAGGTTTAAGGATATCGCGAGGCCGCGCGAACACAGGGACTTGAAGTTGCGAGACATCAGGTTTTAGATAGTAATCTAATTCCTCTTATGCGTTCTCCACAAGATGGCGCTGCAAAGTCAGACCCGCCATCAGCACAGCTATAGGGTCATCTTGATCGCGCTCCAACTTCCCTATGTGCGGCAACTCAAGAACCTTCAGCCCCGCCATTGCCTGCAGCAGCTCATCATAAGTTGTAGACTATAACCAGGGACTTCCGCCAAGTCTTTCTCCAGCAGCTTGGCCTCACGAAGGTCCTCCATGGCCTGCGACCGACCACGCACAATCGCGCAGTGCACAACCTTTCCAAAAGCTTTCACTACCTCCGCGGACTCGAGTGTGCTCAGGGCTGCCAGGCGCAGCCCATGGCTAATCAACCATCTGCATTCACAAGCGCAAATTTGTGTAAGTAAACAACATGGTGGTAAAGTAATTATAATGACAAAGTAAACGAAAATACCTGCGCTCAGCTATAGTGGACATCAGATGGGGGTACAACTCCTCGTCATACTCTATGCTGAGGGCGCGCAGTTTTTCCTCTTGCATCGCAACTGCCTTCTCGATGCGCCCCTGAAACTCCTGGACGCTAGCATGATGCTCCGCCCTCTTCTCTTCAAGATAAGACACCGACCAAGAAGTCCTCGCCTTTATTTGCTCAAGCTTAGACCTCGCGTACTTAAGATCAGCTAACATGCTCACCTTATCTTGAGCAATCTTTTCAGCATACGCCTTTGAGGCCCCCAGCTCCACTTGCGCATCAGCCAACTGCGCACGGAGGGTCGCCAACTCCTCCTCCTTTTGGGCAAGAGCACGGCTCTCCCCAGCATACCTCCCTTTCAGCTGAGCCACAAGCTCAGCTTGGCGCGCGGTGGTCGCAGCCAGCTCATCCATTAGCTGCTGCGCCTCACCATCATCAGCAACCTTGGTCTTCCCCTCCCTGTTTTCATTCTGCGGAGAGGAAACCTCATCATCCTTCGCGGCGTCATCCCTACGCAACAGAAGCAATCAACAAATATTACAACAAGTAATATGATAAAAAAAAAAAAAAAAAAAAAAAAAAAAAAAAAAAAAAAGAGAAGAAGAGAGAAATGCACACTTACAAAAACGGAGAAACACCGTCAACCTTCAACCGTGTGCCGGAGGTAGAGGTCTCTTCCGCGTTCGACTATGCGTCTCTGATGACGTGTCGATGCCTCTTCCTGGTGCCACTGGCTCCAGCCTCTCCCTTGCGCTTCGAGTTCTGCGCAACCTCCTCCCTCAGCACCTCTTTAGGTTTCAGGATCTTGATGCTGTCAGACGACCCTGATCGCGCCTCCTCATGCACCACTTCCACATTTGGCACCACCTCCACAGTGGGCGCCACCTCCGCGTCGGGCGCTACACTCTGGATGGGCGTCACCAGGAGTGGTGGCGTGTCCTCGGGGAATGTCACAGGCAGAACGATCAAGTGCCCCGCGGTCGCCTCCAGCAAGGGCTGCTCTCCCTCCTTTAGAGGACGCACCCCTATGGTCACCTGCTTTGGCTTGTCCAGCTTGACCACCGCGAACAGATCCATCTCTGCGCACATCAAATGAAGCAAGAAAAAATAAAAGGGATTAGTTATTAAAGGCGCGAATACAAGAATAAAGGACTTACAAAGAAGGAAGTATAAGGGATGAACACCCACCCCGGCCATCCTCACTCAAGAAAGTGGGAACCTCGTCTGCAGCGCCAAAATAAGCGCGGCTCAACCCCACATGTACCAAAAACTCCTCCGGATAGGGGTTAATGGCCAGTCGATTGGCATCTAAAGTTTGCGCGTCAGCAAGCCTGTAGGAACCGGGTGTGGGGCGCCCATCCCTTGGTAAGGATTCCTGAGTATAAAACTTAAAGGGAGAGGGAAAGACTGCGTCATCCACCCAAAAGAAGTACTCCCTCCAATTCTTGAGGGCGTCAACTTTCTCCGTATAACACTGAAGCGCCCCCTGGCGCTTCGCAAAGGAAACCCAACCATTTGACCACGTCGTGTGGTAAAAGGAGCGGAACAAGGCCACAGTCGGTTCTATCGCAAGTAAACGGCAGTTTACTTCAAAATTCGACACCTTCGCCGCACCTATACAGTGCAGCTGAGAGATGTGAAGGCGATAGTGATTGAGCAAATCGCTCAGAAAAACAGATATGGGTACGCGGTAATTCGCGTACTAAAAAAATTTCGTGTATAGCCCTATCTTCCCTTCGGGGAAGTCAGCTATACACGCGTCGACATCTGGAGCCTCTGGACGTACATCCAAAGGCACAAAATAGTCGGAAGAAAACTGCATTACGTCCTCAATGGACATCGCGGAGCGAAAATCCTCCAATTGAGCAACCATTTTCATTTGAAAACTAAGTGGGACGCACACAAATTACCTACGAAGGTGAAAAGGTTTCTTTGCAAAAAACGCTCTCAAAGAAGAAGGTGAATAATGGTTAAGTGTATGTTTTACTGTGTGCTTGCAAAAAAGGGGGACAGTGACTCTTATATAAGGTGGTAAAAACCCTAATTTCTATCCACGTGGAACCCACTCACAGTAAATGAATGGCTAGAAGTTGAAAAGGTACATGCACTTTTTCCCGAATTCCAAGGGCTACGTGGACACCACCCCCGATTTTCGAGGCATCCATTTTGAAATTATTAGGTGCATTGCACCTACAAAAAGGCGGTAATATTTGTTCACCCTCCCGCCACGCTTACCGCTGATGGTATTAAGTCTAGTACCCACGGCTACGCGCCGCGCACACTAGACTGGGGGGACATGATGACGTATAGCCTATATCTTGGCCACAAGCCCAAATGATAGACATTACTCACACCTAAGCCCACTACGAATGGGCTACCATGACAATGGTATGGGCCGCAGTGTTAACGCTTTGGGCTCATGAAGCCCAAAGGCCCAATCTAACCCACCGGGTACACGATAAGGATTATCTATTCAAGGAATAGATATCCTTACCTCGGATAAGCACCACGCGTGCGAAGAGTAAGGAGCAAGAAACACGGTTTCTTAGCCCCTATATATAGAATCATACGATTCTCATTCAAGGTACGACATACAAACCCTAACTCTTTAAGAGAACCCTAAATCGATTACTTACTCTCACGCCGGAGTCTAATCGGGGGAGACAATCCCTCGATAAGCCTAACGGTGTTGCTTTATTTTCTTAGTACGCAGGTAACGAAGTGCTAAGAAGTGGATTGATACGAGAGCAAGAGCCCAACAACAAGATACGCCCAACTTTTGTATCAACATGCTGATCATAGAGATCTTACTTATGATGATTCTTTGCTGCTGGACTTCATCCTTAATCCTCTTGTTTGTGCTATTGGCGATCTATCAAGAAATCTTGAACTTAACTATGTCAAATTCAAGATTAGGGGAGGATTGTAAGGAATTAGTGAAGTCAGAATACTGCTGAATGATACTGCTGACACGTTACTACGGAAGGTTGTTTCTGCTGATGACTGGTTTCTGCGGACGTTTAGAGATCCTATGGATAGAGATAATCCGTGGATAGAACTTATGTATTTTAGGACAAGATATGTAGAATATCTTTTATTAGTTTATTATTATTCGTTTCTTGTAAGAAAGGTTAGGGTTTCCACTAGTATATAAGGAACCCTAGGTCATTGTAATACGTACGAGTTTCATAATATTATTAGTTAAAAGTTTATCGATCCAAAGAGGATCAAAGTTTAGTATACAAGTTTGTTATTATATTCCGCAATAATTACAAATATACAGAGATTGTCTATTTAGCATTACTAGTGATTACATTGGTAAGCTAATGATCTATTGGCTCAAGATCTATCAAGGCATAGATCCTAACAAAGTAGATAATGTAAACCCACTTAAGGTTATCCTTAATGCCTATAAAAGGAGCCTTATGATGGTAATAGAGATACGATTAGAGATACAAAGTTTTAAAACGATTTTTGAGAAAGTTAAGGATTGTTAGTAAACCTGCATTTAGAGAAGCAGGTTTAAGAGTTGTTTTAATATTAACAAAGTTCTTCTTAGCTTTGTGTTAGTAGATTCCACATACTTTACAAAGTAATATCAGTGTTTCAATATTAACTGTTTTGAGTTATTCAAGATTGTTAAAACCTTACAAGCTACAAAGTAGTTTGGTCAGAGTATATTGATCCAACAAGTGGTATCAGAGACAAGTTGGAAACTCTAATTAAGAAGAAAACCTTTTAAACCGATTCTACTACAAATCCTTAAAGATGTCGACACATGTTGCACCTGCTCCATCCATCACAGCTGTCAGAATTCCTACTGTCAAGAAGGGAGAGTATGATTTGTGGGCCATGAAGATGAGGCAGTACATTGCCATCACAGACCATGCACTATGGGATGTGATTGTCAATGGCAATATGGTAATTGAAGAACCATTGGAGATCCCTGGACAACCAACACCACCTAAGCCAACCTTACCAGCTGCCACCAAAATAAATCAAGACAAGGCTCTCAACATACTGCTTTCTGCCATTCCTGATGATCACTTATTAAAGTTTCATGATGCCAAGGATGCAAAACAACTATGGGCTGCTATTTAAACAAGATTTGGAGGTAATGCAGCTTCCAAAAAAATGCACAGGAACCTATTGAAGCAACAATTTGAAACCTTCACTGTTGGTGAAAGAGAAAGCCTTGATTCTGCCTATGATAGATATCAGAATCTACTCAGTATGCTTGAATTATATGAAGCAGAGGCAACAGTTGAAGATGCTAATTTGAAGTTCTTAAGGAGTTTTCCATCTGCATGGCATGTGGTTGCTACAATGATTAGAGGACAACCTGGTTTGGACACTATGGACTTTGATGATCTTTACAACAATCTAAAGGTGTTTGAGCATGAGATGAAAGGTAATAAAGGTTCAAGTTCTCACAACATTGCTTTTGTCTCTTTTGAAAACAGAAGCAGTACTTTCACTAAAAGTACTGCTCATCCTGTCCAAAGTACTGTTGTAGAAACACAAAATCCATGTACAACTTTGATCACTACCACTTCATCACATACCCCTAATTCAGATGATGTTCTGTGTTCATTCTTTGCCTAACAAGCTACTCTACATGTTACTTATCAAGAAGATCTTTTGCAAATTGATGATGATGCTATTGAAGAAATTGACATAAGATGGCAGGTTGCCATGATTGCTGCAAGGATCAAGAAGTTTATGAACAAGATAGGGAGAGGTATTGATTTTAAGGCTAAGTAGGGTATAGCATTTGACAAGTCCAAGATTGAATGCTTTAATTGTCAAAGGACTGGTCACTTTGCAAGGGAATGCAAGTTTGCAAAGTATCAAGTAAACATGATGATTGAACAACCTAAACCCAAGGTTGAAAGAAAAGAAGTCCCTATTACTGAGCCAAAGTCACAAGCTTTGGTTGCTCAAGAAAACTTGTCAGAAGTTGATTGGAGTAAAGAATTTGATGATGAACCAGTAACCTATTCTATGGTTGCATTAGAAGAAGTTGATTGGAGCACAACTTTTGATGAAGAACCTGGATATGAAGCTTTGGAGTCAAGAGATGGTCTAGGAAGCTTTGATTGGAGCATGGAAAGTGAAGAAGAACCAGTTCAACTTGCTATGATGGCTACTTCACCAAGTTCAACCACTATCTCTGAGGTATGTTCCAAATGTAGTAACTCTTATCAAAAGATGCTTAAAGAATATGAAACTGAAAGAGATAACTATAGAAGAGCTAGGTCTGAGATAGCAGTTACCAATTGACTTTAGAGTCAATGGAAGCCAAGATAATCACTCATGAGAATAATGAAGTAGCTTGGGCTGAAAAATATGAGCAACGGGATTATCAATTAAAGTTAAGTGAGTGGAAGTTAGGATGTAAAGTTTCTGAACTAGAAAAGGTCACTAAAGAAAGAGATAAGTATCTAGAAAAACTTGCTGTTTGGAAAGAATCAGGTTTGTCACATGCTAGTTTTGTTGAGAAAATGAAAACGGAAAATAATAAAACAGGCCTAGGTTATGATGTTAGTAGTTCAGAAGACATCCCAACTAGAACCAAGGAACTAGATAATTCAGAGGAAATCTCACTTAGTGATGAAGAGTTTCTAAGCTTAGAAGAAAACGTATCTAGTGATGAGGAAACACCTCCTGAATTTAAGAAAAACAAAGGATATAATGAAGTTCCACCACCCCCAGGTAGTTTTCAACCACCTAGGACAGATGTTTCTTGTTTTGGAGTAGACAACCTAGAATTCAGGAAAAAGCTTAAAGGTCAATCTAATTCAAGTCAATCTAGTCCTGAGTCTTTCAGAAAATCTGTTGAAACACCTAGGGATAATAATAAGGTTTCTGAATGTGAAAAAGATTTTTCAAAACAAGCAGTACTTCCAAAAACTTCTCAAAGCACTTCTGATCATTCAGCAGTACATACAAAAAACTCTTTTCAAAATACTGCTTATTACAGAAAACCGTTTGGGAATGGATTTGGGATGATGGGTCCAAAGTTATGTTTTGTATGTTATAGTCCTCATCATTTGATTAAGGACTGTGACTATCATTCTGAATACACTAGCAAATACCCAAAGACCACATCTGCAAACCATAAGCATAAAGAGAATAAACCAAGGGAGAATAGACCAGTTTGGAATTACTCAAATAGGGTTAACCATAGTAATTTCTCAAAAGACTATAGGTACCCTCATCAGAAAAGATCTTTCTCCAAACCCTCAGTACCTTCAAGACACACTTCTCAAAGCACTGGTCAAGCAGTACTTTCTCAAAGTACTGTTAGGAAGTTTCCCAATCAAGGTACTACTAGCAAAGACTCAAGTGTAAGACCTAGGAGATTCAATTCTTATAAACCTAGAAGGCCTTAAAACTCAAGAAAAGCTGCTAGAACACAGAACCCAACACAAAAAGTTACAACTAAGTGGGTTAAGAAAGAAAGTACTGCTGAGGGTGACAAAGTACTTTCAGATAATAAGGGTGAAAAAGGGAGTGTTGATAACAATTCCACACAGGTTTTAGAATCAAAAACAGAAGTTCTTGATAGTATTTTCAAAAACTGTGGTAATTACATACTCAAAAATTTTGAGTATGTTACTCCACAAGGGGAACACAAGTCAGTAATGGCTTGGGTTCCTAAAAGAAACTAACCCTTTTCATTTTTATGCAGGGCAACCCAGCAGAGGAGCTGAAAGATCATCTTATTGTGGATAGTGGTTGCTCTGGAAGTATAACAGGAGAAAAGGAGCTCTTGTCAGATTTTAAGGCTTATTTTGGAGGAAGAGTTGCATTTGGGAATGATCCTGATGGAGGAAAAATCACTGGCAAAGGAACTATTAAGGCAGGATCTATTGATTTTGAGAATGTCAAATATGTGAAGGAGCTTAAGTTCAACCTTTTGTCAGTCTCTCAGATTTGTGACAAGAAGTACCCTGTGTTGTTTCTTGACACAGAATGTCTTATTCTCTCCCCTGAGTTTAGATTAGAAGATGAAAACTTGGTGATGCTGAGAGCACCAAGAACCAATTATGTGTATAGTATTGACTTGAAAAACATCAATTCTGCTGAAAGAGCAACATGCTTGATTGCAAGAGCAACAATGGAAGAAGCACATCAATGGCACAGAAGACTAGGTCATGTGAATTTCAAAAACATCAACAAGCTAGTCAAAGGAAATTTAGTTAGAGGTTTACCTTCTAAAACATTCAAACTTGATCATTCATGTTTGGCTTGCAAGAAGGGTAAACAACACAAGGCTTCATGTAAGAAGATTGAAGAGAGAACTATTAGGGAGACTTTGGAGTTGCTGCATATGGATCTGTTTGGACCTATTTCTGTTGTTAGTTTGAACAAGAAGAAGTATTGTTTGGTTATAACATATGATTGTAGCAGATTTAGCTGGGTCTTTTTCTTGGGATTCAAAGATGAAACTTTTGATGCTATTCATGATCTTATAATAGCACTTGAAAATCATTTAAGACTCAAAGTTAGAGGAATTAGATGTGATAATGGGACTGAATTCAAGAATCAGCTTATGGATGAATTTTGTGCTAAGAAAGGGATTAAAAGAGAATTCAGTATTGCTAGAACTCCTCAGCAGAATGGAGTTGCAGAAAGAAAGAACATAACTTTGATAGAAGCAGTAAGGACAATGCTTGCAGACTCCTAATTACCTGTTCCATTTTGGGCTGAAGCTGTAAGTGCTGCTTGCTATGTACTGAATAGAGTATCAGTGACAAAACCTCAAATGAAGACACCTTATGAGTTACTCATGGGAAAGAAGCCAAACATTAAGTTTATGAAGCCTTTTGGATGTCCCCTGACTATCTTGAACATTGCTGATAATTTGGGAAAATTTCATGGTAAATCTGATGAAGGATACTTATTGGGCTACTGTACCAGTAGCAAAGGATTTAGAGTATACAACAGAGCTATCAAGAAGGTTCAAGAATGTCTTCATGTTGAATTTCTAGAAGAACAAGAAAATCAAAAAGGTAAGGGTCCTGATTGGATGTTTGATCTTGATTTAATGGCATCATCCATGAACTATGTACCTGTCAGAGAAGAAAATCAAGTTGTTCTTAATGAAGAGGAGTTACAATATATTGTTCATGATGTTCACATAAGATCTGAAGATAATTCTGATGAAAAGTACTGATGCACCTCAAGGTACTGTTGAACCACAAAGTACTGTTCCACCAAAGATCATAGTATCTGATGAAGACCAAGCTATCGAAGATGAACTTAATAGGATGCTTCTTGAAGAAACAATTGCTAAGTCCTATAAAGATGATCTAAGGAGAACTTATGAAGCTGAAATGAAAAAGGCTAAAGGCACTGACATTACTTTGCCCCAAAGTACTGCTGATCCATTTGAAAGTACTTCTCAAGTTCTAGATACTTCAAATTGGAAGAATACTGATGATTTACATGATCCAACCATGCCTGCCTTAGAAGATACTGATGATGAATTGGAAAAAGAAGGCATTTTCTCAGATTCTAATGAAGACCCTGACATCACAAATTTGGAAGATAATCTTGAACTATCACCAACTCCTACTCTAAGGATTCACAAAGATCATCCTGTCAGTAGGATAATTGGACCTTCTAATTCAGGAGTGCTTACAAGAACTAAAGCTAAGAATATGTCTCAACAACATACTTCTTTACTTAGCTTTATTTACAAACAGAACAGGGTGAATCACAAAGATCATCAAGTGTGCTTATTTGCTTGCTTTTTGTCTCAAGAAGAACCTAAGACAATCAAACAAGCATTAGCCAAGGAAAGTTGGGTTGAAGCTATGCAAGAAGAACTCTTACCAATTAAACTTCAAGAGGTTTGGGTATTATGTGATTTACCTGATGGTAAAAGGTTAATTGGAACAAAATGGGTCTTCAGAGGTAAAAGAGATGAAAGAGGGAATGTAATCAAGAATAAAGCAAGGTTAGTTGCTCAAGGAGTAGACTATGATGAAGTATTTGCTCCTGTGGCAAGGATTGAAGCCATAAGGTTATTTTTGGCTTTTGCATCTTATATGGGATTCCCTGTATATCAGATGGATGTTAAAAGTGCTTTTCTAAATGGCACCATCACAGAGGAAGTTTATGTTAAACAACCTCCTGGTTTTGAAGATCCTACACATCCAAACAAAGTCTACAAGGTTATCAAGGCTCTGTATGGCCTTCATCAAGCTCCTAGAGCATGGTATGAAAGACTCTCCACTTTTCTATTACAACATGGTTACAGGAGAGGTGCTATTGACAAGACTTTGTTTATCAAAAGAGACAAGAAGGATATCATGCTTGTCCAAGTCTATGTAGATGATATTATTTTTGGAGCAACTAAGCAATCTATGGTGAAGGAATTTGAAGATCTTATGCAAAAAGAATTTCAGATGAGTTCAATGGGTGAATGTCACAACTCACCATTTCAGGTCATTTCCCGAACTTTGGAAAAACACTATTCATCAAAACACTATTCATCAGTTTACTATTCATCATTTTTGGTGTCAGTTCGACATTCCGAGAAGCATTCAAAAAATTTACTATTCACTAAACACTATTCATTGCCGGAAAAGTTTTCACTATTCACTTGCATTACACATTTCATCGTAAATTTAGTTTACGGGTATTCAAATTCGCGTAACCGGATTGGTTTAGGTGCGAATTCATTTCATTAGTATTAAGGACACAGCATACGGACTAGAGACAGTCTGCATATCATCATAACAGCATTTACATGTTATACCACTCTTAGGATTTTCAAATTTACATATTTGATACATTTAACGTTTTTCTTATAATTATTTACAATAAACGTTAACACCAGGTTTATACACGACGAATATATCTAAATATTCCCACAATGGTCCCGACATATTTTTATATCCATTTTATCATCATAAAAGTTATAACATTCATTTACCCAGTATTTTGGAAATTTATTTTATTTATAACGTAAGCTTATGAATATTACGACGGTTTTCGTGAAAACTAAACAATAATCACCCGAACACTCGGTAATTGTACCCAACATATTTTTATCATTATTATGACTCTATTTTGTCCCGGTTAACTTTGTTAACATTTATTTCTATTAAACCCGGTACCCGATTATAACTAATACTTACACAAAACTACAACTAATATTACATTACATTTCCTAAGTTACCACAACCGACTTTGCTACTCCTTGGTACATTGAAAACCGGCCATGAGCTCACTCTAGACACCATGTGATTTCTTTTTAACATCATGACTTAATGTACACATATAATACATTATAACTTCACCTAAATATCTACAAACACTTTCTACAAAACACATAACTATATTTTAGATCAAAAAGCTCATTTTTTCTCATCTCTTCCACCCCAAAACCCAAAACCCACGAATTTCCCCAAGATCCATGATCCATCCATCATTTTTCAAAGTACAAAGCATCAAAGTTGTTCATTTCATCATCCTAATCAAGAATCATAACACAAAAACACAAGTAATCCAAGGTTTCTCATCATCTCACCACCTATTATTTCAAAGTGAGTATTCAAAATTATTTTCATGTTTTCATCTAATTAACACATGTATCTTATAGTATTCATGCTTAATTTCATGCACAAACTAGTTATACCACTTTATTTTTGTATACTTTTTGAACATACAAACCCTAGATTGTGATTTAGGTGTTCCTTTGTTAAATTAACTTGATTACTAGTGATTAGGAACCCATGGCACCCTAATAAGGTGTATGGTAAGATTAGTATAGCTTTGTGGTGTTTGCAAGAGATTTGGTTGAAGTAGAAACTAGTTTAGAACCATGGAAATGGTTTTGGAACATATATTTATACCTACTGTCCCAAAAATGAAAATACAGAAAACTCAGTAACTCAGGGGAACTTTTCAACCAAAGATTTAGAAAATACTTTCAAAAACGAAGCCGTAGGCGAAAGAACGGATTAAAAAGAGTTTATAACGAATGAGATATGAATTTTTCAATATTAACGACGAAAACTATTTTCCGGAAAAATACATGCTGATGGACGTTTTTCATCGGACAAAAAGAGGCTTTAGACGTAACCCGGAGGAGCCGAGCTTTCCAAAATATATTACTACATACTAAGACGTAACCGTGGATATAAAGAACAAGTAAAACGGGCTTATAACGACAAAGATATTCACGTTTCAATATCGGCAAAACTCCTCTATAATTGGCAGCTTTTATAAATAATAACACTACGTACTAAATTCTAGATTTTCTAGAAATATTAACCAAGTACCCAAATTCATAACTAATGAAGTATTAGTGATTACAAGTATATTTTCATCACTACAAGGCGTTATTTCAAGGATTTCAAACCGAGGATTTCAACACGAACATTGATACATACGATATATATATAAGTATATATATTGCAACTAGTTTTATTTTTCTAATAGCCATATTTTCCTAAGTTTTGGAAAATGTATATTTTTGATAACAACAAGTATTTTTCAAAGAGTAGAGTGGTATAGGAAACATGTGCATGGACATTCATAACATCATTTCATGATCTAAAGTAGATCGTTCATCATTCATATTAGGTTGCGGTTAGAGATCGAACCTCATTTCTGTGTATACACTTTTGTCATCGTAGCTGTTGCATCAGGTGAGTCATAGCCCCTACTCTTTCTATACTTGTTTTAACTCTTTGGGGGAGATACATGCTCAACTACTTGCTTACTTGTACAGATATTCAAAACACTTATACTTGATTACACTTATACTTGATTTCATTATACTTGATTTCATACATACATGATTGATACATACACACATACTTACTTGATACTTGAAACGTTTAAACTTTTATACTTTGGGAAATGGCACCCAGTAATCATACATACATGATTGTGAGACTTCCAATGGCCCCAGATTAAGTTGCTGGACACAACCATTGAGACATACATACAAATGTGAGGTCTTCGGAGATGAAGTGTAGACTCACGACTAATTGCTTACTGTTGTGATGAACTTATACATGTTTTACTCATACTATATATGTTAGCAGTGGGTTGTAAACACACAGGTTACAAGTCTCTTATGGTGGGACTTGGAACTGAGTGGATTTACGATGCCTTTGCTGGGACAACTTCATCCATATGCATTACATTCTTTTTCACAAGACTCTATGAACTCACCAACCATTGTGTTGACACTTTAGCATGTATTTTCAGGTTTTAAGTTATGGCACACTACTGGAGGTTTTGGCAGGGCATGGCATGGTCATAGAAGACTCTGATTTAATCATTTGGGGACCGTTTTTAACTATTTTAATGGCCTACTTCCGCATTACTTTTAACAATGTAAATTCAACATTTTGATTTAACTATTTTATTCAAAATGATTCAAGTGCAAACCATTTTTGAACTTGTGTCGAGATACCAATTGAGTTACACCCCAGCTACATGTATGCTTCCGCTGGACCCGATTTTGGGGGTGTGACAGATTGGTACCAGAGCTTTGGCTATAGCGAACTGAGTGTTTTTTTAAAACCTAGACTATAGCTACTTTTACGAAAACTTAACCCTATGACCGTCACGTGCCTGCCTGCCAAGCTGAAGCCTCATTTGTGGTTAGTTGCTGACATAGGTGATGAGATTTGTGTCTCATTATCTGATATATTATATTCACTTATTCTAGTTGATTACTATAATTGTCTTTCATATAAGCATGTTCACGTATCATATATGTCACCGCATTATGTTTTCTTTGCATAGTTTCATCATTTGACCTCGAGTTTGGTCACCTGCCTTAGTCTTTCTAAACACCTTAGTATTTGTGAAGGACATAGTATTAGTATAACTGAGCTGAGTATTTCAAAATTCATGGAACCTCGGTGGAATATAGACTGGTCATTTATATTCAACCCGGGATAGTAGGACATAGGCTGACCACCTATATCCGACTCAGAAATGAATTTTGCAACACTGAGAATAGTTATAATGATATTTTGTCTGGATTGTGTGTAAGCAATTCCAAAGTCGAGCCAATCTTTCAAAAGACCTTTTTCAAGGACGTTGAATCCAGACCTTGATTTTTAGCTTGGTTCTAGTGACTGTTCTTGTTTGATTGGGTTGCGAAAATCAAGCTAAAAGTTAAAGTCATCACTCAAACCGATTTAGCCTAATCTCATGACTGTTCTTGTTTGATTGGGTTGTGGGATTAAGTGAAAATCGGTTACCTAAAGGATTAACCTAAAGGAGGTCTTTTGAGGACTAAGCTCGGGATTGGGAAGGTTTGCCTCATCAAGTCTGACCACGAGAACGTACCTAGTTGGATAGGAAACCCACATACATAAGCTTTGACACATTTTCTTAAACACACACTTAACTGATTAACATCAACTGAACTTCGGGACGAAGTTCCTTTTAGAGGGGAAGACTGTCACAACTCACCATTTCAGGTCATTTCCCGAACTTTGGAAAAACACTATTCATCAAAACACTATTCATCAAAACACTATTCATCAGTTTACTATTCATCATTTTTGGTGTCAGTTCGACATTCCGAGAAGCATTCAAAAAATTTACTATTCACTAAACACTATTCATTGCCGGAAAAGTTTTCACTATTCACTTGCATTACACATTTCATCGTAAATTTAGTTTACGGGTATTCAAATTCGCGTAACCGGATTGGTTTAGGTGCGAATTCATTTCATTAGTATTAAGGACACAGCATACGGACTAGAGACAGTCTGCATATCATCATAACAGCATTTACATGTTATACCACTCTTAGGATTTTCAAATTTACATATTTGATACATTTAACGTTTTTCTTATAATTATTTACAATAAACGTTAACACCAGGTTTATACACGACGAATATATCTAAATATTCTCACAATGGTCCCGACATATTTTTATATCCATTTTATCATCATAAAAGTTATAACATTCATTTACCCAGTATTTTGGAAATTTATTTTATTTATAACGTAAGCTTATGAATATTACGACGGTTTTCGTGAAAACTAAACAATAATCACCCGAACACTCGGTAATTGTACCCAACATATTTTTATCATTATTATGACTCTATTTTGTCCCGGTTAACTTTGTTAACATTTATTTCTATTAAACCCGGTACCCGATTATAACTAATACTTACACAAAACTACAACTAATATTACATTACATTTCCTAAGTTACCAAAACCGACTTTGCTACTCCTTGGTACATTGAAAACCGGCCATGAGCTCACTCTAGACACCATGTGATTTCTTTTTAACATCATGACTTAATGTACACATATAATACATTATAACTTCACCTAAATATCTACAAACACTTTCTACAAAACACATAACTATATTTTAGATCAAAAAGCTCATTTTTTCTCATCTCTTCCACCCCAAAACCCAAAACCCACGAATTTCCCCAAGATCCATGATCCATCCATCATTTTTCAAAGTACAAAGCATCAAAGTTGTTCATTTCATCATCCTAATCAAGAATCATAACACAAAAACACAAGTAATCCAAGGTTTCTCATCATCTCACCACCTATTATTTCAAAGTGAGTATTCAAAATTATTTTCATGTTTTCATCTAATTAACACATGTATCTTATAGTATTCATGCTTAATTTCATGCACAAACTAGTTATACCACTTTATTTTTGTATACTTTTTGAACATACAAACCCTAGATTGTGATTTAGGTGTTCCTTTGTTAAATTAACTTGATTACTAGTGATTAGGAACCCATGGCACCCTAATAAGGTGTATGGTAAGATTAGTATAGCTTTGTGGTGTTTGCAAGAGATTTGGTTGAAGTAGAAACTAGTTTAGAACCTTGGAAATGGTTTTGGAACATATATTTATACCTACTGTCCCAAAAATGAAAATACAGAAAACTCAGTAACTCAGGGGAACTTTTCAACCAAAGATTTAGAAAATACTTTCAAAAACGAAGCCGTAGGCGAAAGAACGGATTAAAAAGAGTTTATAACGAATGAGATATGAATTTTTCAATATTAACGACGAAAACTATTTTCCGGAAAAATACATGCTGATGGACGTTTTTCATCGGACAAAAAGAGGCTTTAGACGTAACCCGGAGGAGCCGAGCTTTCCAAAATATATTACTACATACTAAGACGTAACCGTGGATATAAAGAACAAGTAAAACGGGCTTATAACGACAAAGATATTCACGTTTCAATATCGGCAAAACTCCTCTATAATTGGCAGCTTTTATAAATAATAACACTACGTACTAAATTCTAGATTTTCTAGAAATATTAACCAAGTACCCAAATTCATAACTAATGAAGTATTAGTGATTACAAGTATATTTTCATCACTACAAGGCGTTATTTCAAGGATTTCAAACCGAGGATTTCAACACGAACATTGATACATACGATATATATATAAGTATATATATTGCAACTAGTTTTATTTTTCTAATAGCCATATTTTCCTAAGTTTTGGAAAATGTATATTTTTGATAACAACAAGTATTTTTCAAAGAGTAGAGTGGTATAGGAAACATGTGCATGGACATTCATAACATCATTTCATGATCTAAAGTAGATCGTTCATCATTCATATTAGGTTGCGGTTAGAGATCGAACCTCATTTCTGTGTATACACTTTTGTCATCGTAGCTGTTGCATCAGGTGAGTCATAGCCCCTACTCTTTCTATACTTGTTTTAACTCTTTGGGGGAGATACATGCTCAACTACTTGCTTACTTGTACAGATATTCAAAACACTTATACTTGATTACACTTATACTTGATTTCATTATACTTGATTTCATACATACATGATTGATACATACACACATACTTACTTGATACTTGAAACGTTTAAACTTTTATACTTTGGGAAATGGCACCCAGTAATCATACATACATGATTGTGAGACTTCCAATGGCCCCAGATTAAGTTGCTGGACACAACCATTGAGACATACATACAAATGTGAGGTCTTCGGAGATGAAGTGTAGACTCACGACTAATTGCTTACTGTTGTGATGAACTTATACATGTTTTACTCATACTATATATGTTAGCAGTGGGTTGTAAACACACAGGTTACAAGTCTCTTATGGTGGGACTTGGAACTGAGTGGATTTACGATGCCTTTGCTGGGACAACTTCATCCATATGCATTACATTCTTTTTCACAAGACTCTATGAACTCACCAACCATTGTGTTGACACTTTAGCATGTATTTTCAGGTTTTAAGTTATGGCACACTACTGGAGGTTTTGGCAGGGCATGGCATGGTCATAGAAGACTCTGATTTAATCATTTGGGGACCGTTTTTAACTATTTTAATGGCCTACTTCCGCATTACTTTTAACAATGTAAATTCAACATTTTGATTTAACTATTTTATTCAAAATGATTCAAGTGCAAACCATTTTTGAACTTGTGTCGAGATACCAATTGAGTTACACCCCAGCTACATGTATGCTTCCGCTGGACCCGATTTTGGGGGTGTGACAGATTGGTACCAGAGCTTTGGCTATAGCGAACTGAGTGTTTTTTTAAAACCTAGACTATAGCTACTTTTACGAAAACTTAACCCTATGACCGTCACGTGCCTGCCTGCCAAGCTGAAGCCTCATTTGTGGTTAGTTGCTGACATAGGTGATGAGATTTGTGTCTCATTATCTGATATATTATATTCACTTATTCTAGTTGATTACTATAATTGTCTTTCATATAAGCATGTTCACGTATCATATATGTCACCGCATTATGTTTTCTTTGCATAGTTTCATCATTTGACCTCGAGTTTGGTCACCTGCCTTAGTCTTTCTAAACACCTTAGTATTTGTGAAGGACATAGTATTAGTATAACTGAGCTGAGTATTTCAAAATTCATGGAACCTCGGTGGAATATAGACTGGTCATTTATATTCAACCCGGGATAGTAGGACATAGGCTGACCACCTATATCCGACTCAGAAATGAATTTTGCAACACTGAGAATAGTTATAATGATATTTTGTCTGGATTGTGTGTAAGCAATTCCAAAGTCGAGCCAATCTTTCAAAAGACCTTTTTCAAGGACGTTGAATCCAGACCTTGATTTTTAGCTTGGTTCTAGTGACTGTTCTTGTTTGATTGGGTTGCGAAAATCAAGCTAAAAGTTAAAGTCATCACTCAAACCGATTTAGCCTAATCTCATGACTGTTCTTGTTTGATTGGGTTGTGGGATTAAGTGAAAATCGGTTACCTAAAGGATTAACCTAAAGGAGGTCTTTTGAGGACTAAGCTCGGGATTGGGAAGGTTTGCCTCATCAAGTCTGACCACGAGAACGTACCTAGTTGGATAGGAAACCCACATACATAAGCTTTGACACATTTTCTTAAACACACACTTAACTGATTAACATCAACTGAACTTCGGGACGAAGTTCCTTTTAGAGGGGAAGACTGTCACAACTCACCATTTCAGGTCATTTCCCGAACTTTGGAAAAACACTATTCATCAAAACACTATTCATCAAAACACTATTCATCAGTTTACTATTCATCATTTTTGGTGTCAGTTCGACATTCCGAGAAGCATTCAAAAAATTTACTATTCACTAAACACTATTCATTGCCGGAAAAGTTTTCACTATTCACTTGCATTACACATTTCATCGTAAATTTAGTTTACGGGTATTCAAATTCGCGTAACCGGATTGGTTTAGGTGCGAATTCATTTCATTAGTATTAAGGACACAGCATACGGACTAGAGACAGTCTGCATATCATCATAACAGCATTTACATGTTATACCACTCTTAGGATTTTCAAATTTACATATTTGATACATTTAACGTTTTTCTTATAATTATTTACAATAAACGTTAACACCAGGTTTATACACGACGAATATATCTAAATATTCTCACAATGGTCCCGACATATTTTTATATCCATTTTATCATCATAAAAGTTATAACATTCATTTACCCAGTATTTTGGAAATTTATTTTATTTATAACGTAAGCTTATGAATATTACGACGGTTTTCGTGAAAACTAAACAATAATCACCCGAACACTCGGTAATTGTACCCAACATATTTTTATCATTATTATGACTCTATTTTGTCCCGGTTAACTTTGTTAACATTTATTTCTATTAAACCCGGTACCCGATTATAACTAATACTTACACAAAACTACAACTAATATTACATTACATTTCCTAAGTTACCAAAACCGACTTTGCTACTCCTTGGTACATTGAAAACCGGCCATGAGCTCACTCTAGACACCATGTGATTTCTTTTTAACATCATGACTTAATGTACACATATAATACATTATAACTTCACCTAAATATCTACAAACACTTTCTACAAAACACATAACTATATTTTAGATCAAAAAGCTCATTTTTTCTCATCTCTTCCACCCCAAAACCCAAAACCCACGAATTTCCCCAAGATCCATGATCCATCCATCATTTTTCAAAGTACAAAGCATCAAAGTTGTTCATTTCATCATCCTAATCAAGAATCATAACACAAAAACACAAGTAATCCAAGGTTTCTCATCATCTCACCACCTATTATTTCAAAGTGAGTATTCAAAATTATTTTCATGTTTTCATCTAATTAACACATGTATCTTATAGTATTCATGCTTAATTTCATGCACAAACTAGTTATACCACTTTATTTTTGTATACTTTTTGAACATACAAACCCTAGATTGTGATTTAGGTGTTCCTTTGTTAAATTAACTTGATTACTAGTGATTAGGAACCCATGGCACCCTAATAAGGTGTATGGTAAGATTAGTATAGCTTTGTGGTGTTTGCAAGAGATTTGGTTGAAGTAGAAACTAGTTTAGAACCTTGGAAATGGTTTTGAAACATATATTTATACCTACTGTCCCAAAAATGAAAATACAGAAAACTCAGTAACTCAGGGGAACTTTTCAACCAAAGATTTAGAAAATACTTTCAAAAACGAAGCCGTAGGCGAAAGAACGGATTAAAAAGAGTTTATAACGAATGAGATATGAATTTTTCAATATTAACGACGAAAACTATTTTCCGGAAAAATACATGCTGATGGACGTTTTTCATCGGACAAAAAGAGGCTTTAGACGTAACCCGGAGGAGCCGAGCTTTCCAAAATATATTACTACATACTAAGACGTAACCGTGGATATAAAGAACAAGTAAAACGGGCTTATAACGACAAAGATATTCACGTTTCAATATCGGCAAAACTCCTCTATAATTGGCAGCTTTTATAAATAATAACACTACGTACTAAATTCTAGATTTTCTAGAAATATTAACCAAGTACCCAAATTCATAACTAATGAAGTATTAGTGATTACAAGTATATTTTCATCACTACAAGGCGTTATTTCAAGGATTTCAAACCGAGGATTTCAACACGAACATTGATACATACGATATATATATAAGTATATATATTGCAACTAGTTTTATTTTTCTAATAGCCATATTTTCCTAAGTTTTGGAAAATGTATATTTTTGATAACAACAAGTATTTTTCAAAGAGTAGAGTGGTATAGGAAACATGTGCATGGACATTCATAACATCATTTCATGATCTAAAGTAGATCGTTCATCATTCATATTAGGTTGCGGTTAGAGATCGAACCTCATTTCTGTGTATACACTTTTGTCATCGTAGCTGTTGCATCAGGTGAGTCATAGCCCCTACTCTTTCTATACTTGTTTTAACTCTTTGGGGGAGATACATGCTCAACTACTTGCTTACTTGTACAGATATTCAAAACACTTATACTTGATTACACTTATACTTGATTTCATTATACTTGATTTCATACATACATGATTGATACATACACACATACTTACTTGATACTTGAAACGTTTAAACTTTTATACTTTGGGAAATGGCACCCAGTAATCATACATACATGATTGTGAGACTTCCAATGGCCCCAGATTAAGTTGCTGGACACAACCATTGAGACATACATACAAATGTGAGGTCTTCGGAGATGAAGTGTAGACTCACGACTAATTGCTTACTGTTGTGATGAACTTATACATGTTTTACTCATACTATATATGTTAGCAGTGGGTTGTAAACACACAGGTTACAAGTCTCTTATGGTGGGACTTGGAACTGAGTGGATTTACGATGCCTTTGCTGGACAACTTCATCCATATGCATTACATTCTTTTTCACAAGACTCTATGAACTCACCAACCATTGTGTTGACACTTTAGCATGTATTTTCAGGTTTTAAGTTATGGCACACTACTGGAGGTTTTGGCAGGGCATGGCATGGTCATAGAAGACTCTGATTTAATCATTTGGGGACCGTTTTTAACTATTTTAATGGCCTACTTCCGCATTACTTTTAACAATGTAAATTCAACATTTTGATTTAACTATTTTATTCAAAATGATTCAAGTGCAAACCATTTTTGA